>CM040744.1:19108217-19460717 GCA_022829145.1 Albula goreensis
TACAGTGCACCGGTAATTTGTTACCTGATGGCATGTGGGCTGAAATGAGAGGCAGAAATTTTCAGTTTCTTCGACAGTTTTAGTGGGTGGAGTGGTGCGTTTCCCTGTTTCGTCTGCTAGGAAGAATTTGCTTCTTCTTTATGCCTAACATATGGCAAGTTAGCACGTAGTGCTTTCGTTGTTAATGAGATTTATGACTGGGTGTGCGTTTCTTAGGAAAGAGAAAGTGCATCTGTGCCTTTTTAAAAGGCGAACGTCCCTTGGTGGGTATGAAGAGCACTGCCTTATCGTGGACTGTGAATGAGTGGCGCTGTCCTGCTTCTCTAACCTCTCGATGTTTGCGCTTTAGGAAAAGAATGTGTTTGTCACAATGGGAGGGACAGATGTTATCCATTATTATTTTTTTCTGTTTCCCTCCTCATGTCCTCTCACAGTCTCAAAGAGCTGTTCTGCTGTTACATACTTTAGGTGGCATTGATTTCCTCTTTTTGTCCAGGCAATATATTATGTATGACCTCGATATAATATGGATATTAATAAAAAAGATGCTCATGTAAACACCTGGGGTAATGTGTCTTTTCTAATTGAACTGTTAAGGAAAAGATTTCATGATGATACTATTTCAACTGGTGTTTGTGTTATCATGACAAAGTTGAAATGACTCTCTCTAGTGGACAACCTGGTCAATGCACAGTAATTTTCTCATTCTGAAAACCCTTGATGTATTTTTTGTCTGTTTAAGGCAGGCCAGGCCACATAATGACAATGAACCCCTTATCTACCATTAAAATGATATGTGCAAGTATATTAACCTATACCTATGCCAGATCCTCAGTTAAGATTCTGCACTGTAAATAAAGCTGGCAACTTGTCCTTTCAGATTGTTTCCAACTTTGTGTTGGAAACAGTCTGAAAGGACAAAGATTCAAGTAAAATTGACATACAAGTTTAGATTTGATACTGGGTTTAGTGGATACATTTAGACTACCTATTTGGGTTTAGCAGGTTTATTCAAAAACAAAGCATTCACAGAAACTTCAAAAAGCACTCTCACAGTAACTGAAGAAAGAAATGTAGTGTCAGTTATGTTGCTGAGTATTATCAATCACAAAATCAGCCTTACAGCTAGATATTGTAATTATCCATCCAGTCCCAGATGCCCGAAATAACTATTTTTAATAACATTTTTAAGTTTTATTGTCTTTGAGTCTGTATTTGTGCCCCTGACCTTTATCAGCTACCAGTCCTGGCATTCCGAATGTATGATGTATGATCCATTACTGTTAGAATTTGTATATAAATTAATGTTTTAAATCATGGGGTAAAGCCACTAAGGCAACATGCACAGTCAGTAATGAAGGGAGAATCAATCAGCTTGCTGAGCACATTGAACACAAGACAATTAAAGACAATTACTTTGGTTTTCTGTCTTGAAAAGGGCAATTCCTGGTCGTCTGCTGTCAATAGACACAGCAAGGCTAAAATAAAAACCTGGTGCAAAGTGATCATCGAGCTCGATAGTAGTTAAATTATCAAGATAGTGCAAATCAATAATGTATCAATAATAAAGTATCGATCATGTGCAAATTGGTCAAATTAACATTCCCATACAATACACTCATCTCACTCTCTCTCTCTGTGTCTCTCTCTCTCTCTCTCTCTCTATCTCTCACTCTCTTTTCAGCTCCTGGTCTAGTTCCTTTTTTATTTAAACAGTTTGGAAGGGGTACCAAACACAAGACCCTTTGTCGTTCTCTTTGGAATCTTCCAAAAGTTTCAAAACTCTTATCAAACAAGGAACCATCTAGAATCATTCTTGCTCTGGGATGTCTAACTTGGTTCCTGGAGGGCTGCAGTGTCTGCAGGTTTCTGTGGTTTCCCTTCAATCAGCAGCAAATTTCAGCTTTGAAAGCAAATGTAAGCCATAGACTTGTTGGCCAGTCAGTTGCTTAAATTACTCATTCAGACATACCAAAAACAAAAATCCACCTTCGATCCGAAACATATATATGCACACACACACACACACACACACACACACACACACACACACACACACACACACACACACACACACACACACACACACACACACACACATTGGACTGGAACTGTACTCCCCTCGAAAAGGCAGCATGCAATTTTCTTCTGTCATTAGAGGGCGCTGGAGTCTTTTGAAATTTGACTCCTCTACTCCTATAAATTGTTTGAATATCCCTGTTGAAGATTAAACATAAAAAAGAACATGTATTGAATTCAATTAACTTTTTGTTCCTCAACACACTAATTTAAAAATTCCTTTGGCCTACATTTTTTTCAAGCCAATATGAATGACTGAATGTTTTAAACTAGATGAATGGAAAAATATGTATGTTAATTGTTTTTCTGTGATCTCAATGTTTTTCTGACTTAATGCTTATTCCACCCACTTCATTCTGTTCCATGTTCCACCCGCTGCTTGATGGTTTTTTTAGGATCGGCTCACTGAATCTCCTTTGAAATTGCAGGTGATGCGCGCATACTTTTATTCCAGGGAAACTGCACTGGGAAATTTGAAACATTAACTGTTCCAATACTGATGCACTGGAGTGCTTTACCAGAATGATGTCCTTCACATTCAATATGATTTTTTAAGACAGATGCTGTATTTCAATATTTTTTGTCATAAAATTCTTTTATTGAGACGATGGACACACACACACACACACACACACACACACACACACACACACACACACACACACACACACACACACACACACACACACACACACACACACATACCTATAATCGTAGAGGGAAAACATCTGCGTATGAAGTTCCTGGGCATAAGTTTCACCTTGACTCAAAGAAAGGGATTTTTTGACATCCCTAACTGGATCACAATGTACAAAATAGTTCTGCTTTTTACTGTATCTGTATCTTTCTTCCTGTTTTATTTTTGCTGGGGTTGCCAGCAAAGTTTCTGTCCAGCTTTTGCCAGATGAACATGTTTTCTTGTGAATACGGAGACAATGATGCTATAAATTTTGATAATGACATAGCTCTGGATAAAACTTCCATGTGATGCAGAGGGAACGGAACAGCCATTGTCCATAATGAATATGTAGAGCATGAAACACCTCAAATTTATGCTCACATGACACACTTGGCTCCAATACAGCTGATTTGTCTGGATATGTTGAGAAATAATGGAAAATAACCTTGCCTCCATTCCACAACATCCCAGCACAAGTATATTCAGCTGAATTTGTAGTTTTATATATTGAAATATCTGAAGGCATCAAGTATGCAGAGATTTGTATATATATTGTGAGGTTTTGCAATTTATGCTCCATTCTTCATAAATTGTTTATCTATTGTTTTGGTTCTACCGTATTATTTCAGTATTTAATTTCTGTTTGTGGTAGTGTGCCAAGATAATTAATATAAAAAAATGCAAAATATAAATATTATAATTTAAATGATATTAAATGTATAAATATTAACTACTAACATTTGCAGAATATATGTATTAATTTCTCAAGCAGTTTTACCACAAAATGCATACCAGGCAAAATGATTTAACTTGGTTTCTCGTTTGTTTTTTAGATAGTGGTAATATGAGAAGGTTCAAAGAGTAAAAGTCATCAAAATGTTCCAGTAAACCTACAAAGATCTTATATGAAACTGAAAAAGGCGTGCTGGGAAACCTTTAACCATACACTCCAGGAGTACTCATCTCATCCAGTCTTCCAGTGAACCCCATGATCACTGAAACTAGCCTCCCCAGAGAACAGAATCAGCCCACTGCATACATACATGTGGCACACACACACACACACACACACACACACACACACACACACACACACACACACACACACACACACACACACACACACACACACACACACACACACACACACACACACACACACATACACTCACACACACATTTCCTGTATTGGTCTAATGGACAGAGGCACTTATACACACATGCATACACACACACATCCTGAATTGGTCCAATGGACAGGGTTACATGTACGCATGTACACATGTACACACAAACACTCATGTATGAATACATTATGGCAGATGATTAATGATGCTATAGTACAAACACCTACACCGTGTGTGTCTCTGGATAAGAGTGTCTGCAGTATAAATAAATTCTAATGTAAGCATTATTGAATTAGCGGTGAGCATTAGGGCCAGCTTCCAAAAGTGGCAGGCCTGCAATGAGCCACAGGATTTCCTGTTGTCAGTTCCAGGAGAGGGGTTCGGTTTTCTCTTGAAACCACCATAAGCCTGTTGGAAGCGTATGCCTTTTGTGATGTCTTTGAGAAGGGGCCTGTCCACACTTGTACCAGCACATCCCACATGTATTTCCCACAATTCCGCAATGTTATCCTCTTTCCCCTGTGCCCTCGGAAACATGCAGACATGTCACAATAGGTAACCCCTTTTCACATCACGTTGAGATGTAATCTTTACATTGTAGTGACAGTCATTTCCTGCCCAGAGTTCATTCTTGAGAACATAGGCTTATCTGTGTAATAGCTTATCTTAAAATGCTGGCTGCTGTTATGAAATGTTATTCAAATGGATTTTTTTGCTGTTGTGCAATAAGGAGGGCCACCTGCAGCAGTCGGGGGTTTTAGAGGTCCGGGGACTTACATATGGAAAGACATCAATTTATCACATAAACACCAGCAAACACAAAAACAAAGGAGAGACTATGAATTGATTCATTCTAACTATTCTGTGCAATTATGACTTTGCATTTATGATGTTACTGTCCATTTCATTTCATCCTTTGGAGGGAAGTGGGTTTTGTTTATTCGTATATAAAATTATGGATGATAAAAAAATGTTCTTTTTGTAACACTACTCTGGAGACTTTTTTATTTTGGCTGGTAAACACCTTTCTTTGAATTGAATGAAATGACCCTTATCTTTTTGGTTTTTGTCCCATTTAACAACCATTTTTGAGTATTTTTTCCCTCTCAAGATATCGTGCAAAATTTATTTCCAAGGAAAGTGTTGTAAACAGAGTTATTTTGTTTTGTCTACATCTTTGGAAAAGATGTTAGTACCCCCACCAAACTCACCTTATAGATAAATAATAACCTGACAGTGGAAAAGCACATGTTTAAAAATACACATTGTCTAGAAAAATAATTCTTAATAAATAGTTCTTGATACTTCATGATGACTGTAGCACAAAATTAGTTTGGTTATCAGCTGTGAGTATAATGAAATTTGGGCTACGTGACCTTATCTGAATAAGTACAGCGAAAAAAAGTGTTGAGGCCAGTTCAAAAACATTTCCCATGGACATGTTTCTTTAGTGGAGACTAACGGGGACTAGCATGGCTATGGGAGAACATGGGCCTCAGCAGGTCCGGCCTTGCCCCGGGGGGAAGCACATTATATCATTTCCTATGGATTTCTGCAGGACACATTTAACTCACAGTTTAACCATCTTTTATGATTACTTGCACAATTTATGCAAAAAAAAAAACAAGTCATGACTGGCCAATAGTCTTCAATGTATACAATTATCTCTCTATGAAATTGCATGCCATAGATCAAGATTTCATATAAGATTTTTGCATGATGTGGTGACCTACAGGGGAATAGTGTCATCAGCTGACACAGAAAGAGAGAGAGAAACCTTGGATTTACTTGCCTTCTTTGGCTTTGTTTGTATGTAGTACATTAACTGGAATTCAGGATTTCACAGACTCTGGCCCCTCTGTGATGTGTCTCTGCCTTTGTTACCTCTCGGTTAACGGAGGCCTGGGATCATTGTGTGTACACACACTTTTCTTTCACTGCTCAGTGGTATTGGTGACAAAAGAAAGAAAATATTTGGTACATTAAAAATCTTTTATTAAATTTAAAGTTTTTAGAGAACACAAAAGGCACAATCACAAAAAATAAAAAGTGTAATGGCTGATTTCAGTCTTACAAAAATGTAAAGGCAGATTTAAATGTTAAAATACAGTCCATTGTAACAATTAAACTGTACATTTACCTGAGGCATTTTGTCACACATAGAATCGTAATGAAAAGCAGAAAAAGTCTGGATAGCTGCACATATAAAATCATCGGCTTCATTTAAAAATCCTTGTAAAAAATCTCTCAAGAAAACAGCTTATCAGGAAATGAGAAAAAATACTTTATTTCCAGATTATATATGCTATGTTTTTGTCAAATGGAGCTTTGAGCGCACATTTTATTACTTGCAAATTATAATAAATGGAATATTAACAGAGCATGCAAACTATTAATTCATGTATCAAACTCAAAAATGGAGATGCCTGGTTTTTTTGATGATATTGATGCACTGCACTACCTGGAAGACTGGCTGTTTGTATCAGAGATCAGCAAATAGTTGCCTCGGAGTGCCAAGTGTATGCTGGTGTTTCCTTTTACCAATTACACTGGCTCAGTTAATAACTTAATGCAAATTTGAATCCTCTCAGATAAGGCCATTGCAAAATGTTTCATTTGCAGATATGCAAGCAGTCCTTCATGAGATTATCAAGAATAGATGGTGCTGTCATGCCCTTTAAGCAGGGTCCTTGATATTGTATATATCATATATATACCACATATACCAGAGTTGACTTTAGGAGCTTAACCAATATTATTCTTTTAATGTATTCAAACACAGCTTCAGAAAACAAGTGGTCAGACCTCTTCTTACTGGTTTGGAGTAGCTTTCAGTGTCACGGCTAAAGGTATGTGGGGGACAATGCAAATTTTGGCATTCATCCCAGCTGTTAAACATGGTCATTTCCCTTTTTTGGAAATCCAACTGTGTTTTTTGAAAAGTGAAAAACAGATAAAAACTGGATGGATAAAAATGAGAACAGGTGAACTTCTCAAAATAGAATCACTTCTTAAAAACAGCAATAAGTTTTTCTTGGACAAACTCATATTTTAATTCCAAACATTGGCATTGCTTTTCAGTGCAGTCTTCACTAACAGAACATTCATACAGTGCATTTCAGGAGAAGACTTACATGTTTTGCACTGCATCGCAGATTTCACTAAGAGAAGGCACTATTTACCAAAATGTAACAGTAATCTCAACCAAATTGCCTTTTTATTTATTAATGAAAAAGTTTAAGAGTTTAAGTTTAATTCTGGTTTAAACTGGTTTGAACCAAATTTTCCCTTTTAAAAAAGCCTGTGCGTTTTTGCGGAAAATTGCAATAAACTGAAAAAAATCTGTCTTACTGATAGAATAGTAAGTCACACAGGATATGTTTGAATTGCTGCCTTATTTTATTTTAATTGCTGCCATGGTTAGATTTTACCAAGTTAACAATTCTTGGACTATCTGGTAACACTTATCTTGAATATGACTCATAAAGCGTATAAAACACTATTATAAGCATGACATAACACCTGTAATAACCTGTCATGACGGTGTCTTACAGCTTATGGCAAATGACAGCACTGTCATACTTTTTGCATTAATACATGTTATAGCACATACCAAAATAACAGCACTAATGTCATGAGTTGAGCAAGTGACATAACAGTTATGTCAACATGTGGCATAACAAACAATGATGTGTGCATTATGATGGCATTATGTCATTTGTCATAAGCTGTAAGGCACTGCCATGACAGGATTCGACAGATGCTATGTCATGCTAATTGTGTAGGAAAGCATAATGTGTAGTTCAGCAAAAATGCTATTGAATGTTTTAGATCTGAATCAATCAAGTAAATATGAGAAGACCTTTGGTGTAGAGTTTTGTTGAAATCAGGCACAGTACAGAGTATGTCAAAACAGCCAAAGTGTCAGTCCATTCAAGTACACAATACAGCTAATCAGGTAGGGTTTATGGCACTGCAGATTTAAAATTATGACACTGAACTGCTACCATCTTCATGTATAGTGACATACAGTGACATACAGGCAGCCCTCCACCATTATTATTGCCATAATTATTGCCATTACAATGATCATTGGTTATTGATGCTACATAGGCAGCTAACTGAATAGAATAGAGGAAGAGTAGAAAGGTGCACTGTTCAGAAAGAAAGATCATCACATTAGTTTAGCTTTGTTCCCAGGCCCAGCGGCTCCTCTGTTGAGACATAGGAGAGCTGCTGGTGGCTTCCTTCACTGCATGCTGCTGCTTCCAGAAGATTCAGAGAGGTCCGCTCTCTTACTGCTTAATTCCACGGCACCCCTTATGCTGTGGAGGCAAGGAGCTGACAGTAAACATACTGAGACACACTGAAATGCATGCACTCACATACACATATTAAACAAATACATAAAAAAGCTGATCATCATACACACATACATGCATACACACAAAAACACAAATAAAAGCCACGCACACTCTCTCTCTGACAGATAATGACAGCATTATCCAGTCCATTTTGCAATAAGCCACAATGTGGTCTTGGGTCTAATAAACTGTGTGTAGTTTGTGGTCTCAAGAGCATGAGGAAGTAAGAAGAAACACGGGGAATAAAAATTATGACTCACTCTTTGTTGTTACAGAGAGTGCGAAACCACTCCTGGCACCTGAAATACATTATTGAAATAGTGGTCGATGCCAGTCAGAAGTGTGATAGGATTACGATACCTTGAAGTTATTTTTCTTGCACCACTTCTTCCTTTCAATCACAGCTGAGATCAGCTCCTGCACCCAAACAGATCCATGTGGAGCACACAGCCGTTTGTCTTTCTTGGTGATGAAACTGGAAAAAAATACACACATTTTTAGCTTTACTTAGCTTTATTTGCCAATTCCCTCCATAGAATACCACATACCCATATGACTGCACCTGTAACTAGAATGAATAATGAAATTCTGTTTATGCACTTCGTTCATTTGGTTATTTTCAGAAATCTGTTGTCTCATCTTCCAGCCTGATGTCTACTGCAATGCCCCAAAATTCTGACCCTGTGACGATCCTCTTCTTGTGATGAAATATTTTTAAGTTCTTATTTTGGCGTGGATTTCCTGTGAGTCACAGAAACAACGCTTCTATTCCACCCTGCAATCCGCTGGCGGAGCTCCAGAGTACAGTGCTGTAGTAGTGTTCAGCTGACATGGGCTGTGCCAGTTGCCAGGCCTTACGCAATTCCCAGGCCTGTAGGGACAAGGGTCTGCAGATATCTGCTCCAAACACACACTGCACCTCCTGACTTCCAAAATTAGAGTACCTCCTCGGTCTAGGTGTACTACCTAATCAAATCAGGCGGTGTAGTGTGTGTTTGGTGAAAAAAACAAAAACCTGCAGCCCTCTGGACCAGGAGTTGAGTAGACCCTGGCCAAGATGATGATAGTTCAAATGGGAGAGTCTTTGCTGAATGATCTGGGTCGAGCTCTGTCTGTATAAACCTTCTTTTCCTGAGTGAACAACGGGTGCTTAATGCCTCACGCAAATAATTCACTGGTGGAAAGGGCACAATCTTTTTTTCTGCCTATTCAGAATACCCATTCATTTTTACAAGCTGTACTGTGGGCTTCGCTCTCAGCTGTATATTCAGGAGAGCACAGGCATGCATTCACTGTCCCCCAATATGCCGATGTCATCTGCACCTCAGTCTATAGGTTGAGCTTGTGCAATTATGAGTCGAGAAAGATACTTTATGTGCAGGTGTTCTATGGCAAATCATGTATCATCCTGCTGGACTTACAAACTAAGCATAGGCAGGGTCCAGTTTGGATTCGATACCAGACCAAGAGTCCCAACCACACACTGGAATACTGCCCTCACAGAATGCAGAACATGAGGCCCATCCACACACTGGAACAGTGCCTTACAGGATGGAGACAGTGGGGCCCATCCACACACTAGAACATTGCCTTAACAGGAGGAAGACCGTGGGGCCCATCCACACACTGGAACAGTGCCTTACAGGATGGAGACAGTGGGGCCCATCCACACACTAGAACATTTCCTTAACAGGAGGAAGACCATGGGGAAGACCGGGATGGGGCCCATCCACACACTGAACAGTGCCTGGGGCCCATCCACACAGGATGGAGACAGTGGGCCCATCCACGCACTAGAACATTGCCTTAACAGGAGGAAGACCATGGGGCCCATCCACACACTGGAACAGTGCCTTACGGGATGGAGACTGTGGGGCCCATCCACGCACTAGAACATTGCCTTAACAGGAGGAAGACCGTGGGGCCCATCCACACACTGGAACAGTGCCCTACAGGATGGAGACTGTGGGGCCCATCCACGCACTAGAACATTGCCTTAACAGGAGGAAGACCGTGGGGCCCATCCACACACTGGAACAGTGCCCTACAGGATGGAGACTGTGGGGCCCATCCACGCACTAGAACATTGCCTTAACAGGAGGAAGACCATGGGGCCCATCCACACACTGGAACAGTGCCTTACAGGATGGAGACCAGAGGGCCCATACAGTGCTTCTAATGGACAAACCTTTATGCAGTAATAATTCTCTTGAATGGAGTCATCTTTATGCTCTTCTAAGATTGATGCTAATTCAGTCATCAGTACATACTGAGGAGGTTACTAATTGAGTTAGAGCAGTGGTCCTGAAGGGCTACAGTGTGTACTGGTTTTTATTGTTACTCGGCACTATATTGATCAAGTAAAGCAGAAGTAAACTTGCTACAGCTGGCTTTTCTTAGTTCTGAACTGTTGCAAAATTTAAGGTGAAACAAAAAGCAGCATACTCTGTAGATCGTCAGGAAAGGGATTGAAGCATGGACTGTTTACCAGATGACAAATCATGGCCAATAGGATACTCACACGATAGCTTCAATGTCACAGCCTTGACCCTTGACCTGGACCTTGTAGTCATTGACGATTCTCTTGGGTATTGGATGTTTGCTGACCTTCAGGCAGCAGTCCAGAGCCAGCTCTCCCTGAGATGCTATGAGGGGACACAAGGAGAATAAATGGAGAAATGGAATCACTCAATCAATCAAGGAAGCAAGTAAACATTCAATCAAGAAATGACTTAAAATATCAACCACAAAATCAGTCAACCAACAAATCAATCAACTAACCAATCAACCAATCAATCAAAGAAATTATTTAATAAATCAACCAATCAATCATTCCAGCAAGGCAGCAAGCAATCAATCCATCCAATTAAGTAATCAAACCAACAATCATACAATAAAATAATCAATAATAACCAATGAATCAGTAGAATTATTCATTACATTTTTACATTGAATATATAGTCAGATTGAATTTATATTTAATCATATCTAGTTTTTCTGTGCTGCTGCCTTACAGCTAATTGCTGCTCATGGATTATTGAAGTGTGACTCCAATGAGTGCCTGAGGACAGATGGATTAATTCGCTCCTGAATCATAGTTGAGGAAGCAAGAGTTGAGTGAAAGCATTTAAACATCTCTGGGTTTGTTTATGTTTGCCAAGAAGAAAATACAATTGGATTTCTGAAATATGTCCACCCCTCCTCTAGCCTCTTTGAACTGGCTATTTAAAAGTTGGTGTGCTATGCAAAGATGATGTGTTCTGAGCACAAGGTTAGATTAGTGCTCAGCGAAATGTGTGTGGCAAGTGATTGCACTAGTTTATCTGGGTCCCTCATCACTTTGCACAAGTTAAATTCATCATCTATGAGCCATTCTCTGTTTAAGGACCCCTGCTCTGAGATGGGTTCACTGCAGCATGAGGCTGCCAGTCTTTGGGGTGTTTCGGCCCATTTCCATCATCTGGAACATTCACAATGCATTTCTGCTAGGAGAAACCAACCTCAGCTTCCAAAGTGTTTGCATTCTGACGTTATCTACATCAGGCAAACATGCAGGTGCACACATATTCATGTAAACTCATACACACAAATATGTGTGCACACACACACAGACACACATCCCACGTACATATACAGAAACGCACACATGGACGTACACCCCTATGTCCCACACACATCTACACACACATCCCACTTACATATGCAAAGACAAACACACACAAACACACACATACACACACACACGTGCAGTGGCTGCCCCTGCCCCTCACTCAGTTAGCCATTCCGACCTCTGGAGAATCAGTATATGTCCAGTCTAAAAAATATAACACTCCCATAGTTATTAATGTGCCCCGCCCCCTTACAACTCTTGTCTTGTGTTAATTATGTATTTGTATGAACTACATAAGAGTCAAACTGCAGAGGAAGCCTGGAGGAAGGTAAGCTCTTGTTAGGTCAGGTGCATACACACTTTAAGGTCCATCAATCAATCACACTTTGCGTCTTTAAAGACATAGGCCATCCAATCAAAATGGACTTTAATATCGTTCAGTATGTGTGCTGTTCTATTCTACAATGAGAATAGCATATTCCAAAGGACATGGTTCCTTATGGAATGCAGCATCCCAGAAGATCTTCATGTTATAATTAAATTGATTGAATTGCACATATCCTTAAAGGAACTAAACGCTTTTGATTGAATCTAGTCCACTGTCAGTGTGTACCAATCAACTAGAACACACAAAAATCAAAACTTAAATCCTGAAGTTTGTAAATGCCATATCAGCACAAAGACACACACTCTCTCTCTCTCACACACACACACACACACACACACACACATGCACACACATATATACAAACATATATGTACACAGTCAAAAAGAACTTACGGCTGGAGCAGTAGTGGAGCCAAAACAGCCCGAGGAAGAAGAGTGAAGCAGTTGGAGCCATCTTTATATTGGAAATGCTCTGGGATCAGTCTTGCTTGCTCTCAATGACACAAACACTCCCGGGTGTTATGCTTCCTCTCAGTCGGCAGTGCTGCTCTGGGTTCAGTCATGCCTGCTGCTGCTTTTTATAAACAGCTCACTCTTAACTTTCACTTTCCACCTCAGCCCCTCCTGCTTTGTCTCTGTCTTACTTTTTGTAAACATCATTGAAAGCAAAGAGAAAAAACCCCTTGGAGGCTGTACTCTGCATTTGCAAAGTTAGAGTGAAAAAAATATACTTTCCATAATTAAAGTGAGCAATTTTATTTATATAAAGCTTTTAAACCCTAAATCACAATTAAGGTGGCATGGGAATGGGGGCTTGCGTTCTCCTGTATCTCTTTCAGTGTGGGTCAATGCTGCTCATATTAAACATGGTGTAATTGTTGTCGAACTTACAGGCAAAGAAAACACGTCTATCAAGGTATTGTCTAGATTGACTGAAACTGAATAAAATATCTGAGATTTTTCTGAGTAATTTTCTGATATCTGAGTAATTTCAGGGCACAGGTGGGGCACAAGTGGTGGCATGTCTTGCCATTAATTTCGGATCGCTTTGTAAAACTTTGGTAAAAAAAAGACCATGGTCTTGTTCCATTCTCTGCTAAATGTGCATTTCAATAGTTCAGGTCAAGTACCATTCAAAGAGTCCAACTGACATCCGGGTAGTCATTTGTGTTTATTTATTTAGTAAATATACATGGGGGAGCTCAAGCCAAAACAGAAGCATTTGCTGGGAGTCATTTTTGTATGTAACCAATTTTACCGTTGGATCATAAATAATTTTCATTACGCATTTGACAAAATTTTATGCTACATGGTTTGTTCAGGATATACTGAGGGCTATCTCAAACCTGGCTTTCGCTCACAGGTGTTGTTCTTGTTACTTGTATTGAGAGGAAAAGCAATTAATCTCCTATAGATCATTCTCTCCTAATGTTGATCATTCATCAATAAATGACAACAATTTATGTTTGAAATGGTATTTAGGATTTTGCTGGTACAATCCTGCAGCATTGTCACTGTTGGACATGGTAAAATATACACTGATTTCCAGGGAAGTGCAAGTATCTGAAGATCATGGTGTGAAGACATTCCTATGGGTTATCTTTCTCGAGTTCCACTGCATTCTTCCTCAGTACCTGACAAATAGGAGAGTCCCTTTAGATGGCAGAAAGCTCCCAGCTTGTAGGAATTCTTTTAAGTTTTGGAAAGTTATGAAAACTTTGTGTTCTTGTTATCTTGTTTGGTCACAAAGACACCCTTGAAATTGAAATATATCCCGACAGTGTGCATAAGCGTCAGCATGATTAAGATCTATTTATAGTATAGAACATGCCCAACTCACAGACAGTACTGGTTGTTGCTAAAAACTAGTTCAAAATGTTTGCACAATGTTATTATTCTTTAGACCCTTTCAAGACATTGGTGCAATACCGTGAAAAGATTTTGGACAGTTTTAAAATTGCATGTACTTAAAATTTGCATTTTTGGTTTGTATTTGAATGCAATATGCATTTCTTTACTCTTTTGACTAATAGTTAATGAACATGATTACCTTGGAAAGATGTTGTTGTTTGTAACAAAATACTTCTGGTTGACATTTTCCCATCCCTGACTACAACTGAAATGGTGGAAGGATATGTGGCACACGGGCATAAATTGTACAAAAAAATAGTTGGGAAACCCACATTGACTATGAAACACATACATAATTTAATTTATTTAGTAGACACTCTTATCCAAAGTGACCTCTATAATTTACAGCTTTACAAATTCTCCAGTTATACAAGTGGATGTTTACTGAAGCAAGACAGGTGAAGTGCTTTCATCAAGGGTACAACAACAGTGCTCCACCTGGGAACCAAACCTATGACATGAGTCACAGCTCCAGCTACCTATCCATGATATTACACTGCCATGCATAGCCAGAGCAGCCTTGAGTTGTTAGAGGTCAGGCTATTTGTCAGCTAAGCACATTCTTGGTAACTGGGCAACGTTTTGGATGGATTGAGAAGCCATTTAGGCTGATCATTATGATGACATAATCAGTTGTGGCTCCGTACTCCAGACCGTCTGAATGCGGGTGGCTATACTTTTTTGGGAGTTGCAGACATAGAATGCCCCAGAAAACATGACAATCGACAGAAGGAAGACAGGATGGGCCGGGGGGGGGGGGGAGTCTGCAAAGAATTTAGTGATTATTTTTACGAGAAGATTCCCTGAGTTCACATTCGGGAAGTGATTGAACTGTGTTCAGAGAGTGAGGGGCTTTCCACAATTTATATATTTGTTCTCGTCATGTTCTTCAAGGACGTCCAACTGTGACTGCCAAAGAACATGGTTATTTCTGAACTAGCACTCTAGATGAGCCTCATTTTGCAGTATAGAGGACAATTAAATCAACATTCATCAGATTAAATTTTTTATTATTCATTTGTATTCTGAGCTTTCTTTGAGATTTGGCATGGTGCTGATATGGTGCCCACCGCAGTCCTTAATTTAAATGCTGAGTGCTGGGAATAAATCTTTTTAGAATTTTAAACCCAGTCTGAACACTGCCCAAGTGCTTGGACAAGAATAAATCTTGAGGTCAAAAGGTAGGGGCAGGGGGTAATGTGACTAAAGTCCATCCAAGTTCTGATGGGTTTCTTTAAAGGAAAGATATTTATTTCATTAAACTTGAGAACCAAACAAAGTCATTCAGCATGCATTGTTCCAAAACCAAAAGTATAAAAGAATCCTACTGGATAAGGGGTATTCAATTGCATTAGGAGGTAGATGACAATTCAGTTTCAATGGGTTCTTTGATTTATTTCATTAAATTGAGAACTGAAGTGTTGAATTGTTCCAAAACCATCCTATGTCATGACTTGTTGCTGCAGAGATTCCTTTTGTCTGACTGCATAAATATTTTTGGTCATGACATTTGCATGCAGCATAAATATTTTTTACATTTTTTTTCAAAAGTAGGCAGGGGGTCTGTTAAAAGAACTATCACCAAATAGTCAAACAATCAGCTTTGATTTGCCTTTCAAAAGTCTATAGTAATACTTCTGGAGGTTGTTAATCCTCAATTAGTCTCAGTTGTTCAAAAGACCAATAGATGCTATTTTCTTAAAAATTGTACCACCATCAGCCATTGTTTCAAACATCTGATGCAAAATAGGGCTTGAATTTGTGACCAATATGGTAGATTTTTCTACTGGCAAAGGTTAGTATTGAAATGATATCTTGAGGAGCCAGTAGAGGGCACAAGATTCAGTGTGACAATGGGAACACTGTGCTGTTGGGGGTGTTAAACTAAGGTTGTGACTTAAGATTGTTATCAAACATCCCAGCGGTAACTGCACACATTAACCTCATAATCTTGTGTCCTGGTCAAACTAGCTTTCTGTGCATGTAATAATCTTTCATATAATTGTAATTACATTTATATAGGATACGTAAATAAAATTTCTGATACATGACAGAAATAGTATGTATTTATTTCATTTAGATGTATATATATACATGTATATACTGTATGATTTGATTTGATTAATTGACATGTGAAATAATCATAGGGAAGTACTTTAAAATGTTTTATTTTGGAAACAAGAGTAAACAATGCCTTGAATTCACATTTTACATTGGAAATCAAAAAATAATTTTTGAGCACCATAATATACATGGAAATTATTTATATATCATTAAGTCTTATTGCAGAGTAAAGTAGAGTATTATTATTGGAAATAAGAAAGCTGTATCTAATTTGGCAAGTGAATCTGTTAAGTATCTGTTAAGATCACAGAAACTATGTGTGTATGACACCTGTGTCCAAGCATACACACACTGCTGTTGGATACTTCTAATAAAAAAAAATACAAACAAAATATAATAAAAAGAAAACATCAAAATCAACAATGGATTCCTCACTGACTTGGGGGGAGAGCTGGTGAATCTTTCTTGAGAAAAAAAATAGCTTTTTGTCTGGTCTTCTAGGCTTTAGCATCAAGGCATGGTGAGCAGAATGTACCTCTGACCGGTCTTAGTGCTTGTTTCCTGATGAAAAATATGATAATGTTAGGGAAACCGGCAGTAGAGGGAAGCCATTTTGTTTCACATGTAGTCGTATTGACACACTACACAAAGGAGGGAAAGTACAATGAGACTAGAATGAGGATGTGTTTTGTACTTACTGTTAAATAAATCCAGTGTAATTCAGATTTCAAACAAAAACAAGCTTGTACAAACAAATTGTTTGTACAAACAAACAATATTGGTTCTTACTTTACATACAAATAAAGTGACCAAAGAGAAAGTGGACACAAATATTGCCACACAAAACACAATTAAGTTTCTGCACAACATGTAATTACAGCATACAAATTGATATATAATTTTACCTGAAATTCCACAACTAGTTCAGACCCAAAAAAGTATGTGAGACAATTGTGTAATTAACTGTTTTATCTGTTGTGTTAAATTTTGACTAACAGCAAAATACAGTGTACCCTGTGGAACTAGGAGTGAAGAACACTGATATAATGTATAATAATATAATATGGAATGTGTTCATGCTGTAGAATGGTTCTTACCACGTCTTTTCTTCCTCGGGGATTTGGGGCATTCTGGGCCTCTGGGCTTTATCTTACAGATGAGTTTTGACACCCAGTTTTTCCCACTAGGCAGTGGGGAGCACAGCCTCCTGTCCTTTTTGGTAATGAATCTGCAGACAGAGAGGTAATTCTGGATCAGCCACAGTTGTCAAACAATGGCGGGTGAAAGGATCAATGGCTTTGATCAGGGTGTCCAATCATATCCAAGAAGGGATAGCTCAGGCTATTGTTCTATTCCAGTGCTAAAACACCTGACCACTAGAGAGCAAGAACACTAATCAAGGTCTTAACTGAGTACAAGTATTTGACAGGTTGAATCAGTTATTTTATTGCTACAAGAACAAAACTGTTCTTGTAGATCCATCAGATTAAGTCAGTATATCCAATAATTTCTGAGTCCATGAGCTACTTTAAGAAGGAATACATACTCTGTGACCAATGTGAAGGAGCTCTTAGACTTAATATCTTTAGGACTTACACTACAGCGGGAATTGGGCAGCCTCCTTCTTTGTTCAGGATGATGTATGAGTCCACTATTCTGTGTGGAATGGGTATGTCGCTTGTGCTCAGGCAGCAATCGACAGCTTCCTCTGTGAACGCTACAGAAGAACCACCAGATGTCATGTTAGACCTGCCCATCTCTCTTGCATACTTACACTCACACAAGAATAAATGCAGCTTCTGCATGCAGTCATTAGGGTTAATGTCATTGGAGCTGGAGTTAAACTGTACATCAGTCAATGTATAACCCAAGCTTAAATATTTATATTTACTTATGTATCCTTTATTTAACCTGGTAGGTCAACTGACAATGATGACCAGGAGAATCTGTAGGTACTGATTGCAAAGGATTATGTAGCCAATCAGATATTGGGGTTATTTAGGCAGCCAGACATAGACAGATGGTTGTTATGGGAACTTGATCAGGGTGCACCATGCAATTTTTAATAATCACTGTGAGTCAGGACCAAGGTTTAACGTCTCATCTGACTCTACAGTACTGCATACCATGCAGAATTGAATGCAAAATTATAGGTTTAATGAATGTACTCCATAAATAACAATTAGCATCAAGTGCATAGAGAATATGTATAAATATGTTCCCATAACCACACTTGAGTACATTAGTCATGTTAAGCCTGACCTTGAGCAACCTAAGTGTCTTTGTTTTGACTTTGAGTTAATCCTGCCAATCTGAAATAATATCTCTGTGCAGAATGAAAGTGTAGACCCACAAGCAGCATCAATTCATTCAAGCCAGCCAACAGTGGATTAGAAACTGGAACGATACAAGTCCATTTTGGGGGCCCCTCATCTTTTCTAACATGAGGTTGTTTATTTAGTATGTTTACTGGTCCATGTGGACTGTCATTACAGGAAAGCAGCTGCACCAGAGAATTGGACTTTCCAGATTTCACAGACAGCTAAGGCCGGACTGGACAACAAGCCCCTTTCAAAAAAAGATTTCACATGAAAGTCAGGAAAAACTATGAGCCAGGCTCGCATACCAGAATCAGGATATGGTGACATGACACATCTGGTGATGAGCTTTACTTTATCTGAGAACTGATGACATAGTAATAGTAAAATCTGGTGCTCTGATAATCTTCTGAATGAAGGTACTGCTGCCGGTACGCAGAGACAGTCATGTCTCAAGGGAATTGTGGGTAAGCAAACTCTTGCAAACACTTGTAAACCACAGACCACACACTGTAGGCTTGTCATGACCCAAAAAGCTGCTCCAAACCACTGATTTACCAGACAGCTCTCGACACATAGCCTTGCAGCGATGAGAAAACGAGACATCAACGACACATAAACTGAGCAGAGCTGACATATGGTATCTCACTGATTTGAACCAATCTTTGTGTTGTATTGTAAAGAGCAAAACCTTTTAATTGGTGGACTTAAGTGACCTGTCTTACCCTTTCTCATGACTAGTGGGGGATCAGTGGGGTCTGGCCCACAGAGTGAGTGGATATGAGCAGTACCTCCTGCTACAAAGGTCTCTTTCCTCATCACCCTAATAAACAGCTTCATTCATTTTAAAACTTTTCAAAAGAAAAAAAACCCAGCCCTCTGGCACTATGGTTTTGGCTTCTTAATGTGGCCTACAACATTTCTCATTCTCTCTGGAGAGAAATTGCTTTGTGAGAATAAGTATTGTCAAGAAAATAAGGAGACCACTGTTCTGAAAGTTTTGTGGTGGTGGTGTGGGGGTGGAAGTTAAATCTGTGCTTTTCTTTTTTGAGTATCCAAATCCCAACCCCCTCCCCCTTGTCTGGCCCCTGCAGGTGCTTAAAGCATAGTGGAGTTCTGCAGGACATGACCAAACTCCATGCATGCACTAAAGTAATTACATTCAATTGCAATGGTTGCATTAAGTTTATTGCATTGACTACTGCAACTGGCTCAACAACATTTAATTGATGGTTTATACATATATAAGTACATATTAGAAAAAAAAATGTGATATCATATATTTTATTATTTGGCATAAATAAGGGGCTTACCTGCAGATAGGCCAAGGAAGATTGAAGCCAACAGGAAAAGGGATGTTTTCTCGAATGCCATGATTTTCTCGTGCTCTGCTTCAGATCATCTGCTGCATGTGTAGTGTATGTTTATGTGGCTGTGTATGTGTGCATCAGTTTGGTTTGCTTCCCAAGAGCCTACTGAGCCCAGGTGATTGGCACAGGTATATATACACACACCTGAGTTACTTTCACTTTCCTTATGTGTCAGAAAACAGTGCTGGTTACTGCCCACTCCGGGAAAATTCATTCTGATTACCTGAAAACACGCCCCTTTGAACTTTTTCTATCACGCCCCATTTTTCTCTGTCACACTCTAATTCCCCTTTTGCAAGTATGGGCAATAATAATTTTGGCTCCCTTATGTGAAGTGGGAAGGGGACCATCCCAGAATGTACACAGGATGGAGTAGGGGCCTGTTTAGGTCTGCTAGATAAGTGACAAAGCTATCTAAACATTGTTGATAGAGATTTTTGAGATAATATATTCCCTTTCATAATCTATTGGGCATGGAGAGCCAGGCAAAAACAACAACTGTTTATTTTAGTGCTGCGGTGCATTGATGCTGCTGGTTTATCTGTAAACTTTTACACTTCATAGAGAGTTAGCAGGCCTTTAGGTGGCTCCTGCAGAAAAGCTAATTGTTTGTGGTGCAGGAGGATGCTTTGAGTCTGAGCCATGCTGTTTCTGGCCACAATTGACTTACTGCCTGTAGAGAAGGGCAAGCTAAAATCATCAGTATTTAGTGCTCTCTTATGACCTCTCCTGGCCGGCCATGCACCCGCAATATTCATGAACTGATCATATGTTGACTTTGTGTTCCTTCACCAGCATAGGAAATTTATATATGGTGTCACATATGCAAATGGTGGTTTGCTGGTGGAAAGAAAGAAGGTACAGTTTATTTTTGTGCACAGAATGTAACCCTTGCAATATGAATAGGTACAATCTTCTTAGATTGGAATCTGAAGCAGTGAGTGAAAAAATGGTAGTACAGCAATATAAAATGGAAGATTTGACTAAATGAAGCAAAAAGAGATTTAGTAGATGGGAAGAAAAGGGAAAAGACAGTCAAAAAAAAAAAAACAGATAAGGGGTTGCAGTGTAGCATAGTGTTTAGGGTCTATAGATAGTCTTGCAACTAAAGGGGTTGCGAGTTCAGTCCTTAGACAGGCCACTGATGTCTTACTCATGAGCAGCGAGACAAGGTACCAGAAATACTTTTGTAAATAGTGTGTACAAATCAGTAACGTTTGATAGAGGGGAAATGAAATCTGTGGTGATTCCATTTTTTAAACCAATAATTACAAATGAAAGTTAAATTTATTGTCTGAAATAAAGACCAGCTTTTACATAGATATGGATTTGTGTACAAGAAATGGTGAAAGCCAGATACAGTAACTTTATATTTTGGGTTTGTCTGAATCACGCTTCTATCCAAAATGATGACACATCCATATTTAATGTAGTGCGTATCAAGATTTTATGATGCAAGCCAAAGAGGTGGATGAGTTTCCAGGTTTCTAAGGGAATGATTTTCTTTAACTACACTACAGACGGTAATTTTGGATGCTTATGAAAAAGCGGGATGTAAACGGTATCTACTTGTGTAGTCCTCTCAAGGAGATTTTTTTATGAAGGAATTCTTCAGATTTTCCTTCAGGATATTTTTTTCAGGCTTAAATTCCTACTAAATCATAATGATTCATTTTCAGTTTGAAACAGTTTACATTATTCAACTGTAGCAAAAATATGTGCAAGCACAGAGGGGACATTACAGACAGTCTAACAATACATGCTTTATAGTTATGCAATTTAGTTCCCCAAAAACAAAAATACCTATTTACCTATCTACCTGTTGCTCACTGCTTTCCCAGCATGCATCGCTGACCCCTTCGGTTCAACACACAGGCATTTGGATGGTACCATTGCAACCACATCTTCTGGATCTGTCACTGGACCGTAATTACAAACTGCATATGACCGTTACTGCCTGCTAGCACACATGGCACGTGTAGAGCTCTGTGTTATGCCTGAACTCTGTATTTCAATAGCACAACTGTCCATTTATCTACACTGTTGCTGCAAGCACAGTTTCCATTGTCATTTGGCTACTGAAGGATGGTTTGTGTAGATCAAGAAATGCATGGAAAAAATCAATTTTATTTGTGAATAACACTTGGATACAGGATATCTGAGCTTCCATGAAATGAGCTCTGAAGGGGGTAAAGAAAGGAAAAGAGGTCTTTCAAATCTTTGGGAGAAAGGCTTACACAAAGACTTTGATTTTTGCATAGTGTGTGGTGAAAAGATGACCATTTCCTAACCTTTGTCTGCAAGTGATTTGCCCTTTGCAGAACGTTTGATTGCTCACTTGTGTGCAGAGCAGGAAAGATATGTTAACTAAAGGATGGAGGAATTTTAAAGGCATGGACGAGATGTGAGTTCATATTGTCTCCCATGTTCTTGGATGTCTCCTCTCATGCAATCCTAGAACAATAACGTTTTTGTTAAAGCCGTAACTGCTGTTTTCGCTGTGCAGAGTTGTTTACAATGTTTTTGTTGATGATGGGGTGCTGGAAGCAATTTTGACACCTTTTGTTTGCAGTCATTTCCCGCCATGTGGAAATATGTGCCAGATAACTGTTGGGATCTGAGGCAGGCATACTTTTCTGGCAAAGAGCCGCCCCCTCCATCTCCCCTGACCCCACCCCCTGGAGCCGTCTGACTCAAGACAGCCAGCACACTGTCAGCTGTGAATGAAAGTGGGTGGTGGTGTTAGGATTTGGATTTGGGGTGGGATGGTAAACTGCGGTTTGGCACCTGTAGAAGGGGGTAGGGCATGCCTGGAAGCCAGGCCCGATAATTGTTACAAACGTGCTGAAACTGAATTGTGTTGAGACGTCTGTAACAGGTGCAGAAAGAGCAGTAAGTCTTGGAGACATTTTATAAGAAAAACCCTATGGGGTAAGGTTTGGCTTGTGGTCCACTTGTTACCTCTGTTCCCGTGGGACAGGTAGGATGATTCTGTGCCCAATCCCCCTCCTCTACCTGTTGCCCATTCCCGGATAGATCAGAGGAGAGCAAGTCACGTCTTGTGGAATGGCAGGTGTATATACAGACGTTTGTTTGCACCAATTAACCCAAAGATCAATTAGCTAATTAGCTGTACAGGTGTATGCCCAATCATGTCGGAGAAATACTGGTGTGGGTGCACAATCTCCTAATTTGCATGTAAGAATTCATGCAGATGAAGAAAACTATTTCCCTGCTTTGCATCGTTCATAATACCTGTAGTATCCTGGGAACAATTTGTCACATCAGTTCAGAGTGTAAACATCTGACAAATCCATTCAACCCAAGTATGACTAATTGTTTTGGAAACAGTCATTTAATGAACAAATTTGACGTGGCCTGCATAATTGTTTCTCAATCAATGTCAAACTATTCTTGAAAGTCTTCTTGACAGCTTGAAGAAAACTCTTCTTGACAGCTTTCACAGCTTTGATGTGAACTGGGCTTTAGACTTTATAGACTTTATATTTGAATATAAGATCAGAGCCAGAACCAGTGCAGTGTTGACATCCTCCCTGCTATACTGGGTAAGGACACAATTAAAGACAAAAAATTATTAAATCACTTTGACTCTTGTGCAAACAAGCAAGACATTTATGTTTGAATAAAATTATTTTGTTCATTCAATTGCACACACATAATTCTGCAAGGCAATGATAGTTTTCCTGAAGGTTTGCATTGGATGCTGTATGAATCCTTGCTGGCGTTGTTGAGCCGACAATCTCAGCCACTGTCTCTCTTTTGCTCATTGATCTCACAAATGGGAGAGATAAAAATCTCAGGTAGGGTTTTTTTTGATTGCATCACAAAAAGAAATCCCCTTTTTAGTTCCAAGAAGATGGGGAGTGGCTTTTCGAGAAAAGAGCTGGCTATCTGCCATGTAAGAGTCATTCCAGTATGTAAATCTAACCTCCAGCGGTGCTTAGGTTAAACGAGGTGTGTAAACCATAAGATAAATATGTGGAAGAGATGGATGCTGTGGTCCATAAAATGGACAAGGGTGGGGGGGGGTTATGGGCCCTTCACAAGAAAAATCCTCTGACTCAGCCAAAGAAATGCAAGAATGAAAGTTACATTCCTGTACATTCCTTATTATTATTATTATTATTATTATTATTATTAGTACTACTACTACTACTATTATTATTATTATTATTATTATTATTATTATTATCAATATGCTAACACAATGTTTTCAAGAAGCTATGTATGTTCAATCAATCTGCAATGTAGCTTATTTCATAAACTGTCATCTGTAAAGCTGAGTAGTATGTCATGTCACCACCTTCATGCAGGCTCTGTGAGAAATGAGAGCTCCAAGTTTGAGCCAAAGCCTGATTCTGGAATATTCATCTGTTTAGAACAGAAGACACTGCTCTTGCTCTCTGCGAATGGGCTGAATTCAATCACTCAGTAAACCAGTTATCCATGGTTAAACATTGAAGGTCAACTGCTAGGGCAGCAAAACTTTTCTTCACAGGCTCAGATGAGTGAGTTCAGCATGTATCACCATCAATATAACAAACCGCGCTTGCTAGAAGAGAAGTGCATTTAAACATCCACCTGCATTAAAGTTACCCAACAGAACTTCTGTGAATTTATTTTGTTCTCTCTTCCCTTAGACTTTCATCCAGAAAAAAAAACATGATATCATGCAAGTGAGTTTGTTTAGCAAATTAGCCACATTGTATTAAATAATACTTGCATTAAGTTCAGAAGATTTAGCCAAATCTAGCGCCACTGCATAATTATGGCGTAGCTACATAGCTCACTGTATTCAAAGCAGCAAACATGATGCCAAACAGCCACTAAACAAATGGCATTATGATCTTTTTTAGTAATGCCAAAAGCAGTTCACTGAGTTTCCTGTACAGTACAAATTGTGTGGCTTGAAAATAGCTCTGGCAGAAAAAAGAGCATTGATTGAGTTCTCAGCAACATGTCCTCTACTTTGCCAACTGTACTCAATTTTATCATAGTTTAAAAACACTTGGATTCTGAAGCAATTTTGAATCCTGGAATCTTTTTTTTTCTGGTTATTTATTGACTTATTGCTTACTGATGATTCTCCAAAGTCAATGAATCTTTATCAGCTAAATAGAAATGCATCAACAGTGCACTCCTTGCACAAAATAAAGCTCCTCTATGTGCTTTTCCATGCCAGGCTTATTAGACTAAGCTAAGGCTGCACATGCTTTTCTGTCTTTAATTACTGTCAGTTACTTTAAACATCAGTGATGTATACAAAGCCTATTGCTACACATTATAAAGAAATATATTTTCAGTAAAATATCATATACTGCAACTGCACTGCACAGGGACATTTGCAAAATGCATATCAAAATGATCTTGGCCATACGCAAAATGGGAAACTCAACTCAACACAACAGATATAGACTTTAGGGAGCGATAATGTGTTGCAAAGGCATGAATGCTATCATCGGTAAATCATGTTTATCTGATCTTATCAAAGCAATTTGGAAGCTTGCGTTTGTCCTGTCTGGAGGCAGCAGTTATAGTCCCAGCAGGGCCAGCAAGTAGGAGCCATTTAATTAGGTTCTGACACTACACAGAAGCAAGAGTCTGTGTGATTTAAACTGTGTTTGCTTTTGGTGCTTACACATTCACACAAAGGTGGTCATACAAAGACACAGGTGCAGTTGAGTATGGAGGAATGCGTATCCATATTGTTATGCCCAGGCTAGGGGAAAACCTCTGCATAGCATAAAATGACTACCGTCTTTCCCAACTCCTATGGATGACCAATGCCACAGCAGATGCAGTCCAAACATAATTGGTTTATTCATGAATATTCATATCATGCTTCTTATTGGTCAGCAGGTGCTACACATCATCCCGTGTAGCCTCTGGTTCATCTTAACCATAATGACCCTTTCTTGGTAATGTTAATAACAAATGAGGTTGCAGCAGCCTCCACTCCACTCCACTCCACTCAAGCTCCACTGAACAGCTGACATGCAGTAAATCAGTCAGACAAGCAGTGGAAGTCAGGCTTGACAAAACAACACTTAATTATTCATGAAGGTGACAACAATTAAGGGCTTAAACTGAGGTGTGGAATGAGACCCAAAAACACTGTGGCACACAGGGAGTTTGTAGGTGCAGCCCTTCACTGAAGTAGCCTCAATTTGCTGCCAGTTGGAGAGAATTTCCGCCCATGGGTTGACTTGACATGTTTTTGGTTAAAAATTCATTCAATACCCAAAGTACTATAGAAGTGTTGTCAATGTGCACTATAACCTGACGGATATGAAATCCTGTGCTATTTGATGATCCACTGATATCTCACAAGATGGAGATTTTTGGAGTTGAGTCTTCATGCCTTTTCCAACTTCTGTCTTTCCAGTTTGAGGCTAGACAGTCAGATCCAAGTGACCTGCAACACCCAAACTACACTATACTTGTATTACTACACTATATTGTGCTCCTTGGACAAATTACTACTGTGTACTTTTGGTACATTCTTCTGCAAGACCAGAAGCAGAGAGTGCAAGCTGGAAACCGTTAAAATCACCACTTACTACAATTAAATTTCACCCTCCTGCCCCACACACACACACACACACACACACAAAGTTGTTATGCAATTCTGGAATCCCTGAGAAAGTGATGTTCTCATTTATATATTTATATATTTCATTTTTATTGGCACAGTATTCTCCTTCAAAAAAATTATAACAATGAGAACATTTCAGGTCTTTCAAGTATTTTACCCTTAATGTATAATCTTCCTGGCAAAACATATTGTCCTGGTTATTTAAGCTTAAAAATCTGCTATAACAGTAGACCTTTTTTTTTTTTTTTTTTGGGGGGGGTGGCTTGCATATTTAAAGAAAAACTACCCTAACATGACACCACTAATGCACCATTTGGTGCTATAGAATCATTGACAGAAACAGATTCTGTCTGAGGTAGTTCTAACTAACTTCAAATATATCTCAAATTTATAGCATTAAGCGATGAGTTTCTTGTCACAATGTCAATGGATATTTTATGGATTAATAAACCATTTATATATTATATGTATGTACATATATTATATATATATATATATATATATATATATATATATATATATATATATATATGGTGCTTAGCAGCTGAAGGCTCCAATGCAGCCATGCACCCTGCACTGCTGGCTGTGTTGCCTTTGGTGAGAGGGACGTTCAGGAACTCTGACATAAGATGGACACTGCTGAATACCATGTCCTCTTGGGGGGGGGGGAGTGTTAGTTCTTTCTGACCAATAAGGTGCCAATGTCTGTTAGTTTGGCTGCAAAACTTCATCCATTCCACTGAACTGAAATTCTTGATAAAATGCTCAGTCAAGTGTAAAAAGTAAAAACATCACTTAAAAAAAAGGAATAAGAAAGAGCTGCTTAAAATATATCCTGGCTGTCACCGGGAAATGATAGGATCACTGTTATCAAAACATCTTGCTGTTTTATCTCATTCAGCATTGCCATTGATTGAATTATAAAGCCTTTAAAAATTACAACAACCACAGCAGATATACGATACTGCTTTGCCTTTATCCAAGGAAGTTAGTCTGACTTATCCAGTTACCGACCCTCTTAAAGGACCGGCTGCACACAGCTGCTATTGACACAGGCTGCAGAAATTCCCCTGCGAGAAAGTGAACTTTGCCTCAGATTACTGTGGGAAAACAGAACAGGCTGCACATGAGAGAGCAAGTTTGGCAGGCTTTGACTGATCCTAGGAGTATTTGCGTCGCAGATTCACTTATTCACTGTATTTCAAATTTGGCACGTGGAGTACAAATGTAATATAATAGCCAGATTCCACTGCCTCTGTGGTTACAGAAAACCAGCAAACCATGTAAACCTAAAGCACTATAACAGCACCAAATCAGAAATACATTATATATAATACATTGTATATCCAGTGTTTATGTAACAGAATATAATACATCCAAAAGATTAAATGCACCAGTTAAACGGACTAACCATAATGTGATAATATTACAAAATGTACAACATATAAATGACGAGGAATGACATAAGGGATAAATCAAGGGAATAAGTGTGATGACATTATCAACTCATCACTTGTTGTTCAATAAAAAATATTGGGTAACACTTTAGTTTAGGACCTGCCAAAAACGGTTTATAACTATTGTTAAGTATATTGTTAAAAATGAGTAATCCCTTCAGTTTTCACTGTATGTTTTTTTTCATTTAGTTCTTAACTTTAGGAAATGACAACGTCCATGGCTTAAGGCTGATTTTGGTAACCACTACTGTCTGCACTCCTGATGGCAGTGCCAGGTCATAGTACACCTAAGAAGCTAATCCAAGCGCTGTTTTTACAACAGTGATCAATTATTTTTTTTGTCATTTTTTTGTAGTGTCTATATTAAAGAGTTACCAATGTTGACCACTGTTGGTGTAAGTAATTAAATATTATTTCTGTTTTGAATTGAATACATTAAGACAGAGATTCAATCAAATGCACTTAGTCTATTTAAGGGCATATGCAATTCAAATAATGATGACCTATACAACATAGTTTCCCTTAAGAATGTTTTATTGTATTAAAAACAAACAAAAATACTTCAAGTGCAGTTAATTGAATACATATGACTAGGTGTGTTTGATTGAATATGCTCACTCGATATGTGCTCATCTGCATGCAAACTATCTCAAATAGAAACATTTTACTGATGGCCTTCCCCACCATTCACCAGCTGTACTTCCCATTTCTGTTTTCCATTTGTACTATAGATTAAGCACCCAGAAACTTTTCATTGTCTTTGGTTGAGCATGCCTTTTTTAAACAGTGAATATCTCTCAAATAATATTCTAATCATAGGTAAACAAATGTTTTTCATGAGTGTGCATTCTACCATCGAGCACAGGTCTTTGCTCATGGTTATAAATGAATTAGCCACAAACTGTGTTGCAAATATGTTGAGCATATGGTTTTTGACCATAATTTATGTGCGGTTTGGTAAATATCTCCCCAGGTGTGGAGAGTTAAAATGTATATTGAAGTGTTTTAACTGGTAAAGTAAGTCTGTAGGAACAGCGGCAACCATAACAATACACAGGGACACAGTGCTGTGGGAGATTTCTGATGGAGGGAAAACAAGGCACTGTCCAATGCCTTTTCACTGTGTTTTACTGGAACTATGATTCCCGAATTGCTCAGCTCCTTATGAGAATGATGTAGGGTCCTTTGGGATATGGACGGACAGCATTCTCCGAATGTTTTTTAGACTGGCAAATGGCATTGAGCTTTTGGAAATCCCCCTTCTTGCCATGGCCAGTACAACTGCAGCACAAAACTAAAGGAAATAGGCTCATGTTCAGCAATAGAAGACAAAGGTCAGAGGACGGGAAGTCCCAAAACTGGCATTTAAAAGGGACTAATCTAGCACTCAGAGATCAGTGGTATGAGAGCCAACAGATACATTCAGAGAACTGTGTCTCATCAACTTCCAAGAAAAAAGTAATTATGGACTTGGAATATGATTCCCAAGTTGGAAAACTCACACACAGGTCAAAACTCACACTCAAAACTGCTCACACAAGCTTGTAAAACTGTTACTGAGCCAGATGAGGCAGTGATCTGAAAAAGTCCCTGTATCTCTGCTGGTCTGGCAGAATTACTATGTATTGTATCCAGTGATTGACTGACAGCTATATTAGGGTGATAGAGCACATAGCCCAAATATAATGTAGCAGGTAACTAGCTAAACATGAGTGACTTGCTGCTGAGAGTCGTACCTTCAAAGGTTTTTCATTTGCCCTGCTGGGGGAACCCTTAAAGGTTCATCTTAGATACAAATATTCTTAACGGATTCTTCACGTAACTTTCAGAAAAAGGTTCTATATATAACCTGTGAAAGCCATATCAAAGAAGAACCTGAAAGTGTTCCCCCAGCAAGAATGCAGAGATAAACTTATGTGTTTTTTGGAGACACTGTGATCTACTTCACACTGCAAACCTGTGTAACGTCTCAGAGATTAGACTGCCGATGATTAGATCATTGATCCGGCTGCAGCATAGAGAGGAAGGGTTGGTGATGCCTTAATTACATGGGCTTTAACCCCAGAAAACTGTGGCTTTTGATCGATTCCAGGCCATGCTGACCCCAGACTCATAATCTGTGATTCAGGCTCTTAACAGCTTTTTCAATTAGTTTACTGCTCAGGGCTCCAACAATGCAATTAGTTCCAGCAGATTTACAAGGGTGAATTTGGTTTGTTGGCTCAATTATCATTTCACACAACCTGCTTACCTGCTTTGTCAAACTATTTGATAATGATTAAAGAACAATGGCTGAAGTTAGTTTTCTTCTTCAGGATTTTATCATTCAAAACACCAAGCCCCTGAGACTTGTGTTGTAACTGGCCATTGGTTTATTATCAAATATCATCTTTGGAACTTTGGCTGAATTGTGTCACATTGTATTGTGCAAGAGACAGCCATGAGCATGATGAGTGAAGAAACGTCCTTGAAGGAAGACAATCTGAGTCTTTAACTGTAGGAGGACAACCTCGACATTCAGTGGTGATGGTTTAATTTTGGAGCAAAGTGTAGACTCAAGTGAGACAGATTACATTTTAACCGAGGAGGCACGGTTGTTTTGAGAATAGACATTATACATGCCTAACTAAATATTTTTCCCTGTCTGGTGTTTTAAGCTCACCACTGTTTTTCAGAGCTGGTTAAGAAACTTTGATGTGTAACAATTTATCATCTACCAGTGTTATAGATCGATGGATTTGCACATCGCCCATTTCTTAAACCCCGCAGATAACATCCCAGGTTTCTTTGTTCTCAACAAAATTACAGTTGGATGGGATTTTCATATGCTTTGAGGTATGAACCAAGTGGATTAAGAAGATGTTTCAGGACAACAAGGCAGAATACTGTATAGTAGGTGGGGAATCAGTCCAAGTTAAATTCTTGTTCTGATACTGAGACACTTGTTTTTGTCCTAACCGTGGGGCAATTTGACAGCTTACCAGGATTTATGTAGTACAGGCAGAGACCCCTCAGGTCTGTAAGTCCAGGTTTGACACTTCTCTTCACACAATCCTCAGGAGTAGGCCAAACACTGAGCTTGTTTGCATCATTCTGGATATCCATGCTTGTACCTCCTGAGTAGTATATGAGACATCCCATCTTAGGGGGAGGGACAGATGTTGAGAGTACACCCTCCCTTTAAGTTTAAGTTTACTCTAGAATCCACAATTAACTCCTTCCACTGTGTTGTGTGGGACATTTTCAAGTGGTGCCCAACACCATGTTACTGTGAAATATAGTTTATTTCCTTTGCAACACCTACTCTCTCCAGTTCAAGTCTGCTGTTCTATTAATATTTTCTCAACTTTTGTTCTTTTGCCCTATCTACACTAAATAATTTTTATTGACCTGTTTATTACTGTGTTTTTATTTAATGTTACTGGTCCAGAATGCAGCTGTACTCCTTTGTAAACTGGTACTATCATTATCCAATTACACTGTCATCATTTGACAGGTTAGAGGTGAAAAGGACTTGGCCACAGTGTAGCCAAGCCCTTTCTAATGGGATTAGCAGACTCCCTCCACTTGCCCTGTCATGAGCGGGTAAAGAGTAATAGTCAGATACTAGAATTGGTTGAATGGTGTTGGCAAGATATTAAACACACATGGTGCAACTTGACCTAATTTCAGAATTACCTTTCTGGCAGCTGTGCTTACTGTAGCAAAAGCAGATGCAGAGGCCATATTTATCATCAACAGATTATCGTTTCTCAGATAGATTATCAAACCAATCAGCTATCTAAAAAAACAATTAATTATTTTATTGACATATATATTAATCACTTTATTTGGCAAGCACATTAACTTGTACCAGGGTTTATACAGGTGGATTGGTGCTTGTCACTTAAAGCAACGCCAAGATCAACAGACTATTTACATGTAAAGTACTCCAATAAAATATACAACTTTACTGACAATATACATATTTATCAAGATAAAATTAGAAAAAACACAATTAGACTGTATACATGTATGGATATGTTCCTAATAGTGTCACAATCAAAAAACATTAATGAACAAAAACATACAAACAATAGCACACCATGGCAACTACTCTGGGCACCATCTTTGAAAAAAGTTCAGTTATTTATCACTAATGGATTTCTGCACAATGAAGCCAATTAAAAACAAGCTTCATTTTGTAGCATTACAGACTTAATAATGCAACATTCAACATTTAAGACATATTGGTTCAACAGATACTGTTCCTAAGGTTTCCCTTATGCATCTCGTCATAATTAATGTGACAATTGTTTCTTCATGAACTAATACTCATCTCATGATTTCATTTTTAATGCTGGTAATACCAATGTTAAATTTGTGGCCTGCCATCTGAAGAGCATATCTTTTTTTTTTATTAAAATTGTGTTAGTTTAATCATAGATTTCTGCAGTGTTGTAATCAAAATGATCATTCTTATCCCAGAGGGAATCTCTGCCATCTGTCATTTAATATTTCCCGATCCATATTTCCACAACTGATGTGAACGCTGCTTAGCATCCATTTCTCTGCTAGACATACAGTCTGGTTTAATTTCCCTGGGGGGGCTGAACCCACAAAATTACACAGGGCCTGGCAGTAGCCTGATCACTGGCAGCTACCACAGTGCGATGAGATAACGAGGTCTTATGAAACTCAAAACAGAGGAGCTATCATATTCCCACTGATGAGGACCAATCATAGTATGTGCTCCAGAGAGCAAATGTTTTTGTTTGGTGCAAACAAGTGGTTGATTGACAGCTAATTGTTGCTCCATCCATATTTACTGCATTGCAACTACTATCAAACACATTGTTCCTGATATTTTATACAGATCTGAGTCAAACCCCTATTCTATATAATATTATAAAGCAAATTATCAGAACAAGAGCCTAAGACACTACACTACTGATTCTATGTCGTATGACAGCAATATGTTTTTGGTCACTCTGCATAATTCCTTTTCTGTCTTTCAGCTTCATTTTAAAGGCTTTCTATAAAGCCTTCATTAACATATTATAATCGCTTCATAAATTACAAATAAACAAATTAAATACATACGTATTTCAATACATACATATGAAATACACAAAAGGAACTACATTATGTAATACATTTTGATAATATTTTCTTTAAAAAAAAAAGGGACTAAAAATACAGGAATGTCCTTGGAAAAACTGGATGTCTGGTCCCTCTGGAGATAACACCTTTCATGAAAAATGTCACATCAAATGTAACATAAAAAACAATATCTCTTGGAAAAAGTTTGAGGGATATAAAATTTTTATGTTGGGTACTAGACCCTACATGTAAGTTTGATTTATTAATGCATTTAGCACAGATTTATTCAGTAACTTATTATAGCATAGTAAAGAACATATATATTACATATTAAAAGAGTGTTGTATGAAAAATGCAGAATATTTTTTCTGCATTATTGCAACTTAGGTAGAGGTGTGCCTTTAATCAGGAAGTAACAAGTTTAGTAGCAGTTTCCTCATGCATCACATTATCAATGTGCTTTTGTGTATGAACCCTATGCCTGGGAGGGTCTATGCACTTCCCAGTGTGTGAAAGGGCTGCAGAGGTTAAATCGCTCCTTCATCGGCACAGACAATCACGTCCAGTGGGCAACATCACACAAAACCACAGGGCAGGCCTCGGCACATTTATCAAGGGTCACATGTTTTACAGAAACTGCGAATTTAATTATATATTTATTTCATTTATCTAAAGGTTTTAGGAGAAACGAAACTGTGCCAAACCTTGGCTTCTCTCCATTAGCCACAGCTAATCCTTTAATGTTTCGTTTAGTTGCACTTGAAGAGCTGGAACTATTCCAATTTTGCATAAGATGAGAAAGAGCTGGGAGCGTGACTGGTAAACAGGTGTACTCTCCTTTCAGCCCTGCAGAGCTGTCTGTGTTCACAGTAGGACAGCATGCAGCAACACAAGTAGCAAACAAAGAATACCGTTTGTATTTATATGTTTATTTAACAAATGGTTTCAATCTTTTTTTCTGATATTCACAATAAAATCTTACACTAGTGTTACCACCCTGCATCATGTTGATTCAGAAAACATTTTGAATATATGATTTATATTATAAAATCATTGAGATCATTCCTAATTTGTGTGCATAAAAATCTGTCAACTATACAATTATCTCCTAATGAACCCCAGCAAGGATATTGCAATCTCCAATCATTCCAATGAAAATTTACAGTTTAAAAATTAAAAATGCAGAACTAATTGCACAAAAAAGATTGCAATACATGTTTGAATCTGTCTTGACTGTTATATGAAGTATCTGAAGTGTTTGCTAACATGTCATTGGCGATACTGTTCTGTAACATTCTGATAATCTCCCAAAGCCATCTGCATGCTAACCAGAATGCCTTGGCCCATAGCTGTGCGCTTTCAGGTCCACTGCTGGCGGGCAAACGCACAGCAGACAGATTTATGTGTAGCTGCAGGCATCTGTGGGTGCGCCAACAGCACGACTGGGTAAGTGTGGGGACCGGGGTATGATTATGAAGGCCCTAATTCTCACAGTAAGTAAACGTCAATGCAGCCCTGTCAGTCAGGCTCTCTTTTTTTAACCTTGAGATTTTTTAAACCAGATATATTTAATTAGACATGCATACAAAAACATTTATGGCAATACATGGACTCATATGCAGACAGAAAGTCAGCTGATTCCCCCTTCACTAATTAGAGACCGGTGTTCTAACAGCCAACCAATGAAAAGTGCTGAAGAGATCCTGTGGTATAATCTGGTAAACAAATTTGATCATGTGGTTAGCCAAGGGTTTACAAACTATAAGGGAGAAGAATTGAATATATTACAAGCATACCACAAAACCTGCTATAAACTGACATGATCCCAATAGTCCAGTTGAAAACCATAGTCTAATCACAAGCGCAATTTTACAATATAATCTATGTGTATCCATGGATGTTTCCAATTTTTATGTATTATTCTTCTTCGGAACATAACAAGCAGTAGCTGAGATCAACCCATTCTGAAACAATATGCTATATACATGTCAAAGAAGTGCAAAATTGTTGGAATGCTATTTTAGCTTTATATTTTTGTTTGGAAACAGAAACTGGTTCGTGGTGAATGGGAGGCACTTGAAAAATACATACATATTTACAATCATTTGTCGTGCAGCTTACAATGCCAATAGACATTGACTGATGGTAGGCTTGGCATAGTTAAGTCTTTTGATGTACTGTAGGTTTACCATCAATCAAAGATCATGACATTCATCATTAGCACATGCTAATAGTTAAGCTTGCAACAGCCTCCAAAAAAGCACACAAAAGTCAGTTTAACTGTGGTAGAATGTGTGCTATTCTTTGTAGCCCTTTTGAGTAAGGATATCATAACTGCTAAATTTAACACTTGCTGAAAACAGTTTTGCTCTTGGAATTATTACCTTACAGTGCAGTCATCGCATCCTGAGCAGTAGAGCAGTAGTAACTCAGGTGGTGAGTATACTGTCTGAGGAGATGGGCATGCTGTAACTCCTAAGCCCATATGCATTAATGGTAATAAGGCAATAGCTGGGTATACAGTCTGAGAAGGAGAGCATACTCCAAAGCTCAGTTTAGGAACTGCATAACAGCATCTGCTTGATTAATGTGAGCCACAGCACCAGACCTGACCATCAACATTCCCAGACTATCTAGCACATATGCAACATCACTAATGGCGATTCAGTATGTAAAACAGAACCAGCATACTAATCCTGCCCACCAACGAAATGCTTAGGAATAAAAACATAAACCCATGAAAATTGCATAACTTTATTAGATACAAAAGTTAGGAGCACTTGAATGTGGAGATGGGAGTTCTGCATGGTTTTAATTAAAGAGAAAAGTGCTTCAGACAACTGCTTCAAGCAACATGGTCAAAGAGGATCAATCAGTCTGCAGTTATCTGAGTGCTTTTTGTCTTAATGTAATGCTAATTTTTTAAAATGATGAATATTTCAAGGATTTCAAATAATAAATGGTTTAGACAGAAAAAAACACACTTTAAAAAAAATTAAATGGGTGTCACAAGTGTTCTCAAACAGTTTCCACTCATTTGGGAACCTGCATGAATTTTAAATGGACTTTCCAAAGGTGCTCCTGTTTGACAACAACTGATAATAGGGAAATTATGTTTTCAATATTTCACAAATGTCTATTATAATTCTGCAGGACTTTTATGTCTGAGGGCACAAATGTCATTGGGGAGATGGGAGGGCACAAAGACAGAGAATGCCAGTGGACAAGTTGAAGATAGCTAGGATGTAAATTGTGACTGAAAATACTGGAAATGACATGCTCCTATTCCATGGAGAACAGTTCCATATGTTCCAGAGGGAACTGTTCATAATTTTTTACAGTCTGTCTGCTTTGGCTGAGATAGTGTTCTGTGTGTAGAGGTGGGAGCTAATGTTTCATCTGTCCACAGCTGGGTGAAATTTGGGACTTTTTTGACACTCTAGGGGAAACTGTTAGCTGGGAAACCGAAATTTACCGTAGGTCGGAATGAAGTCAAATTCACTCAACATTACGTTATGGTGCAGTTAAACAAAAATGAAACATGCTAGTTATCACTGAAATTGCAAAACAGTAATGTGCGGCTGAGTTGGATTTAATCCCCCCCACCCTTCCCGCTAAACAGAGGCCCAGTTACACATGCAACATCATGAGTCATCATCACTGACTGGTCAGCTGTTTTACATTTATTTTTTTGGAAAAGCAAATTCCTAGATGTCTGGCAGACCTCTCAGATATCACTGCTCTGGTGGTCAGTCCAGTAGCACCACAGCCTGGATTCAGGCTCATACCCCTACCATGCTATAAGTATGCTCAGGGTACTTGACAAGGCTGCTTATTGGCAAAACATTGGTTTATTGCTTTTCTAACGAAACAGGCTGGTCATGGTTCTGGAGGGCTTACAGGGTGTGCTGGTGTTTGCTTTCATCTCAAAATCATTCTTTTTCAATTCTTAGAATGTTTTAGGAACATTCACATAAGATAAAATACAACCTACATTTTCCCCAATGTTCTCTTATAGTTTTTGTTGGCTGGATTACTACTTGAGATGGATGTCATGACAGAGAGCTTGAATGAAATGATAAACCGCTGAAACCAATAAATTCTACCAGCAGACTCTGGCTAGTGCTATTAAGTCACTGAAAGCCTGGACTAGAAGAGTTATTCTAAACAAGTACTGAGTGTCTGGAGTCAAGACAATGCAATCCCTCTTCCCTCACATTGCCAGGTAATCTCTGCCTGACACCAAAACTTCCACATCACATGGCAGAAACTTAACAATCCAGATAGAAACTGTACAGAATACATTAAACCACAGTGGTTGTAAGCGGTTCCCTGTTGTCAGGTGTTGTCCTGATTTATATCTGTAGTTGTGCTTACTGTAATTGACCCATCCTGCTCAGACAGGTCCCCATGAGCATGCCAGGCCAGGGTAACAGAGGACATGAGTCTCCTGCGTTCCTGAACTGCACACATTCCCAAAATACAGTAAGAGAAAAAAAAATTAAAAATGGGGGGCCAGGTGAACCCCCCCAAAATGAAACATGCATTCCCCTAAAAGTATCAGATATACATGTGTCACGCCGCCAATCAGATAGGCTACCACACTGACCAGACATGATACCAGTGCCACAAGTGATGGAAGCAGTAATTACTTCAACCTCTGCTATCTGCCAGAGGATGTATAGGTAGATATGTTTGGGTATGTAGTGAGGATAAATGTGCACTGGTCCTTCGAGGGTTCCATCCTCATTGTCATGCATTTACCCTTTCAGTGCAATACTTTATCATGTATTCATTCTAACCAAGGTGACCTGCACTTAAAGTTAATCATTGTCCATCTAAATATCAGTACATACATGCAAGTTTCAGTGGTTATACACAGTGCATAGCATGTAGACTCACATATTCATCTGATCAGTATATTTTGCTACTTGTGAACTGGCATGATAATACAAAAAAATAAAAGGGTTGAGATTGACTTCATGTGCTTGTAACAATGCCTTGGAAATCTTTGATTCCACCATGACATTAAGAGACAGACAATACAGGACCTGACAGGTTTGACTAGGAGTTTCCTATTCAGGTCATGCATCTTGGCTTAGAGAAATGTAAAAGTAGGCATGTTAAAAGGGAACCAGCTTAGCTTGCTTGCCAGCACGTGAGTGTCCACAGTAACGGACGGTGGTTACTGAGGACATTCATCTTTCAAACACCGGGCCAACTCCCACCACCTCCACTAATTGCGCTCTACCCCAGCCTGCCGTGAGAAAGCAGCAGGGTGGTGAAGTGTGGTCCTTGTCTGTTTATTTGTTTTAGGGCATTAATCCGACATGACACATCTTTCCCATAAACACACTTCCACAAACAACAATTACCGAGCCTACCTCAGATATTCAAACTTCAGAAATAATTAAAGCTAATGACAGGCTTTTCCTTAGGGGGCCAGAGCCCAAACATAATCTCTCATAACGGCAGCAGTAATAACAGCTAACTGGAGCAGAGGAAAAGGTAATTACTCACGATGGCGAAGGGTCAGGATATTCTTTCTCCAGTCATATCAAGAGATTATCTAATAAAGGTTAATGAGGAAGTAGTATATGAGATAATTAAAATAACAGTTTTCCTTCAAATAGCACTCTTGGTTGGAAATATAGTCCAGGCCAATGTCGATCACTTAAATAAGTGCTTTACTGCCGCCTGGTGGTGAGATGTGATACTACAATCTTTAAGGACAGTATAGTGATTTTGGCTCATGACAATTATCAGAACTGTGTGCTTTCCTCTGAATGTGTCATACATTTTATTTATATACATACTATGTTTAATCTCCTGTAACCTTTTCAGTCAGTTGTAAACAGGAGATGCCACCAATGACAGTGACAGCAGCTTTGATGAGCAGAAACTGAACTGTCCTGTTGAAAGGAGGCCAAAGTCCTCTCCTCCCAGGGTGCCTGAGAGGTTTTCTTTAGCCTAACTTATGGTACCAGTTCCGTACACCAATTTGGGGTCTGCTGTCTGATAGGAAATGAGATCTTTGTTTATCTTTGCTACATGACAGTATGATGGAATACCTTAATTAGGGATTTCAGAGTAACATTTTGGTTGCACAACAGATGTTGAACGTTAAATAGATGTTTGAACAAATGTGAGATCATTGTACCAAATTATATTAAATTGTATGTAACTTTAAATTCAAAGCTGATGATGATATAAAGACTTTTTTTGATAAACGCAACATTTTTTCCGTGTAGGAGGAAGTGATGGGGAGATTTGGCTACAGGCAAAGGGCTGTTGACTAATTCACCAGCTAACTTGTTCAAACGCACAAACAGGGGCTTTGCTGCCAGATTTCAGATTACTTAATTATTTGAAATGATCTCAGAATCACATAACTGAGGAAAGAGACTTGATCAAAATGGAAACAGTTGGAAGACCCCAATGAATCAAAGGATTTCATGGCCTTTTATGTTGAATGTCCATTTTGAGCTGTTTGCCTGCTGGGGTGGTTGTACTGCATGTCTCACCCTGTTCCACATCAGTGAGCTGGGACAAGCCTCTGGTGTAACAGTAATTTGCGCTGGAATTTAACACGATCGTATAGAAACACATGCATCTCATGCTCAAACAACACTTGACTGGGCACACACACAATCACACACACACCCACACACACACACACACACACAGAAAATCAAATATATACACGCACTCAACCATGTGCACATATGCATTACTCTTATACACACACCCTGTATAATTCAAATGCAAATATCTTCATGAATCCATGTGCAATCATGCACACACACACACACACCACATGCACACACATTTGTTTGGACACAGTAATACAGCTATAGACATAACCAGTAATGCAGTTATGAATGGAAGACAGGATGAAGTGGACTGGGTGGGTGGGTGGGTGGGTGGGGGTTAATGTGAAATGGAAAAGCCCCCCACCTCCATCGCTGAACACAGTACCAGAGAGGCTGGCAAGGTAATGACGGCAGCAGGATAGCGGACACAGATAGATGGGGGTATTCCAGTCCTCGGGTGCATTACGCTAATGGAGGTGAGGGGTTTATCTTTGATCCCCCCTCCCCTATCTGAAATTTGGCACCTTTAATGTACAGCTTTCACCCTCCAGGTCACCCTGAATCCTGTGTCACCCCGATACCTGTATTCAGGTATCATGTTTTCCCAAACACTCTGCCTGGTCTCCCATGTCAACAAAGCTATTACCTGCTCTTTCAGGCCTGGTCTCTGTTGTAAAGGATAGAGCGCATTTGGGCCATGTGACTGTCTTTATTCTATACAGAAAGATAATAAGCAAGAGTGTGGAGTATGATGGGCTTTTCTATTCACCACAAAACACAGGAAATGTTTACCATGTGCTCACATGCATATCTGTGGCCATACATATATTTACATACCTGTATTGTTGCTCATGCTAAAATCTTGTGTTTGCAAACAAATTTTGCTTTAAGATCACTATTTTATCTGGTAAGTGAAGGAAAGCTCTCAATTTGAATTTTAGTTAAAAACGTTCTTTGCAAACAATTTTAATGTTCTTTTAACATGACACACAACACATTTTGAGGGGATGGTTAAAACAGGAATACATCTGGGGTCTTGCATGAGGCTGATATATTTGTTGCTGTGTCAGTCAACTGCTTTGGCTGTGGATGTAGTGCATAGACATACATACACTTAGCATGCTTACTCTTTAGCATCTCCAGGCAAATTAGATTCACACTCTCAAAGTTAAATTCAAGGGCCTTTGGCTTACTCATAGAGGCACATAATTACTGTGCAGCTGTGAAGAGGCAGTTGTTTTACCTATGCCTGAGCAAGATAAGAGTTAAGATGGTTTGGAAGTGTCAGTTTCAGGCCAGGCAACTGCAAGTACATGAACAAAGCATATATTTATTTCATGTTCCTCCAGCAGCAAAATGTTGTTGGGGATATCCACAGTGAGGGAAAACAAAATTACAATCCTGTTAATGTTTGAGTTCCTAGGTCTGTAGATAAGGTTGCTGTGGAAGGTGTGACAAGTTTAAGGGAAAAAAGGTGTAAAAATGTTAATTCAACATGAATGACACATGTTTCATATTCATGCAATTGTTGTTACACTCTGTTCCAAACAGAATTCCAGGAGGTGTAACTCTGCTCCGTCTAATGGAGCTGTAGACTTCTTCTTGGGGCTCTAGGGCCTGACTGAAAAGACTTTGAGGGCAGTGTTTCATGTAGACCATCTAGGGACTCCAGTATTTCAGCTGGGCCATAAAGACCTCAATATAAAATATACCCCATGAATGATTGTTCAAATAACAATTAATAATTCATAGCATTTTTATACTATAGCACTTACCAACAGATCCCAAAGGGGGGTGGAAAAGGGGTGGGAGGGAGAGAGAGAGAGAGAATGCTGCACCATACGTGAATGCTAATTCAACCGCTTTGTGCAGTGCTAATACTTCAGCCCCTACTGATGAAGATTGATGATCACTTTGCATCAGATATCTGTTGTAGTCTTCCTGTGTCCATTGACAACAGCCAAGACAAATCACGCTTTATATGGAAGCAAGCGATCAAGGTAATTGTCTTGTCCCAACTAAGTCAGATATAACTGAAAGACTTTGACAGTCCCTTCGTTATTGTGTGCAGTTGTCCCAATTGCTTTTTCCCTGATTGAGAAAAAATCTTTGAAAAAGTACAAATGATTTATTAGGCTGAACCAGAGCCAGAGCCATACTGTTTAACAAATGTAGCTTGTAAGAATAATAAATATTGGAATATGTATATAAGGTATAAACCACGACTGGTGGTGCAGTTCTATGGAAATAAACCAAGGCAGGGTGGTGTGATGGTAACCACCCTGAAGTGGTTTACTTCCATAGAACTGCACTGCCAGTAGTGGTTTATTCCACTTTTATAGCAAATATAACAAAAAACATTTTTATCAAATATGTTATTATTTTTTTTATCAACTTTAAGTAATTCCAAATATCTATTGTGAATTCCATAGTGAATTATGCTTTTGATTCGATGAGCTACATAATATTCTACATCATTGTACCACAGCTACTTATCAAAGAAATAATTCAGCACTCATAGTAAATTAGGCTACTATTTTATTATTTTTGAACAAAATATATTACTTATATAAGTATATATTCAGTAGGCTTTGGCTACTGAAACTATGGTAACTTAGGCCACTAACTAGAAATTTCTGATATAGCCAGATACATATTGTCCTATATTGCAAGCATAGCTAGTGAAGTGGATAACGTTACATTCGTGTCCGTCATCTGTAACGTACGTATGTTGAAACGGTGACTATATGCTACATGATACTCATTTGTTTAAATTAAATTGAAAGTTTCCATTTATTGTAAAATTTGACATTGAATATGACAGATCAAACGAGGTATGTGGGAGACTTGTTTGAAGTTCGATGATAGTACCCGGCTCCAGCATTTCCTCTCTTCAACAGTATGTTGTCGTTATGGACGGCTGTAAATGGAATCTTCAATAAAGTTGAATGAGTTTGCGTATTAATTTCGAATAGTGATAAGGCCACTTTCACCGGAATTACGTCATAGCCGTGCATTATCACTGTGCATCACAGGGAAATAATGCAGACCCTCCAGCCAATCAGAAATGAGTATTTAACCAAGCCGTGGTATAATATAATATAATATAATATAATATAATATAATATAATATAATATAATATAATATAATATAATATAATATAATATAATATAATATAATATAATATGGCTCATCAATCCAAAACCATAATTCACTGATATTTGGAATTACTCAGTATTTGTCCTTAAATTTGATTAGCATGTTTTAATATTTACAAGGTTATTATTTTTTTATCAAAACATATGCATTGTATTCATTTGATGATGGATGAATTCACTGAATTACATCTATGAAAATAAGAAGAAACACTTGCAGGTAATTTTGAGGAAATTGTTGAGAAAAATCATTGGCTGAATGCAAGGGTTTTAATCCTGAATTCTGAGCTTTTATTGTGCTCTGATTTTACTGTTCAATGCCGAGAGAAGGCCAGACTAATGACCTCAGTATTGTGTTTTTCACCCACACTAAAGTGTGCCATTACTCTACTATACTCAGGCTCAGCAAAAGGAGAATAAGGAGATATTTAGTTTTTGGGTTTTGCATTTCAAAAGGGATTAAAATGGATTAGAAAATATATTTCTGGCTGACTCTTGTCAGCAGAATGACAGGGTGAAGCTGGAAATTAGTCAAAGATTAAATTTTGGTTCATGGAAATGTGATACTTTGTCAGCTGCTTTAAAGTGAATAAATGTCATTATAATGATGATGATGATTATTATTATTGTTGTTGTTATGATGATGATGATGATGATAGCAGTAATAATGATAATTATAATAATTATAATAAGAATTATTATTATCATCATAACAGCAACAACAACTTTTATTACTATTACTATAATTATTATTATTGATGCCGGCAAAACAAAGTAGTAAGAGCTATAAGATGAACGAAATCCAAACCAACAGTTTTAAACAGCCCCACAGGAAGGTGAATCCGAGCCATTTTCCATTTGGGAAGTATTTCATTGATGTGCGAAGACAAAGACAATGATGCTCAGGCCACGATGCTGCAGGTGGAGCCCTCCTCCCCCCACCAGGTTGTCAATAATGCGCTTTGAGATGTTTCTCAAAGCCGCCTTCCCAGGCACCTTTATTCCTGTAGGCCCCCATCTCCCCTTCCCTGCCCCATTCTTCAGTGAATTATATAAAAGAGCCTTGAAATGGCAGCTCAGCGATGATGTGACCACTGTGTGACCCTGCAGCTTACCGAATGGGGCCTCTGCTCTTCAATGACTCTATCTGCAATAGCCCTTTAGGCCTTTATACACAGAGAGAAAGGTCAGCCACAGCTCCTGGGCAGATGGGCCACAAACAGCTTCAGATGAAAAGGAAAGAAAGGTAACCTGAGGCTGTTTATTTCTTCTTTGGTATCCTCAGTGGCATTGGGAGACTAGGCAGGGTGGCGAGGGGTTTTAGGGTTGTCAGCGGCATGTAAAGCTGAGCAAATCTCAGATATCCCTGACATGTCGCCAAAGCCTGGAGGGATTTCAGGACCTCGGACAGTGGAAGCATGGCATCAGTTTTAGGGTTCCCTGTCAAAGTTTCCTACACTCTTCAGTTGTGCCATCAATCTGGTTAGGAATTATCAGTGCTGTTAGAGGTGGATATAAACCCAACTGTGGCATCATGTTGTGAACAGAGGCAGACAATTAGATACTGGAGTCAATATATGAAACAACTAACCAATTGAATAAAACTGGCAAATACACAGGTGTATTCTGGGATTGCAGTTTATTTTTAGGTAGAAGAAATCCAGGCTAGAGTAGTTTTTCAAATGTTTGTGAGGTACCTCATTGATGGATATTTACACACTTTTATGACATATGTTTATGACAATGTCACATCTGCAAGTTGATTATTCATAAGTAAAAAATACATTACATCAGATGCTAATTGACAATATTTGTTGGTGGTAACAGACACAGTCCCAAGAAGAAGGGAAAGAATGTATTATGTGACAGGCATTTGACATGCAAGTGTAATCAAATAACCACAGTGTGTATTTTTATTTTTATTAATAAAAGGTTGATTAAAGCAGAGGCTTCCCCTGAGAACAGGTCTACTGTACACTGAGCAAAGGTGGCTGATGAAATCATATAACTGTAATCAAAATGAATGCTTTTGGATACAGCTCTATAGCTTGCAGAATGAGAGAACATAACATCTGAATGATGACGTGAAATGTCAACTTGGCTTAGAATATGCTGGCCTGTGCTCTCATCTCATTTGTGTGGGTTTCTGAATGCCACACTGCTTTCATAAGCCCATCAGATGCATAGGCACTTTTGTGCAGTGGTGATGGATTTAAAATTGATATGAAAAAGTAGAGTCCTGAAAGCCTCAATCATCATGATGGCTCATTTTCTACCGAGGGAAATATGCTGATTTACACCTGGGTTGTGTGCTCATTTATTCTCATGTTAAAATACACTTGTTTAAAGTCTGATCCCATTTTGATACTACCCAGGTTTTGTAGATTTTCTTTTTCAACACAGACTGCAATAGTGGTGTTGTAGTAACTGAAGAGATGAGCATATTTTCTGAAGAGATTGGTATACTCCAAAGGCCATCAGTATTAATTTTTAGTAAGCCTACTAGGATGGCACAGTACCAGAAGATTAGATCAGTATACTTTGCTTATGTATTTACACTCTCAGCCACATCACTTAGCAAACAATGTATTAGCATTTTTATAAGCTTATAAGCATGTTTTATTTCATAGTAATTTATGAAGCTTTTAACTGAAGGTAACCTACAAAAAGTAAATGCTTCTTAGACATACGTGTTATTACCAGTCATTACCACAGATGTCCTTATTATGAATGACTGTAGTATTACATGTTCTATTGCAAAGCTGCAAACCACTGTTAAAGCATATTATGCTGAAGTCACTGTGAATATTGATATTTAAGTTTGACAGCATTATTACAAGACAAGCTTATATGGGCCCAGGGCATCCTACTTATTGTCCATCTTGTTTTTCTCATTTTTCTTTTGAACCAAATCACAAAGTTATTGTCTACACAGAACACCTAAACACCTATAACAACTCCTTACTAATGCACTTTGTCCCTTCACTTGGCAGGAGAAAAACCTTACACAAAACTGTGTAAACAGGCAAAAGAACAACAACAACCACAAGGGAACAGAGAAACAAACAATCCAACAGATGGACAAACAAGGTAGCAGACAAATAAAGCAAAGGAACCGGACAAAACAAACTTAAAAAGAAAACAAAACAAACGGTGAGAGTATCGCTGGCACAGCGGGCCTTTCTCATTCTCAGATCCGTCTTCCTGCTGATTGAACAGGCTGTCCTCTCAGCCCCTGGAGATATCTGTGTGATAGAAGCTCTACATACCTGCTGTGCTCCCAAAAAAGAGAAATCCCATCAACAGGAGGCAAGAAGGCAAGACTGCTGACTAAGGACGGTAAACAACAACTGACACTGGACAGAAGGCGAGGGGTGAGGGAGGAGCTTTCTGTTATCTCTCATCCCTAAACAACGATTTCTTTGCTTTTGTATTTCTGCACTGGGAAGGTTTCAGCTGGTACGTAGAAAGTATATGCTCCAAACATCTGTCTTTACTTTGACAAACAGAGCTAAAGTCTGGAAGGGGATCATTTCTCTGTTCATAAATTCTGACCTCTGTACTACCTTATGTCATGGAGAGACCAGGCCATAAGAAATGACCCTACATGACATCCAAAGGAGTCCAAGCAAAATGTGTTTCTGAAAGTGAATTTTAGGAGATATTCAGACTGTCCCTGCTCTGACTGAATATAATTAATCTCATATACAGAGTGTCTTATGAATTATGAATGAAACATCCCCCCTGCATCAAGTCTGACATTCAAAAATCATTGTGTTGCCTTATATGTCAATGCAGAAATACACACTTAGGTTCATGTCTGATGTCCAGCACAACTGAAGGATAATATATGACTGAAAGCTAAATTAGGTTTGTCTGGTCATATTTGCATATCAACACAACTACATTTGTGCTTCAGAAACCATATGTATGTTTTTGCATGTCAAGTCAAGATACCCCTGGGTAAAGACCTTTTTTAACCCAGAGCTCTCAGCCATGAAGAAGAGACGATGCCTTGTAGAGTGAAGAGGTCTCTCAGTACCTTGCTCCAGGGGTAGCACTGCTCTGTTGGTGTTTGTTTGGTTGTTAATGGAAGCAGCAGTAAGGACAGACATGGAACAATAGATCCAAACCCCGGGGAGGAATGAACACATTGTGAAGAAGGAAAAGCAGAAATGTTTTTAGTTTATATTGCTACTAATGCACACTAAACCAAACACACACAGACACACACACACACACACACACACACACACACACACACACACACACACACACACACACACATGCATGCACACACAACATGTGTAAAAACATAAATATGCACATGTGAACATACACATGTACTGCATGTACAACTCAAATATACAAACATAAACACACACACACACACACACACACACACACACACACACACACACACACACACACACACACACACACACACACACACACACACACACACACACTGTGTACATGTAATTGTAAGCCTAAATGTTTTCTATTCTTTTCATTGTATGTTTTCTTTTATTACCATACTCCAGGAGTCCCTGTCAGGCTCTCCTGGGATCACTTTCCACAAATTGGCTTGACATTTTTTAAAATTTGTTTTCAGTTTTCTTCAGAGCATTGTTACACTGTTACATTGTAAAAAAATGTATTCCATAGCAAACCAGTTTTGAGGATGCCGCATGAGTATTAAAATGAAAATTTTGGCCCAGGCAAAAGACTTGTGGCTCTCTGTGAAAGAAATGCTGGGTGCTGTATGAGTTTTTTGCTCAGTGGGTGGTGCTCAGCTGTATCATCGTTTTCATACCATGACACCATCCCTTCGCCTCCCACCACCCACCACCCTGCAAAAAAGAAGTCTATCAAGTACAAACCTTGCCAAATGGCACCTTGCCAGACCAACATCAAGTAAAAACCCAACAGAGCTGGAACACAAAAAATCCAATTAAAAATGAAAAGCAAATACAAATCTAACAGAAATAAAGTTAGGAGTAGCGCTGATGAATAATGGATAAAAACAGCAGGGATGTGCAGGTACATACGATCCTGTCACCATTATGACACCATACTTTCTCCTTATAGAATAATGAGGTGGGAGGAAAATTGAGTGAAAATTGTGTAGGGCCATTCATGTCAATTTAGTGAGAAAAGTAAGCTGTGAACATTAGATCCTTCAGTGAACTTTCAAATAAATGCATTTTTTTCTCACAGTCTGGAGAGTTCAGCAATCACATTTGCATTTAAACTTAAGCATTGAGCAGATGTTCCCATCCAGAGTGCTTTTACAGTAAGTGAATATAACATGATTAGAAGAACAGCACTAAAACTTGAAAACCACTTGGGTCACACTCATGAACATAAAACAATTAACAATCAAGTACCAATCACCATGCTTAACATGCCAAACCAATTGTGAAGAGAAAAAGCCTTGCACTTTTTCTTGTTTGGGACAAATGTTGACAGAATCCAGGTTAACTTGCATAGAATATTGTGAGCTATTTTGAGAGACATCAAGTGAGACAAGGTCAAATTTTCTGTAATTTTGTAGAATGTGTGGGCAGGGAAACTGCATTAAGTTCCTTTTATTCAGCTTTCAGTTTAGAGGGTGAAGGTCAGAATGAGAGTAATGCTAATGCAGAAATCCGCTCTGGGATTTAGTAAACAATGACTCGACTGAAAGCAGAATGAGGAATTATTTCGATTGCAACACTAATGAGAAAACATCTAAACAAAAGGAGATGGGGCCCACTTGCTTATTGAAATCACAAGTAGCTCGTTTCACACCTGGGAGCCCTCAAAGAACAGATTAAGTGGCTTGTGGTTTGATTGTATCTCAGCCTAAGTGTGTTTGATTGAACCTACCCCTTAAGAGCTTTTATGACTGGATACTGGTGAAAGAGATGTGAGGAAGAAAAAACAAGCTGCAGAGGAGACACTCAAATCCAAGGCAAAAAAGTGCTGCAGATAGTTAAAAGTGGCACATAAATGCTTAAATGGCAGAACATGCAAAGGGCCTGATGCACCCCAAACCAGAAAAAACCTAAGCCCCACCCACAGCTGACAATAAATAAGAAAAATCTCACCTACCAAAATTCTTGATTTTTCCACATGAATTTACTGGAAATCACCTGCCTTCATGAACTATGGAAGAAATACTCACCAGAAATGACAAATACAATAGCATGCAAGTAAATGATGAAGTTACAATTGTTACCAATATTAAATGTATCTATCCAAAATGCAAAAAAAGAACATTCCAGTCCATTCTGCAGAATGCTAAAGGAAGCCATAAATTAGGAATTCTGTGAGAGATTAAATAGTTAAATGGCAAAATGGAGTCTGACAGTATGTGATGAGTATCAGTTGCAAATAATCCAAATACTTTTTAGTTTATTAAACTGAGGGTGAAAGATTTATCATATTTTGTTAACTAATTTATTGATAACAAAATTATTGTTTGATAGATCTAGACTATGTACAATCTAATAAATAAATTTTTATTCCTATGTAATACTCTCATGCATGCAGTTTTAACTGAATTTTGGAGGAAATCCTGGGTACAAAACTTATCCCTCACACACAAGTATGGGGCAAAGCTCTGACCAAAACTGCTGATAAAATGCTCGGGGGGAAGCAGTCAGATCCAGGGAACCTGGTACAAATATATTTGCCTCAAAAACCGTATCTATTATGAAGAGATGGATTAGAAGCAGCTGGTCAGATTTGCTCACTCTGGGAAGAATAATAATTGTGACATATGTTTTGTAGATAATTAGTTTGGTCATTGCTTTGAAAATTATACAAAATGTTTCTGAGGTCATAAAACACGTATCACAGTATTCAATCAAATGCTATTTGTCTCATCAAAAAGACTGTAATCTCTTTCAGGGCTAAGTGTGTTTGATTACGTCTCACTTCTGATTTATTAACCACAGGTGCTATTTTTATGGTTTAGAGCTGTGCATGGGGAATCATTGCTCCTTGAGGTGGATTTCTTCTACAGCAGCACTGGCAGAAAATGTATAGTATCCAGAGGTGTATTTATTTCAGATGTTTTTGATATCATACCAGGTACAATATGCATCATGACCTTACAAATATTAAATCTGAATTTAATGTCCAGAAACATGTTGTAGTGACAGACTATTCTGATCGTGGACACCACTAAATATCTCCTAAAATTTTACTTATCAAGAATTACAACGACAAATGAATCTGTTACTGCAGACCATTTTAGTGAATACAAAATGTTTCTCCTTGTTTTTTTACACAAAATGAAACAGATTATGTCACTTTTCCTGTAATACCAAAACAATCTCAAATGGACTGTAAAGGTTCATATATTGTACAGAATGTGATACAATTCACATTAATCTGATGAGGAAGGGATTAAGAATGAATGAAAATGAAATGAAAAAATTCACAGTGGGCTGTATATTTAGTCCCTGCACATCACCTCAAACTCCATTGTGTTGCAGTGTTTGTGGGATTAATAATTCAGAGAAACCCACTTAACCGCCTATTAAATAGTCAATCTCACACAAATTTCCCTCTGGGGAAGTAGCCGGGAATTCTCATCAGAAAGTGGCTTTAAATCCAAACCTATCACCTTCCACAGCTGCATCTCACTGCTAAGAGTAAGTTCTGCACTGATATTAGGAAGTATTGTTTTTCAGTGAGAATTGTCTTTACTTGGAATATGTTTCCAGGTCATGCAGGAGAGGAAGGATCCTTGCCGTGATCAAGTCCTAACTTGATGCAGCACTGGGTACTCTTTCTGTAAATGGCAAGCTGTGTTGTGCTAATTAGCCTGTGCTCTTCATGTGTTTCCTATATTCTTATGTGTTCAATGCAATGTAATGACATATGACCATATAAGGCTATGGTCTCCTGTCATTGCATAGGGCATTACACAAGTTTTATAATACAGCTGACTTTTAAAAATACATTGTTGTGTAAAATCAGAACTTTATATGTAAATGTATCTTAAATTGGAGATTTGTTTTAGCTTGGGGGAAGTGTTGTCCTATCTTTCACCCCCTGGATATGAAAATCATCAGTAAATATTGGAGAAAAGGAAACTGGTTTGAAGCCCTTTGATTCACGTGGTTGACCAGCTCTGTAAATCTGAGGGGTAAAGTAGCCCAGGGGTGAGTTTTGCATTTTAGTCTTTGTGCATATATATATAGTCCTAAAATGTTCTACTTGCCTTGGCATGTGTTACATATTACAGTAATGGTATAGCATGGTAGAAACTACTGAGCAAATTATTTGGGATTGCTATTACAACTGGTTCCAAGAACTCCCACATCACCATGCTCTACTTCCATTTTCAGAATATTTCTTAGTGTAAAAATAGAAAGTAAATTTAACTGGACAGGGCCTTTAATTCACACCAGAAATGCGGTGTACTCTTTCTGTGCCTATGCTAATCACAAGGAAGTTTCCCTGTCATTTTTGCAGTCTGGGTAACTGCATAACATAAGTAAAAGTACTGTATAGAATAACACTGTCTTTACATTCATGGGAAGTGATTCTTTTTTATTTTATTGCCACTGTTAGCATTTTCTCCAAGTCAACCGCTGTGCAGTCAGGCAGGTCATTTGCAACTGAATCAGTTGCAGGTCATCACTCAGTCACATTAATACAATTGACTGAGCTCTGAGTTTTGAGTAGAAAAAGTTATATTCTTACAACCAGTTTCAAACATACATTTACGTTCCCTTCTCAGAGGAACAATAAAAAAGAAACTGCAGTGAAGGAGCTCATAACCCAAAGAATGAATAAATGTATAAATAAATGAATAAATATTAAAATATATAGATGAAGCTCATGCCGAGTCTTTTGCTTGAGCAAGCAGAAAATATACCTGCTGGCAGTGTAAAAGCAGATGGGACTGATATCACACTATCTGTAAGGACAAAATGGCTCTGAAATTCTTTAATGCTGAATTAAGCCCATGTGAATTGAGTCAGTATATTTATTTAATTATTATGTCTACATGTTTAAGTATGTTGAATAAATAATATACTTTAGGCTTGGTATAAGGCTATACCTGCATTTGTACTGTTCTGTAATTAAAAGTGCTGTCTTGTTTTGCGGTCTATGCAAGTGTGAGCCTTTTCTTCTGTCCCTGCTCTGCAGTGTATTCTACTGCATTTTAGGAAAGTTTAAATCAGCACTCAAAAGGGCCTTGCTAAATGGTCGCTATTCACACCACAGCACCCTGGAGACTGTAGGAAAATTTGCCTCTGGGACAAACAAGCAGAATCACTTTTGTACTCCTCTAATGGACAGAGTACTGAACATCATCCATCTCCTTTTTAGTCTTTTTTTCACACACACAAAAAACTGTCATTGCCTGAACCATGAAATCAGGACATTCAGACCCTTAGGAACAAAAGTGATGTGTTCCTGTGCATTTGTGCATTTCAGCTTTCTCTTGGGTAAGGCACCACTCCAGCCTGGGACCTTTGGCAGCATCTCAGTCCTCCTGTGCTGTAAGTTAGGAAGGAGCAGCATCTCAGTCCTCCTGTGCTGTAAGTTAGGAGGGAGCAGCATCTCAGTCCTCCTGTGCTGTAAGTTAGGAGGGAGCAGCATCTCAGTCCTCCTGTGCTGTAAGTTAGGAAGGAGCAGCATCTCAGTCCTCCAGTGCTGTAAGTTAGGAGGGAGCAGCATCTCAGTCCTCCTGTGCTGTAAGTTAGGAGGAGCAGCATCTCAGTCCTCCTGTGCTGTAAGTTAGGAAGGAGCAGCATCTCAGTCCTCCTGTGCTGTAAGTTAGGAAGGAGCAGCATCTCAGTCCTCCCTGTGCTGTAAGTTAGGAGGAGCAGCATCTCAGTCCTCCTGTGCTGTAAGTTAGGAAGGAGCAGCATCTCAGTCCTCCTGTGCTGTAAGTTAGGAAGGAGCAGCATCTCAGTCCTCCTGTGCTGTAAGTTAGGAAGGAGCAGCATCTCAGTCCTCCTGTGCTGTAAGTTAGGAGGAGGAGCAGCATCTCAGTCCTCCTGTGCTGTAAGTTAGGAAGGAGCAGCATCTCAGTCCTCCTGTGCTGTAAGTTAGGAAGGAGCAGCATCTCAGTCCTCCTGTGCTGTAAGTTAGGAAGGAGCAGCATCTCAGTCCTCCTGTGCTGTAAGTTAGGAAGGAGCAGCATCTCAGTCCTCCTGTGCTGTAAGTTAGTCTAAGCTAAACATTTAGAACAATACTACTACTACTACTACTACTACTACTAATAATAATAATAATAATAGTAATAATAAATGTGTTCAAAGTGAAATTGATGTGAATGGAAATTAATTCTGAATTATTGATATGAATTATGGATAAAAGTGCCACCTTATCTCTGAAAAATGCATATGTGCTCATCGATACATGAATGAAATAATGTTCCAAATGCTAATAGCCACATTCAATTTTCTCTTTCAAAAACAGGAGCCTGTCAGATCTCCTACATATCTAATGAATGAGGATATGGCAGCAGTGGAACACACTAACTTCCACATCCTGTGCATTTTTTTGAGTTGTGAGTCAGTATACTAGCCCTGATGAGGAAGCTAGAGATAACAACATTCATTCCATGCATTTAAAAAAGGGGGAAAGTACCATGAGCCATCAATCACTGACTTGTCTGCACCAATCAATTTTACTCCTTACAAAAGATTGGGGCAGCCTTTAGACTAGTGGCTAATGTGACTGACTTTGACCCCGAGGTTGGTGACTTAAGCCCCTGTCCAGCCACAGCAAGAACACCAGAGCTGTTGGGCCCCTGAGCAAGGCCCCCAACCCCATATTGCCCCCAGGGGTGATTGGCCAAATCAACTGTAAGTCACTTTGGATAAAAGCATCCGCTAAATGACTGTAATGTAACAAAAAAAAGCACATACACACTGTGATTGTGATCACTAATAGAGTATAGAATGTGTTTCAAGCCTCCTCAGTGTTCAATCAGTAGAGGAAACTGGTTTTATGTGGCCATCAGGGCTGACACAGGCCTCACACATGGCTCTGACACATGGCGAACAACACTCATACACTTTTATTTGGTTTCCCAGGTACATTTGTCTTTATTTCTTGATAATATGAGCTCTACCTAAATTTCAGCCTCACAGCAAAGTCAAGCTTGTTCATCACTATATAATCCTTATGAGTTCATTTGTATAGGCAGACAGATTTGTTTATCCCTTTGTTTTTGGTGTGGTTCTAAAACAGGTGCAGGTCTAGTACAGTGAGTCACACCCTTCAGGGTGTGCTAGTGATTGCACAGTTAGCTCAACTCATGCAGTTTGTTGAATCTGACCTGGTTGCTAATTGTTAAAGGAGCAATGGTTGAGCCCAGCTGATATAACATGTACATCACTGGCTCCAAAACAGGCACAGATTCACAGCAAAATGTCCAGTGCCGATTTTAACTCTATCAGTATACATATGAGTCATGTTGTTCTCATATGTACACGATCAATATTCATTTAACACCAGACATTTTGCTGTTTAATCCTATAAAACATAATTCTATATAAAAAAAAACAAAACATGGAGGATGCAGAGTAGTACAGTGATTAGGAAACAAGGATTTCAACCAAAGGGATTGCTGGTTTAATTTCCAAGACCCATTAATGATCCATTGGTTAATGATCTATTAACTATTCATTGATTACCACAGAGCTCGTAATGGCTTTCTGCTATAGGACTATTATACTCAAACCATTCTACAGTTGGAACCCTTTTTTCCCAATGAGAATGTGCTATCTACTCTAGAGAAGGCATGTTCAGTTCTGCTGTCATCAACAACAGCATGTTAAAGCATTTCATCTCCTGTTTTGCATGCCACAGCAGTCCAACAGCAATTACCGCAAGCATGTGTTTACCTGGTAAAATCAGATAAGTGAAGAACCACATAGCCGACAAAGGTCACCTAAAGATCAGCGCACTGTCTGAGCAGTTAGTTAAAATGGAAATGTTCCCATTAACTGTAATTCCTATTCACAAAAAGGTCACAAGGAGAGTACATAAGAATTGATTATGTTATCATGTTTTCAGCAGCTTTGTAACTGTACTTGTCCACTTCTCAGTCTTTCTACGATTGTTCTATTTCAGAACTGCCACCTGAAAAATATTCAAAAATTTGGTAACACTTTACATTTGGTAATAACAAAATACATAATAATTACAAACACAATCAATATGTAGTTTCTAATCATTAGTATTCTATTTATTAATCACTATGCAATTATTCATAATTTGCTCATGTGTTTGTGACCATAAGTAAATGACACTGTCAGATTGATCTTGGTATACTAATAATAAACAGATTGTTAATATTTGTAAAGTGCCATTATTAGTAATATTTATAAGTGTTTTTGAAATAGCCAATCTAAAGTATTGCTAAGTGCTAAGGGATAGTTCCTATTATCATAGTATCATTTTTATTAATGATTACATTATTTGTCAGTGTGCTACCAGATACACCGATTTAGCGCTCTGTTGTTTTCAACAGATTAGCTGGTGTTGAAGGGAAACGTTCATACGCTGCAGATTGTTGCTGTTTTATCTTCATTCCAATTCCAGAGTCAATGAGCGACTCTTCAGTGTTCGTTCTGACACTTGAAACATAAACACCATGTTGCTTCCAAGTCTCTGAGGGAGCAAGGTTCAATGAAACAGGCTTCACTGCCAAAAACCGCAATACCCAGAGTCAACAGAGGCATGGGCTTGTTGCAGGATTACAGACAAAAAAAATAGCCAAGGAGTCCTAAAACAGACAAGAAAAATACATTTAAATAATTTAACATCAAGGATTCAATTCCACAAGGGACTTGGGCAGGCCTAAATAACTTTTATAACTTATGTATACACACACAGTTTGAGGTGCTCAGCACTCAATAAACAATTAAAATCTTATTACTCTCATTGTGAGTGAAGGCTAAGGATAACAGTTAACTGAATCCTAACTTACAGTTTGGCAGATTGATCATAATTTCTCATTGAGAGTATTAATCAATACATCTTCTCAAAATAAAATGATTAATTTCTTAAATCATTAATCTTTCCAGTCCACTTACACTGTATATAAAACACACAGCAACTGTGAATTTAGTCAATTTTTATTTGACTTTTCCTCCCCTCAGGATGGAGATTCACCAACAAAACATATTTCTACTTATCTTTGACAGTGATTAGCCAGTCAATGAGCCACAAATGGGAGGAGCTACCACATATTATCAGTTACTCAAAGATTCTGATTTTAATGATTGCATTGGCTGTGGAAAGATAAAGAATTTTGATCGGTTGGGACAAGTCAACAACTGAGCTCAACGTAGTTCCACTCGAACAGGATTCATGAAACCTCATTAAATGTAAAGTACACTTGTTGCAGTTGTTGTGTGACAATGTAAATAAGTATGTACTTAATGTTCTCAAATTAAACCAGTCTTTATTTACATTGTCACACAACAACTGCAACAAGTGTACTTTACAGTGGAGATAAAAATAAGTTTAGTGTAATTAAAACAAGTTAAGTAAGATCAAAAAAATAAAAGAGAGGCATCAAAGATAAGAACAGGAAACACTGAATGATACCACACCATCCCTCTACACAGGAAGAGCACTGGTATTTATTTTTTTGTCTAAAGACAAAAAAGGAGAAATAAAATTAAAATAACTGCTATGATAATTGCCATGGAAACAGCCTCAGCTCCCTGTATGAATCTATATTTGGGCCCTGAGGAGAGCATCAGAGACACAGAATGTTTTTTCCCTCTTTGTTTTTTTTTAATCTCTTTATTGTTCCCGATTAGACTTGCTGCTTGATTACCACCAGGATGCCTCCATTCTGGCAGTGGAGAGCAAAACAGAGATGAAGCTGCTTCCTCTCTTCCTCCTGGTTATAGATATTCTCGGCTGTTACATGTATGTGCAAATGAACACAGATTTATGAAAGCTGCTGCTTGTGCATCTTTTTCAATGACATTCTTACATTAGATGCTGTCCTTTCTTATTATTACAACAGAAATGTCTCTTCTTGGATTTACTGTTGTGTGATTGGGGAGCTGAGAAACAGTCACTGTATGCTTGATTTCTAATTGAACATAAACTGGGATTCTTTCCAAGGAATGGATCAGATAATGGATACTATTAGATATACTCACCAACAACTGTATTTTAAATCATGGGTTTATTTTGGATTAAAACTATTGCGAGTATTTACAAAGCACTCCCACAGAAATCATCACCTTAATTTGTAATATTAAAATTTAAAAAGATAACCCTTGCCAGTGGCATCATGCCCATCAATTTAGATGGGCACGTGCCCACCCAATATTTTATATAAATGTATAAATTAATTATTCAATCAATCAGCAGTCAGGGTAACCTGGTCTTGGTTTAGCTGAAATGAGCAAGCTTCCCCCCCCATATCACCCTCTTAATCCCCATCCCCCATCATTCCCTTCTTCTACCGATAACTCCCATCATCCACCAGTTCATCTCACGTTGCAGCGGTAGTAAATAAGGTTAGCTATCTTTAGCTGTTTAAAATTGCTTGCCAAGCAAATTTGCCACTGCAAGAATAAGAAGGCAGCTGAATTGTTTGTGTTGTCCCATAAAAATACGCTGCAGTAACCTAAAACTGTCAAAATACATCACACACTTATGTCTACTTGGCCAGCTATTTAAGCAATATGCTAGCACAGACATACTGTGAAGCTGTGTTATAAACTTATGTTAATCTTAGCTAGCTTTTGTTAGCCAGCAAGGTATCCCATTCCTTAGTTAAACTGGCAGACCAGCTACAGCTTTTTTGTGAGTTTGTAGTTTTGCCTGTACCATTTACACTGTCTGTCAGTGCTTACTAGCTTGCCACATACACCAACACAACACAGCCTTTTCCATCTCCATGTCACATATTTTGAACACAACTGGCAAACTATTTTCTGGCTGATGTTAACTTGCTAGTTAGCTAACTAAACATTATGCTGCCAAACTTGCTTACTTCATTTCATGCTTGTCGCATAACTATAAAAAGTTACATGGTTTGGTATTGTGTGGTGTGTTTTTGCTATTTATAAATTTAACAATTTATAAGCCTGTTTGTTGTGGACATGTAATTGTTTTGTGTGCCTTCTTCTTTTTTCTAATCTGATGGAAACAGTAGTAACTTTCCACAGGGCATATAAAGATAGTCATCCTGTCAGTGACTATTTTATGTTATTGTGTCATTTCCCTTGGTAGAATGAGGCAGACAAAGTTAGTTCTACGGATTAAAAAAAAGACAGGACAGGACAGGACAAGGCAGATTTGGACCAAACAGAAGATGCTCCTGAAGCTTCATGCTCCAGCAAGGGACAGCTATGTGGTAGGCTATTCAGGGTATTAGATTTAAAAAAATAAACACTTGAGGCTAACATTTTTCAAGAATATTAATATATGTGTATGTGTGTGTGTATTTTTTCTGTGCTGTGTGATTTTGAACATGTGTGAAAATGGTGCCCACCCACAGTTTTGGTTTGCATGACACCCCTGACCCTAGTTTTCCCAATTATTTAGTTTGAAATGTACCTCATGTAGCTACCATTTCCCAACCCCAAGCTATCCAACCTTCAATAAAAGAGAGTTGACCTGCTTGTATCTGTGGCTAATATTAGAGCCATGCTAACTGGCTTGTGCAAAGAGGAAGGTTGCTGCTTTAAGATGTGTTCTCTGCTTTAACTTGATATGGGTTGCAGAGCTTTTATTACATATCAGTTTTTTTACTGTAAAAACATATCTCTTGAGATGCTACATAAATAAGAGGGATTATCTCATTAAGACTACTTGCATAAAAAGAGGATGAGCTAATAATGTAATCCAGGGTCTGTGCCAGAATGTAATGGCACATTTGCTCACAATGAAAGATGACTGGATTAAGTCCATGAGCACATGCATGTGCGCGTTTATTTCCACATTGCTCACTGTCCCGCGAAACATGTTCCTAGTGGACGGTAGCGCCCTGTGGTGGGTTATATGTCAGACCCACCACTGCAGAAGGCCGAGTGGTACATCGGGACAATTTATTATTCCATTCATCTATTCAATACATTCAGTCAATCATCTATTTCATATTTTCCTACCCAAATGGTCATCTGTAAATCAATTTCCTGCTATGGCGTTAAGATGGAAAAAGAGGACTTCACTTTGGCGATGTAGAGCTGGGCCTCCACAGAGGGAGAGGCCAGCCAGAGAGAGGCTGCATTGCTCTTTTAATAAAGATCATATCAAGCTCATTTCAGAGCTCGCAAGCTAGAGGAGGGGCCCCCATAATGACAGGACACTAAAGAACGATAAAATATTTAACTGCGAAAATGGCTTATTGGATTGTTGCCATATGGAGGAACTCTTCCTGTAAACACTATTTAGGCCTGACATGTGAGTGATTGTCTGGGAGAAGGGGCTCTAATGGATTTGTCCATCCATTACACGCCTGCAAAAACTTTTAAAGTGCCCCTTTCTTCCTCTTTTTCTGAGAGTGCAATCCTGGATGAGGAGGCGTCGTAATAAATTAAAGATGTCCCATTCGGGCATTCTGCCTGGGGAGAAAACCACAAATCAGGAGACAGATGAAGAGGTGGAAGGGAGATGAGCGGAATTCAGTTTGTCCCATGCCTCCTCACTCCACGCAATCCGATTATGGCGTGTTCTCAGATGTGTCTGGCGCCAGCCACCAGAGTCGGAAGGCAGGCCCAGCAAGTGTAGTTGCATGTGTACAGTCCCAAAAAGAAGCTAGGCCGCATGTTGTCTAAGTAAGGCTAATGAATCTTGCAGTCTCCAATGCTAACTCTATGTCATTCCCATTATTTGGATGCAAATTCTTAGCCCCTGATCTGAGTCTCCAGGGCTGGCACACAATGGGTGAGCAGAAATTACAGCCTTCTGCTGTGATGGGTCTGAAATGGTCAGAAAGCAGGTTAAAAACAAAAACTATTTACGTTTCCAGATAAATTCCCACTTCCCAGATTACCAACTGGAAAAAGCTGAAAAGAAAGAGGAACAACACTGCTATTCCAGTCTCTCTAATTCCCAGTTTTTCACACCTCTCCACTTTGTGAAAGATAATTTTCACAACTTTTGAGTTACAGGAATGCTGTTGAACCGCCAAACCATGGGATTTTCTCTCGTCAACGGTAACCTCATTCAGCCTGTCCGCTTCCCTTAGAGATGGACAGCACTTGCCGCTCGTGTTCAGTGAATCACTGCAATCTCAGAACTGGTCACTAATAGCAGATTTCCTTTGACTAAATCAGACCTGTACTTCCACCACCATATGTCCACAGGTGAAATGCATTTGTCCGAAAGGTTTTCCAGAGAAATTTAGAAAAGCTCCCAAGCTGACTGAATCTGAGGTAAACAGGGCACAGGGTATAGTAAGCAGAAGAGTGTGTGCACTCTTATTTTTACAAAGCAGGCTCAACAGCAGGCTATTGACACTGAAGGAAAAGAGTCAGATGGACATGTTGACAGCTGTGTGGAATGCATAAATCTAGCTGTGTTTCAATCAGACAGTATGCAAGTCATTATCATCCATTTTTTACATCATAATGACCAGGGTATCACTTTCCAACAGCAATTCAAAGTGATTATGCAGTTAAATCAAGTAGTATTTTCATCACATAATATGTAATGTAATACTATATGGAACAAAGTCATTTCTGTTATAAAATGATAACCTACATGTAACAAGGCTGATCTTGTTTCACATAGATAAATAAGACCATAGCTTTTCCTTGTCCCATGTTTCCTACATTACATTTGCAATTAACCTCAGCACTACCCTCTTGGTACCAAATAAGTTATGATACAATTACATAGATATATGTGCAACATAATGTAAAGTGTTACTAAAACTGTTTTACTTTTTTCAGCTAATTGGAATCAGTGATATCTCTACACTCACAGCTGTTCCGCATCCACCAACACAAAGGGAACTGAAGCTCAAGCACATGCTAGTCCTCCCTGTGCTAGTGACCATGTTCCACAATACAGGCTTCACAGTACTGCATTTTGTCAAGAGAGCTAACAGTCTAAAACCTGTTACAGAGTTTATAAATAAAATAAATGAAATCTATAGCTATTAATTCATTGTTCACTGGTATGTTACTTCCTCAGGTCAAGTGCTTCATCTCTTGCCTGAATATTTGCATGTGACAAAGGTGTTGCTTCAGTCAAAGGCCTGGATGTCCTTCATTGTGACTCAGAATTACGTATATTACCAATGAAGTAGGTTATTGGTATATAGAAGTATATTACCAAGAAACCAAAACAGCACATGATTATATATTTTAAGTTGAACAGGCCTAACAGTAGCTATGTTTATGGTTTCCAAAAGTGCCATAGTTCATGAAACATTTGTCCTTAAATTTGGAACTGAATTAATTGCAACTTTTTAAGCAATTTTGCAACTTTAAAGCAATTAGACTTCAAAGTATTAAATTCAGAATTCATTTGTTCACTGTCTGTGAGGGAAAAAATGACATTTGCTTGTTTGTAAGTGAAAAGCTTTATTAAATCTTGGTCAGTGACTCAGATGCCAGACAGGTGAAATTTCACAAATGTGTTTGATTACACACATGACCTTGAAACCCCAGGGGCGTGCGTCCTGAGCACATCAAACTCCTGTCGCCCTGGCAGGGAAGTCCTGTGCTCAGGCAGAGTGGTAGGCCAGCTGACACACTGGCTCATCCCCAAGCGATAATCTGAAAAGCCTTTCTCTGCCTTCAGAGGGAACCAGAGGCAAGGAGGGAGAGGGATGCAGGGGTCAGAGCTCCCTCCGGCGTTGGTGATATGCTCAGTGATTCAGTCAGACCGGATCTCAAAGGTATGGCACCTAGCTGATACATCCAAAATTGTAATTGGCTTTTATCAGAGTGACTCAGTACTGAACACATATACAATTCTGGCAATAGTACAATTGATTTAAATAAGTATGGTATTTCAACATATGTCTACTGGTTACATTTTGACCAGTTATTTGGTTCTTGGCCTTAATTAGTCCCATTACTCATTGAGCCAATACACATGCAACCCTGTGTAAAAGCACAACATATAAACACCAGTTTTTAATTACACAACACAAATAACTCATAATATTTTGGATGCTCTATGTGCAATTAAACATGAGTAGTTTAGCAAAAAGAATGGAACTAATTGTCCAATCAAAAGAGGAGCCTGCAGCTTGCACAAGCCCCTCCAACGAATTAAGTTTGACACCATTGATCTATACAAACGATTGGTACTAGATGTCAAGTGTAGCACCTCTCCAGCTGTTACTTCATAGCCAAACTGTCCTTGCTGCCTTTGAGATTGTATTCCGAGTGCCACTTTAAGGCATTGGCTTAATTGCACTCCAATTTCATTTTGACATGTTATTCGCTGAACAAACTGTAGGGCGTTCTTTTGGGATTGTGGAAAGCTAATCTGCACTTGCATAACACCCCCTTACATCTTTTCAGGGGTGCTAAGATGGCGCAGGAAAAAAGTATACAATCACACAGCTTTTCTGTTTTAGATTTTCTGTTTCTCATTTACAATAAAATTACTCCTCCCACACAAAGATGTTCACAATGAAAACGTACAGAAATTACAGTAACTCTTGCTCTTAAGATGCATTCTGCAGCACACTACCAGTTTTTCTCAAAAGCCAGTTTGAACCAAGGATAAGGAATGTATTGCTCTTCACTGAAAATTAAATAGTAAAACATTATTTTCTACTTTTCTGAGTAGCTGTCTTTTTTGATATGCAACATAAATTTTTATGACAGAGAGCTGTTCAAAGATACCATGAGGCCAAGGTTGGGGGGGCAGGTCTTTTCCTGTTCACCATTGTGACTGTCCCAGCCGCTCGGTATGTGGGACGGAGTCTGCGTACGCTGCTCAAAATCCTCCTTCTTGAATGCCACTGAGTAGGAGCCAGGAGGACACTTTGTCTGCCTGACCTCCCAGCTCACCAGTGTAAGGAACCAACAATAAAGAAAATCATTCTTGTGAAGACTTACAGCAAGTACACCATGTTCTTACTTTAACATGAGCTTGCATTGTCATGTAAAAAGCTTTTGAATGATCAGTCTGAAAGGGATAAAATCCTGAAGGCACTGAAGGTCGAGGAACATTACGTTCAACGCTTTTCAAGTCTCTGGCCCTGGCCTCTCAGACTTAACATTTCAGGAGCCTCAAGCAAATTGATAATGAGAAATTCAAATGAAAACTTCAAAGTAGGTGCTAAATTTCACTTCACCTCCTACATGGTGGCTTTCCTCGGCTTTCTTCTGCATACTATACTATATGTGCAGGCTAGTAGCCATGCAGGATAATGGATTGTGTTTTAAAGGTGGTGGAGCTGGGGTGTGGCCTGAGGGGAGGTAGGGAAACCCAGTGATTGGGGGATTTTGATTGGGGGAGCTGAGCAAAGAGTGGGGTTTGGCCTGGGGGTAAGCAATACCATTCACATAGCCTTCTGATAGGGGGAGCTAAGGACAGAAGGACTGAAGAATGGATGTCTGCTTGTTGAAAAGTGGGCAAATGGAAAAAGTGCTCAGGTGACTTTTCAGTGAAACATTAAGGTGATCCACATGAGCATACTCACACAGGCATCACATACATGTTAATGTAATGCTAATGTTTTTTTTTTTTTTTTTGCATATAGTTACCTCACCAATGGTCCTGTTTCTAATTCGGGGCTCTCTCATGACCTAGCCAACCCAAAAACAAACCACTCAGGGATGCCAGGGACATCCAGCCATGCCTGCCGACAGATTTCAGATAGAATCAATTCAAATGCAGGTGGGTGCTTTTCTGCTGACTCCAGCATGATGGTATCTAAAAACTTTATTAACTGTATGACAGTCCTTTTCAAACCCTCAAATAGAGAGAAATAAATAAATAACCAGGAAGCACAGACAAGCACTGACCTGCTTTATCTGTGTTTTTGGAGAAAATGAATGTATTATCCATAGCAGGAAGTAATTTCACCTCTTGCAGGAAGTCCAGTGTGTCAGACTCAGGTTGACAACTAATTTCCAAAGGTTTCCCTGTCAAAGTTTCCCACACTCTTGAGTTGTGCCATCAATCCCAAAATTTCCAATGTATATTTTGTCAGAGTCTAAAAAAAAGGAGATAATGTCCCATTCGGAACCATTGACATTTGCGATCATGCAAAATGACAAACTCACATTCCAATTTCAAGGAACTTTGGGACAACTATAACAAAAAAAACATAATTGTGCTCTGCATATGCACTGAACAATATGAGGATGTTTGTTTTTAGCTAAGGCGTGATACAAATGAAAAGAATTTCTGTATTCACCAAACAAACATCCACAATCCTGAGTGGTTGTCTGTGGCAGGTGTTTGTTGGCCAACATCCTCCAGATTCATTCCTCCTATTCAAAACAAAACAGAAAATATGTAGAATCTGTAGTAGATACAGAACAAAAAAAGTCACATATGAATGTATATAAATGTATATATGATATATATACAATATACAGTATATACAAATGTGTATAAATATATACATTATTAAAACTCCACAAAGTTAGGCAGAAATGTAACTATGGGGGAACACATACAGTACTTAGAGTAGTATAGTTGTTTGGCGGACTTGATTTTTTCTCATTGTTTATTTTTGGCTGAGTCATACATCACATTACTACTTGTCAAGGTGATCTGGTATGTTTTCAAATGCGAGTGGGAAGGTTTGGGCATGTTGTGTTGTTGTGCTCAATTTTCAAATCTATATTTAACAGTGTCCATGACAACAAAGGCCATTGTCAGTGGGTTTGAAAGTATTGTCATTATTCTCCACAAATTATAATAATGGTCATAGTCTGGCAGGTATAAAAGACATTTTTATCTTAAATGATAATTTGTCAACATAATCAAGTTATCAGTTTACCGTAGAACTGTTGAGAAATGGCAAATTTTAAGTTGAGTGTTGACTTGAGTGATATTATCAATATTCTGAATTAACTCAACCGAGTTATGGAGTTGATCAACAATTTTCCTAAATTTCACTCACATTCATGACTCATGAACATATTGAAAAGTCAGAAATCACTAACATAAAGGCTAATTTAAATAGTAAGTTTTAATATTAATTGATTGCCATGAGTTATGTTAACCATATTGCTTTAATTTATGGCTATGAACCACTGAGTGAAACAGCCACAGTACCTGAGATAGATGTTTAGTTTATTAAATTTGTGGGCCACACTGATTATGACTTTCTTCGAAAGAAAGATAGAAGTTATGCATAGCTTTATTGGTAGGCTGTGTTAAGCCCTGTCTGAGATATTGCCTACGTAGCATGATTTAGAACTGAGCGGGTAGCCATAGCAGCTATATCTATGGGAAGCCCTAAAAATGCTAAGTTCTGTGTGCTATGTGCTGTGTAGACAAAAAGTGTGTAACTGTAAATTGTAAGTTGTTGCTGCAAGGTACCCATGTCATGGTCACTATGACATCACCAGGATTGAAGGTCCCTTTGCAGTAACTTGGCTGAGTCCCTTCCAATTGTAGCCTTACTGAATAGGGCAGAGGTTGTGCACATAGGCCATGAGCAGATCTCTGCTGTCCAATACAAGAACTCCCTAGTATCTGCAAAATGGCTATGCTGAAACAGGAAGCAGAAGGAGGTTTCCCATCACTCTGATTATGCTTTGTGACTGTGATTGTTTGGTGATTAAAGGAAATCGTTGTCTTCATTTATAACTTTTCATGGCTTGTCTTATGTGCTGCTCATAGCTGCTGTGGATAATTTTTTCTGTCAGAAAGCCGATGCTCCAGCTGTTTGCTAAAACTGAGCATCCTGACATGGAGCTGGAGGCTGGCTTTCTCCACAGGAGAAATTAAATCAAGCATTGACTGGAAATGCAAAGTCTCTTGTCTACAATCTAGAGAATAAAATGTATTTCATGTGACGTTTAGAAGCTTCATTTGTTATTTTTTCAGAATTGGTGCAGAACAAGTAAAGTACATTGAAGTAAATGAACATCCTGTTAATGTCACTGAGCTCTGAAAAATTTGGGAATACTTTTCAGGTTTATTCCAGTGAAACACATGAAGGCAAGAATCTTTGGCTTTCCTTTGTAGAGGATAAAGCTGTTATTTTAATTACAGCTCAGTAGAATTCATATTTTGCATAACATTAATAATTTTATTGGGAGTTTACTTGGTAGTCAAAGGGACAGAGTAATGCCTTACCATCATGGTGGTGAGGAGACCCCATTGCACCACTGATTGCAGTAATGGAACAGAATGACATGAGAAGGATAAGAAAGGATGACTGTGGTACAGGTGCAGATGGAGAGGTGGTGGAATACTGAGAACAATGACCACCATGGGAGATGAGGGAGATAGCATTTTACACCTGCATGAAAAACTGCTCTAGGTATTTAAGTAAGGGGTTGTCTGAAAATATTTCTGACAAACTTTGGTTTTTATCAAACCCCAATTACCATTTAACACATTAATACTGAGGCAGCCTGCTGTGTAGTGGCTAACATACATGACTGGGACCCCTGAGGTTGGCAGCTCAAGCCCCAGCCCAGCCACAGCAAGAACACCATTGCTGTGGGGCCCTTGAGCAAGGCTCCTAACCCCACACTGCTCCCAGGGGGGATTGGCCCCACTTAAGGCCCCACTTGACTTAAGCGGTTTGGCTCGTAAATATGACCACACCTCTCTCTTTTTTTCACTACTGTTTTATTTAATTACTGCATTTTATATGTCCTTCATGTGTTGTGTGTACAGTGTGAGTGACTTAAGGTGTTAATTTAGGTGTAATTTAGGTATAAATTCCGACTTACGTCGAAAATCGGCTTACGACACGTTGTAGGAACGGAACTCATTCGTAAGTCGAGGACTCCCTGAATATGTGTATATATATATATATATATATATATATATATATATATACATATACATAAATAGATGAAGGCAAGAATCTTTGGCTTTCTGATGGTCTTACTGAAATAAGACCATCCTTAGCAAAGTGCAATGCAAACACAGTCAAACTTTGTGTAAATCCCAAAATGAAAGTTTATTCTTTGCTTCCTTCCATTATACAAAAAAATGAAAAAGGAATGGAAAAAATAATGGAGAATTGTCACGGAACGTTTGGGAAAACAGACATTTTGCTGACACTGGTCTGCAGAGAATTGTGGGTAAATTGGCTTCCACAGTTTCATCATCTCCCTGTGCTGAAAATTCATGGTCTGCATGTTTGATTAGCATTACATCTCGGAAGCAGCTGAAATTGTGTGACTCGGGCAAACCTCTGCATAGACAAATTGAAATAATTCTGCAGTGCTGTACACATGACTTGGGATTTACTGTCACAGAGACGGACTAAAGCATCTCAATTAAAGAGGCTGAATCTTCAAAAGTCCCTGATTGCTTCATGCATCGCAAGCATGGATCGAGATCAGAAGATTTCCTTCTTTTCCCTTGTCTGAGGGGTTTATCCATAGTGCAGCATTTTCATAAGGCATATTGACATATGCAGTGTAAAGAACCGGTGTCTTTCATTCAATAAATTACAGCAAGCACTTGTGATTCCAGATGCATTTGAGAAGTGAGGCCTCCTGGGACTGTTGCCTCTGTGGACTTCGCTCTATGTGGGAGCATGTGGCAAAAATAATTGTTTGTTCCTGCCACTGTGCACTCTATTTTGACAGTCCCAATTCACATTTACAATGATAAAATAGACAATATCATAATGAATAATTGGTGCTTTCTGTGTCAGGACAAAGTTTGTGTGAGTTCAGTTCTGACTATGACTGCAGCAGCAGATGTCACCTTAACCTTGTATGAAATTTACAGCACATAGTTTTGAAAAAAACATGGCAGCTGATGCCCCTTGTATTAGGCCCTTTGCTATCCACTATGTAATGAAAATAGACCCTATTTAAATAAAGGCCACTGGGTTTATTATAGAGTAAATCCACCACATGCTCAAGCTCCCTTGTCTCCCTTAATTTTATGCTCACTCTGGGTAAAATAAAGTTTAAATAAATAAAAAATTAATAAAAGAATGTGTTTCAGTGATATATATAGTACAGTTAAACTGAGGGGACTAAACAGTAATGGAATAGCAGAGAAAATTGAATTATATTGAACAAAATAAAATATTCAAATGTACTGTATCGTTCAAGTAAGTCTGAGGAACCTAATTTAGGCATGGCGGTTCCTAGTAACTAATAACAAATCCCTATCTAGTTACAGCAAAATTCTAATTATCAGTCATAAAAAAACAATTTGTTGTTGTTAACTGTGTATTAACTGTTCCAACAGTATAATGAGGTCCTGAGAGTTAACACACCAAGTCACCAACCAAAAATTGAAAATGAGTTGTTGAGCTTTGATAGGCTTTGCCTACATCATAAACAATTATTAAAATTCTTAATATCGGGATGGATTTTGGAGGATATGTTTCAGCAACCCTGTATGTAATTCTTGTAAAACATTGGGCTGTGATCCAATGAAATATCGTGTGCGGATCAGATAAAACAAGAAAACAGGAAGAGTGTTTGGCCATTTCCTCTATTGAATTTCAGGCTTGGTGCGCTAATTCAATTACCACATCAGTGTAATATTTCAGACAAGACAAAACAACAACAGTGACAGAGGTTTGCATCACTGAGTGAAGCAGGGCGGAATGGACCGTGCTTTTGAATTAGAGGAAGATCAAATTAGATTATGACATCATAGCATAAGAGTGCACGAGTAATTCCATTGTTGTTCCCCATCTAGTCTATTAGTGCAGTTCTCCTGAAGATATTTTATGTGATTCACTGATTTTCAAATTTGTTTTGATCACATAAGGCCACTTATGGAATGTACTTATCTCATTATTATTTTACTAAACAATATTGGGGTGAATTGTTTTTTTCCAAAAGCACCCACACAGATGAGAGTGTTTGTTTTTTTTCCAATGACATTCTAACAAGGATGTAGGACTCAGCAGGCTTTTTAGCATGCTGTACCAGAAAGCAGATTCAACCCAGTGCCACCTGTTAGTGAGTGTTTATCTGCAAATGACAGTGAGGCAGATAGGAGGGTGATGGATTTGAAAGACTGCTGTTTTATCATACAAGAAAACAAGGCTGGGGGTTGGGGTGGGGGGTGACATGAGGGCGCTTTTGCAAAACAGGAAAGGCAAAGCTGAGTCTTTGCTTTTTTTCACTCCAACGTGATGCAGCTCTCCCACTCCCTCAGTGTGTCCGTACAAACACACTCACATCACACACACACACACACACACACACACACACACACACACACACACACACACACACACACACACACACACACACACACACACACACACACACACACACACACACACACACACAGCTTCTCTGCTTGTATCCTTTTCTGTCAGCAAGTGGTGAATTGTCATACCAATATTTTCCATCAGGTATAAGAACAGCCTGCAATAGATCTCGGATTTAATCATCATCTTAATTCATCCTCATTTTAAACAAAGTTTTACTGATGCTTAAATGTCATTATGGCCAAAAATGAAGACCATTTGCACCATTCAGTTTGTCTCCTTTGTTGCTCTTGCATAATGTATAAACAAAGAAATAATTTCCCAGATCTTTCCACATGAATGCAGCACAGTATAATTTGGCTTTCCATCCATATTCATATCCCAGGGATGTTTTACTTAATGCACAATAAGCTGTTACATTTGTGGAAGACTCATAGCATGCAAAATGAACAACATAATTGATTGAATTGCATAACAAAACTTTTAAAGGTCAGCTAATAGTTTGCTTTTGGTGTGGCTTTATATGTATTCCATTGTAGATATCTGTACATGAATCAAACAGATTATAACAAAATCTCATCCTGAGCCTGGACTAACAGACTTATGATACCTGTCCTAACAACAAAAAGATGGGAAAATCATGCAGTCCTCTCAGCAAAATATCGTAATGCCACAAAGCTCTCATGTATCCAGCTAGACTTATGCATAAGCGCATGAGCTGTTTGTTGACGGAGGAATTATTGAGTGTGGGTGGGGGGACTGGGGAGCCAACAGCATGTTAAGTTGGGGGGGGGAGGGGATTGGGGGGAAGCATGCCTCTGCACCATTGAATCTTACAGTGATCTTTCCAATCCACTGAAGCATTCATTCTAATATGTCAGATTTAAATACCTTGGCTTGAGAACGGTAAATAGGCTCTGAATGGCTGAATGTCACCCCTGATCCATGATGCCTGAGAGTTTTGTAGCTGCACAGCTGATCTCTTTTTGATTGACACTCTCAGTGTCTGATCAAATGGAACCTACAGTTAAGATGAGTGCAGGAAAAACAGCCAGTCCACTCTTCGTTTGTTTTTTTTTTATTCCCTTCATCTCCATGTTTCCAGAGAGAGAAAAAGAGTAGGAAATGCCTAAGGCAAGGCAATGTCTTTTTTGATGTTCAAATGGAGCTCTCTGGCAAGAGTCAGACATGGCGTAGATCTGCTGGAGGGTGGCTGGCAGCTTCGTTTTCTGTAATCCACTCACGCCTGCCTGACGCCATGACAACATGTTGTGTGAGGAGCCACTGCATGGGGAACCAGGCATCTCCCTTTTAATGCTCCTGCTGATGGCACAGAATATCCACGTCCCACATAATTGAAATTTCATGTTTCATTAAATACTTCAAACCTCTTGATTTGAATGGGGAAGGTTTGGGAGAAGCAAGAGTGTGATACTCTGCAGTTTTGATAATGATATGGGCTATATATTTATTGGTTCATGTTTGTTCATATTTATTTTTCAGTTCATGTTTGCTTTCTCTTACTTAATAGTGCTGGAGTCCATCTGTCTGTTTTCCCCCACCCCCCAGGCTATTTATTATTGATACACTAGGGCTGAAATCACATCAAACCAGCTGGTCCACTGAGACTAATCAAAAATCATCAGCTCAGAGAGATGCAGAGATTACCCAGAACCACCCCGTTCATTGTCTGAGTGGGAAACATAGTTTTCTGATTTATTTATGCTTCTTTCTGATGTTGTCATCGATGTCACAAAGTCGTCAGCTCTGTTCAAACTAAGGTTTCGGGTAATTTTTTGTCAATTTTTAATTAATGATTCCACCAAAAGTGTTTTCTTGTGTTATACCAACTCTGAAAGAGGATATTTTTCTCTTGAGCATATCTCATACCCTTTGGTCTCTGTTTTATATAAACTAGGCACAAGAGTAATCCCGTTTGGTCTTAGAAAACTTAAGAGTTGAACTAACACCAAGTATTTTACTTTCTGACTGCAGGAACAAACTTTAAACATGCCTACATTTAAAACAAAGATCTTATGTTGTTTTCATCGTAAAAAGGCTCATTTGGTGACACAAAAACAGTTTTCAGATGTTATTCATCGTATCATTTAGAAAATGTAGTTAAAATTTCAGACCACAAAAGTGTTTGCACTAATTAAATATTTAAGAACAGGATTTTGACAGAGCGCAGCCCAGAAACAAACATATTTCTCTGGCTATGAGGGAAAACTTAGGGAGATTTTGAAAGACCTCCAGGTCCTAGAATCTTAAACTTGACCCTAAATCTCAGACCTCAGATTATGGCTGCATTCTGCTCCATTTGGCACTCCCCCTCTCTTCTTCCTGTCCCTACAGAGGATGCTCTACTGGGCAGCAGCGTAGTATAAAGGTTAAGAAAAAGGGCTCAAAGCTGTGAATGTCCAGCTGTACACATGGATTGAATGAAACATTATGCAAGCTCCATAAGTCATTCTAAATAAGACTGTCTGCTGAATTCCTAAAGATTCATTACATTTTTATTTCTTTATTTTTTGACATATCAACAAGTAAGCCTCTCTGATCAAAGGAGCGTGAATGAGGCAGGGAATGCATGCGTCCTTTTCTCCATTAAAAGTCATGAACGCCCCCATAGCAACTGAGTGGAAGTTTTGTGTAAGGAGACATATGAAGGCAGCCAATGAGATTGATTGCCCTATATTATGTTGGATGGGATTATTTTTAAACCTCATACTGTAGGGAGTGAAAATAAGGGAATGATGGAATGTGATCTCTCCTTCTTTTAGCCTAACACAGAGTGGAATCTCCCTTTCAGACACCACCATGTTGCATTTGGGTGAAACAGGGATTTCCCCCTGTGAATGAAGGGAAGGGAACATGATGAAGCAAACATGAATGGAGCCCAGTAGTGAAGATAAGATCACTAAGTGGGCAAGCCACACTGATAGGAGTATAACACCATGGGCATCATTCCTTAGGAACAGTGGCTCAGCAGGTTCTCACTCTTTACTGTTCTGCAGCCCCCCCCCGACTCCCGATCCCCACTTTGGTCTTTGATTCCGGTGTCACTCTAAAAGTGGAGAGGAGTGGAACAGTGGCATTGTCCCCACAGTCATTGAGGTGACACCTCGTGGCTCTCCCGCTGGGTTTGGCCTTCAAACGCTCTGCAAAAGCTCTGGCTGTGACATAACCCATCTTTACCACAAAAACAACTTCCTGTCCTGTTTCTTCTCTAATAAAGAATGATTTTTCTTCTCCAATTATTTTCATAAGTAAGAGGAAATCTAAAGCTCTGTACGATATATAGATATATATTTATTTAGCTTTATTCAGTTTTATTTATGTGTATAGCATAAATAGATTGGGGCAAAAGAAATTGGTTTACACAAACACAACAATAAACAGTCACCACAAAATGAAAGAGCTAAGCAACCCCTCAACTGGAAAATATGATTACGATGCAACTTATGTTTGGATACTTAGAGGTGAATTGAAATGAGATGATCATGGAGAACAGTAGTCTCACAGCAGAAAAGTGCAGACTTCTTTTGTGTGAAAATGGAGAAATGACAAGCAGAGCAGAAAGAGGTAGTGTTTATTGAGCTTCTCTGTGGAAAATTAGCCATCGGCTTCTGGTGAGTCATCACCATGGTGCAGGGACGCCCCTCTGACTGGAGCGGACACTTGGATATAACAGGCAGGAGTGCTGTTTGTGCATCACATCGGCTCCTTACTGCGTGCAGATCGGGTGATCCCCCACTGCCACTGCCGGTGAAGCTTCAGCCCACACGGCCTGTTAGCGAGGATCCACAGCACTGCTGGTGGAGAAATGTGACTCCTGAGTGTATTCAATCTAGACTGGAGATCAACATTCACCCTTAACTATGGCCTGGATTCAGTCAAAGTGCTTTTTTAAATATGACTTTGATTCAGTCAACATTTTTGCTAATACTTCATTTGTCCTTAACTTGACCATGAATGCAATCAACAGGTGTGTGTGTGTGTGTGTGTGTGTGTGTATATATATTGTTTGTTTGCATGTTTATTGGCTTGTTTGTGTATGTGTGTGTGCATGTGTGTGAGTATATTTTTGTGCAGTAAAATGTGATTCTGAGCACAAAATGTATTTGTTTTTTCCTGTTGTGAATGACGTGTGCAACAGGATCAGTTTCAGGCTGTGGCAAGCATGCTCTGCATTTGTCTCCCTACATTATTACAGAAATGAATTCACTCCTTGCGCTTCCTGTTTGTGGTGGAGAGAGGGGATTGGACTGAATAAAAGCTGCCAGCTGCTGTGTATTGGGGGCTTTTCTCAGGACAAACAGTATCCACTAATCATCTGCCACTGATCAGCCCCCAATGGTTGGGGGAGACTGTGCATTTTTGGCAGTTTGTTGTTATTGGGATTCTCAATGCCAAATGTTGGACTTGGCTTGTCTCTCTGCGACTGAATATCTTATCAGTGCATTCTGTGGGGTGAGGGGGATATGAGTGTGCCATGAATGATTTCTTTGGTGTGTGTGTGTGTGTGTGTGTGTGTGTGTGTGTGTGTGTGTGTGTGTGTGTGTGTGTGTGTGTGCGTGTGTGTATGTGTGTATGTGTGTGTATGTGTGTGGATGGGAGGGAAGTAGAGAGAATGTGTGTGCATGTGTGTGTGTGTTTGTGCTGGTGTATGTGTGAGAATTCAGGGAGATTTCTATGTATGAGTACATGTGTGTATGAATATTTGTGTGCGTTGGTATATGTGTATGTATGTGTATGTATATGTGGGTCTGTGTGTGAAAGTGAGGAAGAGCGACCACATAAGTGTGTGTGTGTGTGTGTGTGTGTGTGTGTGTGTGAGTCTGCTAAGGCATGGATGTGTCTATCATGAACGTGTAGGTGTACATGTGTGAGAAGGCACACAGCAGGCCCATGCGTAGGTGTGTTTCTGTGTCTATAAATGCCTGTGTGCTGTAATGGTTCACACTCACTTACCTCCGTGGTGGAGGTGTTTCCATGGGGACGTGATTTCTGTCCAGCCCCATTTATCGATACAAGCTGAGGTTGATGGTTTAAGAAAATTTAAACCTTTAAACCTTCTGAGGGACTCAACCTTACATCAGAAGCCCCTCTGTGACCATGCTGAATTCAGTCTTTAGACTCCTCTTCACCTGATCTTCAGCTCAGACTCAGTTTTGTCAGTGACCTCCCCATTCAATACTTTTAGTGTAGTTAATTGCAGAATATGATGAGACATGCTAGGTTGATGCTTTGGCCCACACATTGGACAAAACAAAGATTTATTTATTATTGTTATTTTTTGCTGTACTCAAGTCTTGGAATCATTTTCAGTTTTACCTCTCACTTCAAATAGGGGTCCACACAAAAGAACAGGCAAAATGCAGCTGAGTTACAGCAGTAGATTTTCCCAGAAGAATGACAAATCAGCAGGATTGCAGTTTTTCAACTTGTGATGAAAGAATTTTTATTCATCTCCAAGTCTTGAGGTGCTTCACAAGGAGGGTAGACTCACCTCAGCTAATATAAAACAAAAAGCACAAATGATCAAAGTCATTCTTTGTTACCTGCTCCCTCTCTTTCTAAACCAGACCAGAGGCAGGCCGGTATCACTGTATCTGTAGATTTCCTCCCTTTCTTCAGATAGGCTCATGACTGGCAGTAGATGACTGTTCATGTGTCCCAACAGAAATAGTATTATCATAGCCTAATCTATGAGTGATCCATTATTGTATAAAGCCAGTAAGTAAACAGCTGTTTGATTAATTGAACTGGGGTAGAGGGTGGAAATCAGAACCAGTCCTCCAGGGCTGGGATCGGGTCACCCCTGAAGTAGACAGTAGACCAACCCTTTGCTACCACCACCCCGCCCTGCACCTTTACTCCTCAGAGTTCCCACCTCTGCCTTGGCATTGCTGAGTCACGCAGTTTGGCACGTATCCCTCCGTGCCCTCTGGCTAATCCACTCCACAACAATACGTGATGGGCTGTCTGAGACAATTAAGGGGCAGGTAGATGCAGATGGATGTGGCACCAGATTGAATTAGGCGTGATTCAAGCCTCTCGACTCCAGACAAAATGGGCAGAGTGAAAGCTCTTAGGTTAGACTGAATGGGGGTACAGACAAATCTCGTACAACCTTCCGAAAACTACCACACCCTCTGACTTGTGCATTCATGATTCCCTGTCTCATTAGATTCGCCATGTGCGAATCAACTCTCAAACCCCCTCCTACCAAATCTCAAATGGCCCACAGATAAGACCTCATACTCTTCCCCTTCCTGCCTAACCCACCCCCCACCCCCACTGACCTCATTAAGAGCTAGCTATTTCTAGCAGATAATCGTCAGCCCCATTACAGAACTTTTAAATGAAGAGGAGGAAATTTCTATGGCTATAAATCACTTGCTCGAAATGAACATATGCGCAGCAGCAGGCAGTAAGTGTTTGTGAAGTGCTGAAAACAGACTGTAAGTGTGAGAAGTGCTTTTTTTTCTCAAAATCACTATTCACTGTTATTCTGTGCTTAATGGGGTATCACTGGTGTAATATTGGACGCTGATATTGCTAGAGGGCTGAAGAATATTTCTTCATTTCAACAGTATTTAAAATTTTAAATGTGCACATTAAATGACAGAGGATAACAGAAAGTCACATGTATTTGGATGTTTAAGGACCTTAATACAGAATTAAATACTCAACTCCTACCTTTATTATTCTTTATATTTATTTTAGTTTAATTTCAGCAAAAACAGAAAAGGATTTTAGAGAAAAACAATGTTTTAAAACAGTACATTGTTTGCCTATTCTTTGTCCGCTACAGCAGAAATGAGACTTTCTTGGCAGCTGTTAGCTCTCTAGCAGCTGGTGGAAGATCTCCCTTATGATGTATTGATGGAACTAGATAATGAGACATGGTTCAGAAAGCTGACCAGGATCCAGCTGTGCCTTCTACAGCTGGGAACTGGAACCCCATCTGTTCTGTCCCCGATTTACACAGAACCAGGGCGATCAATCACTCAGCCTCCCTGGGGTATGGAGGGTGGGTAAGCCTGTTCAACTCATCAAGCTCACTGCTCTCTGGTGCCTCCCTTTGGCTGGCCAAGAACCTGCAAGATTGTGAACTGAACAGATGTTGATTCTATGTTTCTCTTCTGGCAAAGGTCATACATGACTTTTTTTTTGACTGGCAAATCATGAAATGAATGCCTCACTAGCTGGGCATAAATTATTAACACTAGTCTTTCAACTACACCCTGTTGGCCTATTAAAAATATTTATATCTATTATTTTCAATAGACATAGATTGAACAATTATATGTAAAAAAATAAGATAAAAAGATTTATTTGCTCAAATATAGTAGTTATTTATTTATTCTCTCAAATTTTTCATGATATGAGTTTGTTGTTATCTGTATGTCCGTTTGGTTGCTGAAGACTGAAAAGGGTCGAGCATGTCTGCTGCCAGGGTAGCAACCCCTGCTGAGTGGAATATCTGACCACATGTCTGCATGGTGTCCTTCAGTGGCTTCAAGTGCCACACAGAATATCAAAACCTGACATTAAAAAAACATAAAATGGATATAAAAAAACATAAAATAAGAGTGCCAAAAGCATGAAAAAAACAAAAAGATCAGACCAATGTAAAAGAGAAAGTAATTCTGCTTTTAAAAGTGCTAACCAAGTCTGCAATTCTTAAATTCTGAGGCACATTGCTCTAGGATGAGGGACCATAAGACTGGTCTGCCATTTCACCACATTTTTATGTCTTACTTTCAGTATATTCAGCAAACCAGGATCCAAGACTTTGAGCTGGTACATAAATTGATAGCCAGGAACATGAAAAAGGTGCTAAATCATTCCTTTAGATGTTTAATGATGAACTGTTTAAAAGTAGTTTAAAATCTATATTTAAGGGAAACTGGAGCAGACATAAAGCTGCAAGGATAATTTGTTCTCTCCTCTTACATTCACAGTTGAGATTCTGGCCGCAGTATTCTGTATAATTTTATTTTTTGTCATTTTATGTTTCTTAGGAAGGCCAGTGAATAGGGCATTAGAACCTATTCAACTTGAGATAAAAAAACATGTATTTGTTTTTCAGAATTTGTTGAGTAAAGAATAGTTTCACTTTGACTCTGTTTCAAAGGTAGAAAAAAGCAGTCAGTATGTGTTTCAAAATTTAGGTCAATGTCTACAATGTCTTCCAGATTTCTGACTTTCAGATTTTGTCTGATCCAGATGAGCAACCCTTTTCCACAGCTAATAGGCTATGTCTTATCCTCACTTAGTCTTGCCCATCCAATCATTGATGTGGAATTGACAGGCCATCCAGTCTCTGAGTGAATTCAGGTCATCAGGTTTACCTGAGATATATAATTATATTCTATCAGCATAAAAGTGGAGATTCGTATATGATGAGTGATGAGCTTTCAAAGGAGAAGTGAATGCAGGGAGAATAAAAGAACACTGCACTATTCCATAGTTAACATGAAATGTATGTGGTACATGGCCACCTAATATATATATATATATATATATATATATATATATATATATATATATATATATATATATATATATATATATATATATAATATATATATATATATATATATATACATATATATATATATATATATATATAAAGAATGGTCTTCCTTTCATACGCTCAAACATTGCCAGACACAGACAGGTTTGCCAATTTTTCAAGGTATCTACTAGTGTCAAAGGTAGCCCTTAGCCCAAACAAGAATGAAGCTGACACATTTATGGCAGCCACGTTTAGCCTAAGACCACAGTGTTTCAGACTTCAATACTGTAGATCTGCAGCGTCTTATGGTTCTTAGACTAAGGCCTGAACTGGTTGCTGATAGAAGGGGGAACAAAAACCCTTCGGGCCTAGCTTGACAACCCTGATGTACCTGCTGTCTCAGTACTATGATTGGCACAAAAGCCAGTTTGGAATTTTCAGCTCATACACCTGCAGGCTTTGTGCTGACCTGAAGAGGTCACTAGAGAATTATTAGACTGATTATTTGAACTGTGTTATTCCATATTTTAGGTCATACTTAGCTGACAAGATGGAATCACTAACATGGAACCATAGCCATTTTCAATAAAAGTGTGGCAGGGACTCAAACTCCCAGGTTCATAACACAGAGCTGCACCACGACTATGTGCCTTTACTTCTTGCACCAGCTGAAGACCCAAGGTATGACTTTAAGAGATTTTGTCATATAAATCTTGAGAAAGTTTAGAAATATACCAGTCTTGAGATGACTCAGTGATCTTCAGCAAGTCTAGGTACAGATAATCAAAGGAAATCTTTAAAGCATTTTGTATGGATGGGATCTTGGGAGCCTGTGGATGATTTCATTTTGGAAGCAATTACGAAGTGTGATCATTAGTTTCTATGAATGTAATTATATTAGCTGGGGATGGGTTAATTACTCCCAAATCCCTCTGTTGCTCTGTGATGACACCCTACACCCATCTAATGATTGTCTTGATTGGCTCAGTATGAATAGGAAGTCCATGACACATTCACAGTCATTGTTTAGCCCTGAGTGCAGTTGTGGGAAGACTCTACTTTGGTTGGTACAGATTTAGTGGGAGGGGTCTATTCTGGTTGGAACTGTAATTGTGGGAGGGGTTTATTTGGGTTTTTTCTTTTTCTTTTATTCCAGGTGCATATTAGTGATGGAGTCTGAAGTATTTCACCCTGCTAAATAATAATTTCATCATCAAGTGAAAAATACTTTGGAAAAGCTGTGCCCTCTTATGTGTCAGAGATTCCCAGGTGAGGGTGTAAGACTGACAGTGAGGGGTTTCATTTCATTTAAAGTAATCTCCACAACCTTTTCCTTCACTTCACACTGTATAATGGTGTTCCACTAGATTGTTTGAAATATCTGTTTCAGACATCTGTTGTTCTCTCTCTCTCTCTCTCTCTCTCTCTCTCTCTCTCTCACACACACACACACACACACACACACACACACACACATACACACACACACTGTAGGCATTAAAAAAAATAAAATAAAACACAGAGAATACAGCGATGAGAACCTGATAGCTTTCTCACCCAAGGTAATAGAGACTCACTGGCTCCTGTGTTGGCTGAACCCCAGTCTGCTACTGCACAGCTAATGCTGGCATTATCTATGAATTTATGAAATATCATGATTAAATCAATCTTAATCTATCAATATTTTATGAAGATAATAAATATCTGTTATTATATGGCCAATAAATATAGAGTAGACTACTTATACCAATGGCCTGATTACACTGATAGTTTAAGTCATTTGAGTTTGATGATCTCCATAGCAATAATAATAACAACTCTACCACTATTACTACTACTACTAATAATAATAATAATATCCGTACATGCTCTTGTCAACATGCATAAATACAACATCATAACCTTTGTTTTAGAAACAGAAATGTTCAAGGAGAAAGTTTATTGTAGATTACCTATTTCCGGAAAAGTGTTTTACTTAGTACCCACTCATCCACGAAGGCACAAACTCTCTGCTTTGTTCCTTCACCTGTCTGCAGCAGTCTGAAAGTAACTGCCAACTTTAATGTGACTTTAAAAGATGCATACAGCCCACAGGAGAATCAGTAGACCAAAACATCTTTGTCTCATTGTGTTTCTTAACTAAACAGCATCTTAGTTTGACAACAGGCACCTGAATCTGTGAAACTAGTCCAATTAAAACAAAAACAATCCATTTTAATTATGTTACATGCAAAACAAAGAGGATTAAAGTGTAGAACTTTATCTTCAAGGAACAGAGACTGCAGGGTGATTCATTCACCTAAGAGACTATTCTTTCATGTGGATCAAATCTTTCATCAATTGATGACTCCAAATGCTTCAACCTTTCCAACATTATACTGATCATTTTTGAGTATCTATTTTCATCTGTTTCTTATTGTGAGCATTGTAATTCATGGTTAATGAGAACCTAAGAAACATGATGAAATTCCATTGGGAATTTCCAGGGGGTGTGTGTGTGTGTGATAGTGTTTAGAATATATAACTTTTTTCAATAAAAAAGTGATCATGCTGTTTAATATGCAATGCCATTTTTGCTGTCCTAGCTCTACTTCAAATTCATTAACTACATACACACACTCCATTTTGTATTCCATTACATGAGTCATGTGACATTACCAAGCATACCTAGGGACACAACACACTTTCATTAAAAGGTGATAGCTTTTAATAATTATCAGGTATTAATGCAAATATCTCAGTTTACTCAAGCTGACAGCTGGCAGTGACTTACATGTGCAGTGATAAATGGCTTAATTATCCCCTAGCTAATATACAACTGTCTAGTACCTTTGTGGCTCAATATACAGGCAAACACACACACACACACACACACACACACACACACACACACACACACACACACACACACACACACACACACACACACACACACACACACACACACACCATGGTTTATTATCGTCTCATACTCCTCCCATATCTTGCATGTAAGGCTAAAATGATGCGGTCCACAACTATTCTGAATTGTTATTGGTGTTTCCCGAGAGTAACGTCACTTTCTTTTCCCCCCTTACGGATGTATTCCAGGGCCAGTGAATACAACTCGCATTCCATATTCAGTGCAGCGTGCCGAGGAACTCGGAGCTCTTCCTTGTGTTCGGGTGACGGCTTGTTCATGTGAATACCCTTTTCAAAACATAAATAAAATTAAGGATTTCTAAATAAATCTACAACTTTTTTTGCGCGCCAATTTAAATTTATTTCGGGTATTTCTGCCGTTGTATTAATAACTCGCTTGGCTGTCCTGTTAAGAGCATCCACTGGGCAGTTTCACCATTGGGAAACGGAACAGGATTTCAGCACCGGAGCTGTTCAAGCCGCGTGCTCATCCGCCACACCGCTCGTGCAGTGAAGACGGAACACTCAGACTCTCGTGCATTCTCGCTCCATTGAACCCAGCATTCACATCACTCCCGTCTAGTGAAAAGCTTAAGTTTTTTTTAATTTACTGTGTGGACTGGGTTGTGGCTTGGTCATATAAACTACGTACACATTTAGAAGCAGAGAGAAGTCTTGCCATGCTGTGTGGACGCCTCTAAGAAAAAAAGGTGAAAGAACCAACCTTGACTTGAGGAGCAAAGTCGGAACCCACCCCAGGTAAGACTGCATACATTCTATAAATTCTAAAGAATTTTGTTCTCAATAGCTTGTTGGAATCGCTCCCCTTCTAAACTGTTGAATTAATAAATCGATACCTTTTAGACTTGTGCTGTGCATTCGTTTGGGCGTTTCGTGATTTTGGGCTGCAGTGTTTTCGTCTCCTCCTCAGACAACTGACAGATATTGTGTCAAAGAAGGGTCAGGTTGTTGTCCTGTGTGCGTGGGCGATCTGGGGGTGGGGGGTAGATTGTTGTGTGTGTGTGTGTGTGTGTGTGTGTGTGTGTGTGTGTGTGTGTGTGTGTGTGTGTGTGTGCGTGCGTGCGTGCGTGCGCGCGCGCGAGGAGGAGTGCGCACAATATACAGCCCAATTTAGGTCAGCGTTTTCAGAGGGTGTGGGCTCACAGATGTGGTCCAGCTTATGAGTTTCAAGTTGATCAGTCGATTATAATCGATTCTGACTCATAATCGCATTGTAGCACAAGCGGGCAGTATTTCGCTTTCCACATTCTAGCTTGACTTTTTAAATTCTGTTAAAGAAGAAATGGTAAAGATCGTTCTTTTGTTAAAGTATTATTTGTTGAAACGATTATGCTAGCATTTACACTGGGATACTTACATAGCGTATGTATGGAAAAACGGCTGTGTACAAGAGGATTACACTTCGAATATATGTATTACACTTCGAATATACTTTCAGTATTCAAAGTCCTGAGTTAAACCACATCATCTACGAACGGGGAAAGTGACGTCAATTTTTCAAGACCTTGCAGTGTCTAATATCGCCATGGATTTGAAGTTATAGTACATACTTAAGCTACACCTCAATGAATAGGTCGAATTATGACCTTAGTGACATACCAGTTCTCTTATGGCTGAAAACATTGCAAGACTAGCCCCAAGTCTTCCGCTCAGCAAGCCCATGTAGATGCGAGCAACGCTTCTGTTGGCAGTGAGGAAATCTCATTAGAGGCTCAACCAGTGAAACTTGCAATCTAGTTAAGTCTCTCCCGTGGAGACAAAGAAGCGAGAAGAAAGCAAGTAAACAACACAAAACCTTTGCTGAGAACGCATCTTCCCAGGAGAGTGATAATGCCATTAGCAGGTTACGCATTTTCGCGAAAATCGCTGTTGTACTCACTCATCATTTGTTTTTGTTGGTTTGATTATTGATGCACATCGCTGTAAAACAGCAAAATTACCATTCGCAATGGAATTGGTTTACTTGTATTTTTGACCCAAAATACTTACAGGGGTGTGTTAATAAGGCTGGGACATGCATATTTCGTCCACCTCATCTTTACCTCCCCTCACTCCTGAGAGAGCCCTCACGCGGTTGCCGCGTCAGGACCGTCTAGAGCAGCCATTATTCCCCCGCTACTTCTCTGAATAAGGCGTTGATTGCTTGAACCCAGCAGCTCATTCGCTGGAAAGTGCTACAGCGCGCGGCTGGCGAGTCCGTTGCACTTACTTGGGTGTGCTTACGCTCTAGGTGTTTACATCCAGATGTCTCAGTCTACAGAATGTTGTCCTTACGTGTTCCATGTCTAAATGTCCGATCGAATCCAAGTGAAGAGATGAGATCACTCTCATCACGTGACATGTGTACCTTCATCTCGACAGTGTGCGGTTGTTTCGTGTAATGTAAATGCAGGGTATATGAGGCCATCGAGCCAATGATGTGATACTGCTGACACAAAGCTTTCAGCTGTGCTTATACTGAAAGCCAAAACTGTCGCAGAATGTGTTAAAATACACAGACTACTGAAACTGCTATACAACATCGTTATATTTTGTGTTTATGATTTTGTACTTGTAGCGCGATGGACTTATGTTTTTGTATAATTGATGTCAGCAGCCGTTTCACCATGAGGCTGTCAGGGTAGCCCATTTGATTTATTGTCTTGTCGGACCCTGTGTTGCTTCATTAGGTAATTAGTTCCAATGCTTAAATAAATTAGTCTCTGGACTGAGTCCAGGGACTACACAGCTACTGAGGTCACTGTGTAGCTGATATCATTGCTTATAGCCAAAGTGCTGATCAAGAGACGTGTATGAATTCTGAGGGGCTCAGGCCAGTCTTTAGGGTCATTTGGAGTGAGGCATTCTGAATTTTAAAAAAATGCCTCAGTTTTGTCCTTTTTGGTGGTAGACAGGATTTTAATGTGATATTGCTGAATAATGGGAGTAGTCAGGTCTAAATCAATAGAAATAATGATTTTTTATTGGAGGAGCAAGACACAAAATAATAGCCCTTTCCATACATACCTGAGGCCAAACACAAGTGGTTATGGGTAATTGAGTTTTCAAGAACCGATTTGGGGTAAGCCACAATCAGTTGTCGATCATTTTTTTGTCTGAATCAATCAAAAGATTGTGCTGTCAACAGAAAAAACTAATTGATTGGTAAAAATGATTGATTAGTTTTATTTTTAAAAATATTTTTTATAGTTTTTATATATTTATCATTTATTTCAACACCTCATTCTTCTGTTGCTCCTTTACAGAATACACACATTTGGGAAAGAACACACACACACATCACAGTCATTATAAAAGTGCAAGACTATAATCACAAAGTGGCGATGGTGTTCATTTGTAATGGGATGCACCTGTTAGTGAATATCTGAGGTGCCTTATCCCCTTGGATGGCAACTTTCCCAGACGGCTTAGTCATTTTAAACAAGTCTCTGATAAATCACAAACTGTTGGCTCAAAAGGTTTAACACCTTCATCGGAGCATTGTTTTTTTTTCTGCTGATCTCCCATGTTTGCGAAAGCTGAAAACAAAGCCAACTGATACGCAGTGCTCTGCTGGAAAGATCCATTAACTCTGGAACCCACAGATGACAATTTGCAGTCATCTTCCTCAGGGATTGGACTCCCGCATTTCAAGATGAGGGGGACAAAGAACATTTTTAAGTCTCCGAAAATGAGCCTCTTTGCTTTTTTCCTCTCTCAGGGACATCAGCAAATTCCAGACAGCCAAGCTTATTAAAATCAGAAACACACAGACAGATATCTTGTTTGCTGCAAGACGTGGCCAGTTTTCAGTCCTGAAGGCGTTCTGATTTTTTATTTTTATTCCCCCCACGGCCTCCCTCTGGCACAGGGCTACAGAGACAGCTGCCTTCACTCCTTGCCCACCAATAAAGGCACACACAACCTCCCTGGAGGTCAACAAACTCTCAGTTTCAGGGGTAAAAACTAGCCTGTTACTGTGAAAGTGAGGATACTCATGTGACCCTGATACAGTCATAATGGCTGAACCTGTCAAGGTCTGGAAGAAGCACAGGCATTCATAATTGGGAAATCTGTCAATCTATTACTGAGGGGTACCAACTTCTTCAAGACATGAGTCACCAGGTGCATCCCAGAATAACCATGCACAGACAGCAACTTATGTTGTGATATTTGTTTATATTTCATCTCCTTTTTAAAACATGAAGAGCTGAAAGGATCCGTAGGTTGGTGCATGCCTTTGTCATGCCCCTCACAGCAGACTGTGGGAGGCTGAGTATTCTCAGAAAAAAAATACTCTGACCTTAATCTGTTCTTCACAGGTTCAAAGCAAAGCTGTAAAAGCCATTTCATATTTTCTGTGGTAAAAAGATATCTCTGAGAGAACATGCTCTGGCATTTTATGTCCCATAGAGTTTATATTTTTCAACTATGTCTTAATTTGTGGAATAAGCAAATATTTCTTACAAACAAATTTATATATTAGCAATGCACCCATGTATATATGTGCACATACTTGAAAACATAATTTTAGAGATTACAGTGCTTGGTTACTCATATTTTCAAATTATTTCATTGTAATGTACTGTAATTAATTAATTATGTACAAATGTATTCTATTCGAATCAAGATAGCAGTCAAGTTATTTTATGATGATACTGGGTAATCTTCATAGAGCTCCACAGTGTGAATTTAAACAGCTCACCTGTTTGTCAAGTTTGATTTAGGCAATCAAGCATTGTGTAAAGACCTTCCACTGAATTTCACAACTTTGATTTTTTCATGTATGAATTAATCATCCTTGTATTCTGCTTAAAGCACTGAACCACTAATAACCACCTTGTATTGAACCACATTCAACCACTGGCCTTAAAACAAGCCCATGTGTTTTTGCATCTAATAGTCTGTTAAATGATTTTAAATTCCTGTGGTGTACTTCTCTCATCTTCAGTCTCGAGTCAAGGTCATTCTCATTGGGAATCAAATATTTTTATCAACACTTTCTCCATTGGACTGATGCTCAAGATATCATTTAGTGCTGCTAGAGGTGAAAACATGGAATAATGTCTGCAAAAATGGTGCAATTCTAACACTGCCCATAAATCTGTAAAGTCTGAAAATCCAGAAATTTCCACAGGATATACACAATTTTACAGAATATATTTAATATAACCACATGTAGATTGGAATAATAATTGAATGACTCTTTAATATGATACTCAGGTATAGATAACTTCCAATAATATCACAAAACAAAAATATTATAAATAGCATAAACACCTAATGTAATATAGATACAAGATCAAGTGTAGACTGGAGGTGGTTGCCTTTCACACAAACAACACAATTCTGTTTTGGGAGTATTGCCAAGAGATGTAGCATAACAACTTCTCAAATTAGCTGCCTTAAAACACAATGAAAAGAAAAGCAAATAAAGTAACATAAGAAAGTGGAGAGGCATTGGATGGACTTTGCTTTTACCCAGTTTTAATCAGGTGCATCTGGTCACTTTATTTCTCCATTATGAAGCTGTAGAGCCAGCAAGCTATGAACCAGACAGTGTTTTTTCATTGTAAAAGGCTCACTTTGCTGGCCTAGCTTTCCACAGCACTGACTGAGTGGAAGTATTTTATGAAATATAAATAGAAAGTGAAGCACAAGCACATGGAATGAAAAGATGCTTTGATCTCTGTAATTTTGTTGGCTTGGTACACTGACTATGATATGATCAGAGACTGACAGTTCTCAGTGCCAATGCAGAGAATGAACTGAAAGCTAACACTTTCTCTAGCTTGAAAAGAATGCATGCTGTCCATGAAATTTCTGTTTATATATACATATATATATCTGCATATAACCCTGATTTACATGCATGTTATGCGGTCCAGTATAAGAAGCTGTAAACATCTCCCAGGTAGCCTAAAGGCATACTTACTATCATCGACAAGCTGCAATATCTTTAGGGGTTTGCATACCATGCTTTTATAGGTTTAGCTTATATATGGACAGCCAGTCTAGGAATTTGGCCAGGCCTAATGTAAGTGGCTAGTGTACATTTTTTAGGCCTGATAATTGTTTACCATGATATTACCAGAATTGTGTTGTCAAAGCATTATGTTCTTTTACAATTGGTATTGCTATCATGTTTATTTACGTGGTTTATCTGGAAAACACAAAGGGAAATTTATTTTAAAAAATAAAATAAATAAATAAATAAATAACATTCTTCTTCTTCTTATTATTATTATTATTATTATTATTTTTGCCCAAGGTATTATATATTTCTGTATTATATATGATCAATGCTGCATATCTGTGGATGACTCAGTGAGAGAGTCATTTACCATGACAACGGTTTCTAATTGTGCAAAAGGCAGCACCTCCTACCATTCAGTATCCCCATCTGTGCACTTGGACAGCATCACCACCACCAGTAGAGACACACCAAAATCCTTGGAGGTCTCACTGTGGAGTGCAGTCCTATCTTAGCTCTGGCCTGGATAGCTCTAACAGCAGAGGGCTACAGAAAGACAAGGCTGCTGCTTCCTGGGCTCTGAATATTGAGCATCGGCTTTTTTCACCACTCCAGAGCACTCACTCTCCTCTGCAACAAGTGACTTGCACCTTTAAGCCAACAATAGCTGCCTCGTTATTATTAAATCTTATTTGTCTGTAATCTTCAGCTAAGGTCCATTTTGTGCTTATGCTTTCCAACACATTAAGAGAAAATCTAGTTTTGACACAAAAATTATAAACGAAGCATGACTAACTTCCCTTTGCTGCATTTTAGGGGTCATTTATAACAGTCCATTAAAATAGTACCTGGGCACCCTGGGAGATGGCTGCCAGAGTCTCTTGTGGATAGTCTACATGGCATTATTGGTTTGGCGTGAATTAAAGCCTGTACAGTGGCTAAAATCAATTAGAACTGTGAAACGCATTACTGCAAATGTCTACTTTTTTACCCTCCCATGGAGAGCCAGCGGCAGAGATTGGAGTAAACAGAACTGCAGAAGCTCACAGGGGCAGAGAGCTCAATTATCATGAGAGTAAATCAGTCATTCCTCCTGTCGCTTTGATTAACTTGTAGCATGTAACTATTCCCGTTCCATGCCATAATTAAGCTGAGCCTGGTGCAATGGCATGTCCCCTCCTACATGGGACCATGACACCGTATTCAGGCAGGGCGAGGGAGGGGAGGAGGGGGAGGGAGGAAAGTGGGGAGGGGGGGGGCATATCTTCAGGCTGTGGCTTAGCATCCCATTCTGACAGCACTTTGGCATATGTCATGCAGAGGGTTTGGATAATAAGTGTGGCGAGGGGGTGAAGGCAACACATACCATATCCATGAGCCTTCAGCTACAGTGTGCTTTTGTTTTGGTGCTATGGAGCCTGGACAGTGTGTGGCTAAATGACGTGCAGCAGAGATGCTTTGCACACAACACAAGAATACACATGAAAATGCATAAACGCTGATATCTACATACACATTAATATACATAAACACACATGCACACATACAAACATACATATATTCATATATAAGTACACGCATACATATACCTATATACACATGTATACGTATTGACATATTTACAAATGGATATCCTCACACACAAATATCTTACACAGCACACACACACAACACACACACACACACACACACACACACACACACACACACACACACACACACAAAGCAGCATGCAGTGCCCCTAAAAGCTGTGAAGGGAGAGCAGAAGCTGCATAGTGAGATAACATTTACATTCTCCTCTGTGTAGCTGCAGAAGAGGGATGTGAGTGACACACAGATTTCATAAACCACCAATCCCACTGTCAGTAATGTGAATTAGTGATGTGTTTTTCTGTCACTTTAGTTTCAGTTGTGTTCAGTTTTTTTCGTGTGTTTTTCTTTTTGTTTTCTGTTCCGCTGACCATGGGCTTTTGTTTTCTCTTCCCCATTGCATCTGCCCCACCTCTAATCTTGTTACCTGTTTACCGATTTGTCTCATCTGCCTCATGGATCACCTGTTTCTTGTTTGTTCATTAGTTTTACTTTTACCTGTTCGCCTGATTGTTATGCCTTTTGCCTGTTTCCTGTTTTCCTGACCTTGGATTGTGATTTCAAAAGCTGTGCTTTTTTGGTTTTGACTTTTTGCCTGTTTATTTTACTTTGCACCTTGGACTGTGATTTTGTACCTCTGTCCTATCCTCTTGGTTCTGGCCCTTGCCTATACCCTGACAATGATTTTGTATTTTTGTATTTGGTTTTGGCAGCAAATAAACTTCAGTTTATTTTACATTCTGTCTGCACCTGAGTCCTTCTCGTATCCTGACACCTACATTCCCCACAACATCAGACTGTTAGAGGACCTGTTAAACATGCTCTCAGTCTGTGTGTGTGTGTGTGTGTGTGTGTGTGTTATATGTATTTATGTGTATGTATGCATGTATGTATGAATTAATAGGTAAGTTTGATTGAATCCATAGTGAAGTATGTCAGTAAGTGCTTTTGTATATGTACGTATATATAAGTCTGTTATGTATGTGTTTGTGTGCATGCATGCATTTTTGTGCGCATGTGTCTGTGTGCATGTGTGTGTCTGTGTGGGTGATCGAGGGGGTGGATTGTGAGTGTATTGTCTGCCTGCGCCTGTGGGTGTATGCTTGCATGCATGTGTGTGGGTGTGTGTATGTTTGTCTCTGAGTATACATAAGTATCTGTTTGTGCATATGCTTCTATGCATATGTAGTCTATATTTTTATCATTCTGTGTTTGTGTGTCTGTTACTTTATACATATATATTTATAAGTGTGTGTGTGTGTGTGTGTGTGTGTGTGTTTGCCATATCTAAACTGCACAGCATGCAGATGTTCCATTGAAAAGCAAAAATCCTCTGACAGCTCTCGATCCAGCTGCTTGCTCAACATTTGCACACTGTTGTTAATAGGATCTTGTCAGGCTCACAAAGCTGTGTGTTTTGACATATTCAGCTGAGGGTCTGAGGTATCCATAGATACACTTAAAAAGTGTAATCTCATCTTCATGTAATGAGGGGATCAGATCTACAAGGGGACAAGAAAATGAACACAGTGTTCAAGCTATTAGTTGTGAAAGGTCAAATATGACATCTAAAACATGGATAATAGCTTTGATATGTTAAGATTTGATATGTGTGTGTCTGTGTGTATGTGTGTATAATTGGTTGCTAATCTTCCTGTTCTCTTGAGTATATTTGAGTGTATAGGCCATAAGCAATCTTCACTGCTTTCCTCCATATGATACCATAAATAATGTTATACAATTTAAGGACTTTTTATGTTAGGCCACATTTTAACCCGTTCTATGGACAGTTTGTAGATTGCAGAATAGTCTTTGTCTGTACCACTCTTGAGTCTTAGTTTGCATTTATGGTTGTCTGGTATAAATTTCCAGCAGCAGGCCTTGACAGTTAGGCTTGGATTCACGCTATGAGTCTTTCAGCACTCTGGACAGCTCCCAGTTCAGTGCCGGCTTCCCGCAGTCCAGTGGGACTCTGTGATTTGTGGGGGTTCCTTGTTCCTGTGCGGATGGGGCGTGACATGTTTCTTGCTCGTAGTTTCAGAATCCCTTAAATAGATCAGCCAGTCCACTATAGTCAAATTTTCTCAGGAAGTGTAATTCGGAGGGCTGTCATATCTTGGCTGTTAGAAAGTGTTTACATTCTTACGAAAGAAAACACTCATTGGACACATGTACAGGCCATTGACACAATCTGTTCATTAAACTTAACTAGGTCTGAACTAATAACATGCTCATGAACTATGTTTGGCAAAAGTGTTTCATAACATAAGGATAAAGTACTAACATATTATTATGTACTGTTTTAATTGTGTTTGTGAATTGGTGGGCTGCTTATTTTTCTTAGAGGCCCCTTTTTGGAGCACAAAAAAAACAGCAGAAAAAAATTGCCTACCTCTTTATCTTCAACTCATAATTTCTGCTTACGTTATCTTTCATCCTTTGAAATCCTTAATTGACATTCCTCACTCAATCAACATTTAATGATAGCTTAACAATTAAGTGTTAATATTAAAGATTTGAGTGTGTATATATTTTGTATACAATTTGTATGTGTGTGTGTGTGTGTGTATGTGTGTGTGTGAAAGGGAGTGGCTGGGTATATGTATGTATGTGTTTGTTCGTATGTATGAGTGCACATATATGTGTATATGGGTGTTGTGAGTGGGTGAGTGTAGCTTGAGTGATTGTATTTGAATGAGTGAATTTAGAGTATATGTATGTGTGGTGATTGTAGTAACTATGTGAGAGAGTGATCATATCGTGTGTTTTTGGTTGTGTGCTCACAGATATGGGCGTGCTGATGTCTAAGAAGCAGCAGGTAGAGAAGGTGCAGAAGTGCAGTGTGGTGGTGTCTGCCTTCAAGGATGGGCTGAGGGACCGGCAGACCACCGCCCAACCTCCGGAGGAGCTCGCGGAGGCCCAGGACATGCCCAATGAAGCGGAGGTGGTGGCCCCTCCCAAGGAGGAGGACAAACAGGAGGCACAGGCAGAAAAAGAGAAGGAGAAGGAGGATGACTGCAAAGCAGGAACCTCCAGTTCACAGCATGTGACAGCACAGCAGAGGGAGGACAGCAGGATCAACCAGGAGGCGTGGTCGCGACTGCGCGATGGGAAAGGGGTGGAGCCTGAGGAGCTGGACAAATCCAATCAGCTCACTCCGCCGGCCTTCATCCGGCCCAAGAGAGACATCAATGATGACCAGCCACTGGACATTGAACTGATCGAGAGAGAGCAGGTGGGTGGACCATAACTCCACCTCAGAGTGAGAATGCTGATCTGGAATCAGGTTTACCATGTCCTTATTATAACTTTATCAATTTAGAAATTAAAGGCAAAACTGATCCCAGATCAGTACTCCTTAGAGCCCCTGATCTCATCATTTGCCATGTTTGTGGTTGTCAGCGTGAAGGGCATGAAATGATAAAGCTATTCGATCACTATTAAATCTTAGAAGTGACAGTTTAGGGTCATACCAACCTTGGCAGTAACATTTTCCTCAAATTTGAGTTTGGTATCTACTTCAAAGGGAAAGATTTAAAAGGGCAAAGCCCCCACTACACTCTTGGAAAAAATATCGTTTCCTTTAAGGGTTCTTTATTTGGCCCCCAGGGGAACATCTAAAGGTTAGATACTGATATCTCTAAAGGGTTCTATATAACACCTTTTCATCAAAGACCCCTTTAGAGGTGCCACCATCTACGTAGAACATTTAAGAGTTCCCCCAGGAGGACAAATGACACCAAACTTAAGGGTGCATGACAGAACCTTATTTTTAAGAGTGTAGTATCTGAATAACATAATTTAGAAAGTCTTTGCAGGGGGTAGTGTGGACAGAGAATAGGCTGGAGAAAGCTAAGACACAGACCATCATCAAATGATCATCCACATCAGGGAGAGGGGCATAAGCAGAGTCAAATTTAAAAAAATCTTCATCCTCTTTTCCTGCTTGTAAACGATGTCCTCACAATAAAGGTCTGTGGCAAACCTTGATCCCCCAGACAATAGAGAGGCCATCTGAGGATTCAAGCTGTGGTTTTCTCTGTCAGAACTCCCAAACTCTCTTCTGTGAAAAATCCCTATCACTCTGGCATCGGTCTATCAGTGGAGGTTCAGTTGGATTTTCAGTTGGAGACTCTGAGAGAGATTGAAAAAGATTTCTGCCGGGACAAGGGTTGGGTTTGTGCTCAGGGTTTGTTGCAAAAGCATATCGATCCAAGAGCAGAGGCAAAAAGGCTCAAACTGTGATTTATTTTCAGACATTTCACAGTGTAACCCTGCATAAAATATGTGATAATATCAACTTGGAGAGGTGATAGCACTATATTGGGTACAAAGGGTAAATCAAAAATAGCTCTAAAGAAGCGCTTTGGTTTTCAGTTTGGAAAAAATGGTCCTAGACCATCTTCATATATTTATATTATATAGCATAAATACTCTTTGAGTGTATTGACTGAAACAAAATCTCTGATGCATTTTAGCCACAGCCCCCAGGAGGGAGTGGCCTATGTTTTTATTATTTGTATTTTTTTTTGCATTGGTGGAAATTATTGGTGGGAGTTATTTTGGGTGACATCAGAAGGACTCCACTCACAGCCCTCCATAGCAATGCAGGTGTCTGAGAGATTGGGGCAGACACAGAGACTGACAGCCCACATTTGTCACCTGGCTCCAGTCACGGTGAGAAGTGGCGGAAAGCTGACACGTAGAGACAGTGCTTGCAGAACGACTGTGTCCCATGCAATGGATTTAGTTTTCTTTAAACAGGTATCTCTGAGAGGGGAAACAACAGCACTGTCAGAAAACATCCTCTCCCAGCAAAAAGGCTTTAAACAGTGATATCATTCATGGGCTGTCTAAATATTGCAATATATATTGCGTAAACAGACACATACACACACACACACACACACACACACACACACACACACACACACACACACACACACACACACACACACACACACACACACAACACATCACACTGCATTATCCTCTTGCAGACCTCAATCTGAATCCCACATAAATAACTCCCACATAATAAAGTCTCCAAGTCTCCTCTGGAGACTATATCTCATTTCTCCCAGTGTCCCCTCCCACTCAAAACCTCAGTAACTTAACTTCCCTCTTCCTGCCATTGTTCTCAAGGGGAAATAGCATTCTTTTGATTTCCATCTCTCTGTTGACAAAATGCAACCTCATTACTATTTTTATTTGGCACAATTAAATAATAACAGAAATTATAAAATGAAAATTTTGCGATGGAGGAAAAATATTTATTTTGGAATATACCTTTAACTCTTTTCAATGTGTTCCTAAATGACACAACTATCTGCTTTACTGAGTGATACTTACAATTCATTTATAATGTATCATTTAATTTGAAGAAGAAGGAAAAAAAACGTGTTGATGTGTTGATTTACGTTATCTGAAATAAACACTAAATTATTATATGTTGAAGTGGGTTATACGTCTGACTACCAAATTCATATTTATGTTATTTTTACTCTTAGCTCCTCTCAGTTTATTTTGCTAATTTAGTTCATTTGTACTCACTTGATTAAATTCATTCATAGTATTATTATATGTAATTAAATATTTTTGATTCAATAATATCAACAGTATTGAACCATTCAGCAGACATCAACTGTGACATTTCTGTGTCAAATATCAAATATCTGTGTTTATAGTCAAGCTGTTTTTAAAGGTTGGTTGTATGCATGAATTGAAAGTATTTGAAACTGTAGAAAGCGTCCTGTTTTCATCATCTTCATGCTTTTATGTTGGCATCCACAGTGGCACAACAGACATGAAGCCAAGTGGTCAGTGCTCATTAGTATTCACTTGCTGTAGCACAGACAGTATTGAATTCATACTCACTGTTATGCTAAGTTGATAGAGTTGTAGGGGTTTTGGAGTCACATTCTTTGTTCATTTGTATTCAGTTGGCATAGGACAGAAAGTACTGAATTTATAATCACTGTTTATTTGTATTCAGAAAACTAACACAGTGTCCTTGTGGTTGTGTTCTTTAAACTCATTAAGTTGTCAGAATGTGTAATTACTTTTTTGTTTGTTAGTTTGTTTACTTATCATACCGCCCACATGACAAACCTGAATTACTTGTGGAGTGGAACTTTGACCTCCACTCCTTTCCTGCCTCACCTTCCCTTGGTGATTTGCTGCCACCAAATGATATAGAGATCATTGTTGAGTACAGTCACATGTACACAACCATACATGCAAACACCCTTACATTCATGCATGGAAAAAGTATACACACATACACATACAACCACACACAAACATACACACACGCACATAATAAACAAGCTAATGCACACATTCTCACAAGGCATAGATGCACACACACACACACACACACACATACACACAGCATAATGGAGCATGCATAAACAAGAGTACACAACCATGCAAGCATGTCGATTTGCAGCACACACACACATCAAACAGACAGACGAACATCATATTATTTTACACACACTAACACACACACACACTAACACACACAGTGGATTTCTCATTAATTTTAATTGTCAGTGTCATGTTAAAGAGTGAGAAAGGTGGTCCAGCTCTAATCTGGCTGATACCTCAATTACTGGAACAAACAGCCTAATTCAAACTTTCCACTCCAACTTTTTAATGAGTGTGACTCATGCCTGAGTCACTTCAGTTTGGGTTGGAACTGCACTTGATACAGTGTCTTAGCTGCACACACAGTAGGCATGTGTGCCATTTAATTTCTCTATTCCCCGACAAGTGTTCAGCTTTAAATAGTCAAATTCCCTGTCTTCAAATAACATCTTTTTGAAAAGCTGCTTTCACCTCCTTGTTATTAATTTTGGAAATAAGCACTTCAGGAAGAGACACCTGGTTAAAATTGGGATGGCATTTTAACAGGAAGGTATGGCACCACTCACAGAGATGTCTCACAAAAAAGCACGTTGTTTGTGTGAATGTGCGTGTATGTGTGTTTGTGCAGCAAAGCGCAAAGGATTATGGGCATCCTATTTTTGGGGAATCATCCTTCCTCTGAAGGTTCCCTAGCACAAGAAATGTTAAACATGATACAAGCAAACGGATACGTGGGCAGTCTTTTCCATTAGCATTGTCTAATTGAGGTCACATAATGGTATTTCAAAGGGCTTTCCAGTTAACTTGGGCACTGGGCAGAATACTGTCATGGATCATAAATCCAACAGTCACTGGTGAGACTGATGTCTCTCTTTGCGCAATTATGCCTCTCCACACCACCCCCTAACTCTGTACCTCAATAGCATCCTGATCCATAGAAACACATTGCATTTCTTCACCTCTCTCCATATCTACAATAGTTTAGAGTCAACCCACGTTCTCAGTGCTATGATGCCCATAACAACATGAACATTCTCTACTAAAACCCAAGGGCTTCTGGGGGAGGTGTCTGGAATCACAGTGAACTGCGGACTGCTGGGAGATTATCGGTGACGCTGCACTGCACCGTTACCCCAATGTGACTCATCTCAACTGCAAATGGCCCCCAATCTCAGAGAGAGTATCTGGGTAGCTTTGATATCTTTCTTTGGCCTTGGATTGCTACAGTATGATATGTGGTAATAGACTTATAATGGTGGATTTATTCGGCTGAGGTGGTTTATCATTTCATGAACTCACCCCTGAGCCGACAGTGTCTGGCAACTTTTTTAGCCTTGGCTTCCTGAAATTTTGATTGGTTACCAGTTTACTTGTTATGGAGGATTTAATTAGCTTAAGTAGCAAGAAGTAACTGACCATTGTAATATAATTATAAATTATTATGAAGGAGTAATTATGTGCTGTGACATTTCTGATTCCAATGATTTGCTGTTTATTTTATTTTTTCTGTGCATTAATTTTGATGCTTCACCCACAACTCCATGGCAACATGCAAAATTTTTGTTAAGACCTTCCTACAACTCCATTTATATATGTGTGATACTCTTCCCACAATTCTTGTGGTGAACCACGACCCCTAGATAGGCTGAATGAACTGCTATGAACATTATCCGTATTTGAGTTTTTTATGTAACTCAGTGGCCATGAATAAAGTGTGTGGGAGTCCCTGTGACTCTGTTACACATGGTTTCCTGTGTGATACATCTGATGCTCCTCCCACAGCTCTGATGTTGTTACTGGGGTGATGCATGTTAATCCCCTCCCATAACTCATTGTGATGCGTGTGATGCCCCTACCACAACTCCATTGTAACCTGTGTAATGTGTGTGATGCTCCTCCCACAGCCGGTGAATGAAGAGATGTGCGAAATCTGTGAGGTGTGGACGGCGGACGACTTGTTCCCCTGCCGGATCTGTACCCGGGTCTTTCATGATGGCTGCCTGCGAGGAATGGGCTACCTGAGCACGAAAGCCCTGAAGGAGATGAGGGACACCGCCCACACCGCCACTGGCTGGAGCTGCTACTACTGTGTGAGTTTTCCCAGGCCTCGTCTGGGGCTAACACACCTGTCTTGCTCTCAACCACCTTATCCTGCCACAGAACACCAGCATGCTCCAATCGTCCAATAAGATTGGAGGACAGTGGAGGGGAGTGTTTATATAGTTCATTTACAGTGGAGGGGAGTCCCCCAATCATCGAATGAGAGTGGAGGAAAGCCCGATGTCTGTATGTTGTGAAAACAGAAAAATAATAGTTTTTCCTTGGCTAATAATAGTTTTTCCTTAATAGGTTTTCCTTGGTGGCAGGTCTAGGTAAGCAATGTTCTCATTCCAGAGATTTGCAATGTGGAGGTGGGCTGGGGGGTCTCTTTAAATTCAGAACACTCCACTTTACAATGGATTGTAAAATATGCTGTAAAGTAGACTGAGCACATTTCTCCGTTCCCCTTCATTGATATATGCTGTAACCCCCATTCAGCAGACTCTTACCAAGCCTCCATTACAGCCAGCTACCCAGCGGGAAGCAGAACATGTCTATTGACAATCATGCAGGAGGATAATGAAAAGCGAGACGGGCTCTTCATTACCTTCATGGCCTGTTCAGGGCTCATTTTCCTCATAAAGCACTCTTTTTTTTGCTTATTCTTATACTCTGTGTTTTCTGAGCACAGGTTTCACCAGCAGGCAGACTGGGGTATACTTGGGAGTGGAATGTATGAGTTTGTGCAGCCATTTGTTTGTTCTGTGCCCCTGAGTGGATATGCCAGGTTATTGCAAAGTTCTCAGCAGTACCTTTTGCACCAAAGTAAATAAACACCATATTCTTGTTCTTCTTAAAGCATTCCTTGCTTTAAGAGTCATTGAGCCACCTGCTGAGGTGGTAATATTTCTGCTATGTGATCATGAAATTCCTTGATATGTGGCAAGGAGGGCTATGCCATTATTTTCTCTGCTTTGATTCAGAGGCGGATGCTTATGCCAATAAGCGAGTGAAACAGAGAACACACACGTCCAAGGGCTGGTTGTTTGATTGTTTAAAAATCTCTCAGTTATGATTAGGGTGTAAGGTTAAACCAAAAATATTGGAAGTTACTATAGTAACATGACTCATTGATTTGGACCAGTGATTGTTTATAGCTGTTTATAGCTGAGACAAAAACTTCTCTGATTGGTTGAATCAGATTGACAACTGTTTGCTCTGCCCACAATGGGGGCTCATAACTTTGCAAGTTTCATAATGTATCACTGGTATTATGCTCATGTATGCCAATTTTCATCCAGAGTACAAAACTGTACCCTCTCTCCCATTCCACATTTGTTACCAAGACACTGCATCCTCCTGTGCTGGTGTTTTCCAAGCAATCTGGAATTGTCTTAAGTGACTAATGAGTCACAAAGATGGGTATTAGGCTTACCCATGTACTCGTATGGGATTAGAAGAACAGAGCAGAGCAGAGTAAAAGAACAGAGTGTGATCTGAAACCTCTGGGAATCCGTCCTGCACATGCAGATCTATACGAAGAGCAATTAACATACAGGAGACAGGACACACTGTGCACTTAATAGTTTGCATTAGCATGGAGAGTCGATCAAATTTACATGAGCATCAAATGTACGGAGAGTGCACATTACACTGTATACCATGGGTGGGAAGAGGCAGGGCAGCTTGGATTAGATTTCCAAGTGATGAGCGCAGCACACTATCTATATCATAGAGGAAAATAATGTACCTCACTTGGTACTTGACATGAGTGCATTGATGTATTGTCCCTGTATGGAAGCACAATGACCTTGTTCAATTTAAAGGAGCTCCTCTCTGTGCAGAGGAGCCCTGTTGTTCCATAGAGAACCCTTTTCCATTAGAGAAGGACAGGTTCTGAATTTGAATAAGCACTGTGAAATTCAGAACCACCCCAGTATGTGTGCTGTATACACTTGCTTTCTAGTGTCTGTAGTTATTATCATCAGATGATATTTTGGGAGCATTGCTCTAAGAATTTATCATCTTGTGATTGGAGAGCATGGCTTCATAAGCCCCTCATGGGTGGAGCTATAATCATCTGTCTGTCAATACTTGAATGAACCAATTGAAATGCTTTGATCATCAAAGAAAAGTACGATGATTGGTTCAAATCAGTGAGTCACTAATTGAAAGTGGTGAATCAATCATTTTTAATTTAAACTCACTGTCCTATCACTAATATCAAATGAACTAAGTACCAGAAATTGCATGAACATAGAGTATATTCAAACATAATATCCTTACATTATTTTACAGATTCATCCAAAGGTCTAGAACAAAGAACCTACAATGACTGATCTGTAGTGAATTGTGCTAGTGATCTTTTCATCAAACGCCCTGCTGTTTTCACTGCTAAATGTGTTCTGAAAATGAATATTTTGCCAAAAGAGTTCCCAGCAGGATAATAACACATAGGGCTGCCAGGTCAGCAGTTTGTGTGGAAACAATAACAATATCAGAAGATGTCTTTTCACTCAAAACCCTCTAGGGCTTTTTCATAGAATCCAATTAGCCCCACACCCTGCCCTCAGCCCACCTCGTACCTGTCTGTCAGAGTGCTTCCAACCTCTCCTCCACAATTTGTGCATTTGAAAAAAGTGCATGTGCTCATTTTTACATGATTTTTGTTTCTACCAATGTCATTGCATCATCAATTTGGTTTCTTGTAGAAAGTGGATAACAATGGATTTCAGATCTTGGATTTGAGTTAGATTACAACATGGAAGAGATACATTATGATCATGGAAGAGATACACTTGTGTCACGGAATAAGCTCGTCTTACTGATGTTGAAGTGCTTTGGTCATCTGTATTTAACAAATTGCATATCAAATAGACACCTTGTTTAATTGAATCAAGTGCAATAATTTCAATGCAAGAGCTATGTGTCTTGTTGGTTCTCCTTGTCTATTCATGTAGACGTTTCTGGAGTGGAACGAGGTTGCCGAATATAGCGCACACGAAATGCGAGAGACAGTACACTCGATGAATAATTCACGGCCAAGCTTTCTGAAATTAAAAATGTATCAGCTCAAACCAGAGGAGTGACTTGTTGTGTTTAATGTTGGGCAAGATGACAACAATTAGGACAAGTAGAAATGAAGTTTTGCAAATACCACAGGCAGGTAAAGGTTAAGAAAATATTAAAAATGACCTTTCACACATCTCAACTCTCTTTATAACAAATTCACTGCTGAGATAAGGCAAGACTTTTTCATCTTATTGAGAGATTGTAGAGTAGTCACTTGATCCAGACCAGGACTATGTTATTTGTAAGAATGAAATATGTCACTAAAAAGACAAACCTATAAAACTCCATAAAAGACAACCCTATGAAACTCTACCCTTGAGAATGAGACATTAACCTCCTCATCCATACAGACCCTCCATGTTTTCAGTACATTTGCAGTGTAATATTGAAGTTGAAATTCACTTCAACTGAAGAGAGTGCCTTAAAAGACAAGATAGGTGTGTTAGCTGCTCAATGAATCTGTCCTAAGGGACAGAATGGCCTTTTACGTTGACCAATCCCTGGACGTTGATAAATGTCAACATCTGAACAGCTCCGGTCAAGTGGCAGAACATTGCAATGTGGGATATACAGTGAGAGATTCCCTTCCTGTCATTTTCCATACTTGACTGCAGCATGTTTTCTGTCTCAGCTGTAGAAAAGGCTGCAATGTATAACATTATTTTGAGGTGGGGGATGGTGAGGGGTGGGGGGCACAGAATTTTCTTTTATAAGAAATGGCCCAGTTTAGCTCAGTTCATAGCACCACAGTGTATTGTATACTAATATAAGGTTTGGTGAGCTCCATTACCACCTGTGTTGTAAATCTGTTTCCAATGGTCTCATTTATCTTCCCCCAGCCGAGGCTAATTGATTGGTCTGCTGAGAACTGTACAGGTCAGTGGGAGGACAGGGCCAGCTGTAAATCTTCAAGGAACTCCCGCCATGCTCTTTCCTGGGTTTCTAATCTGTATGCACCTGTCATTTCCCCCAAAAAAATCACCAACCCCAAGCACAGGGAGGAGGCACAGTCTGTCACAAACAGGCAGTTTGAATTTATTTATTCATTTATTTATATATCTATCTGTCTGTTTATTGATTGTAATTATAAAACTCAAAGCATATATTCTCCATCCTCACATCCACCATTGTGCAGTGCTTTCAGGTGATCAGCAGGTGGTGAGGCTCAAATGACACTTAAATTGTGTGTGTGTGTGTGTGTGTGTGTGTGTGTGTGTGTGTGTGTGTGTGTGTGTGTGTGTGTGTGTGTGTGTGTGTGTGTGTGTGTGTGTGTGTGTGTGCTTACATGATCTGCTTTATACTGTTAGTGGCTCTATGCATTGCAAAATTGAAATAGAAAAGCATCTGCTATCTGGCATAGAATGCATAGCCAAAGAGAATCGAAGCATTGAGGGCATGAATTCAGGAAGAGATGGGCACCAACATAATACAGGTTTCTCAGAAAGAGGGCTCAGTTTATTTAGATCCCTGTCAGAGAGAAAAATACAGTCCCACAGTGTATTACTGCTGTTACAGGGAAACACTCTCACAGAGAGACATAGAGATAGGCCAGACTCAAATCAACATGGACATAAATACTCTTGAAACATGGTGCATTGGTGCCACAATCAATATCTATCATTCACCATCTTAACTCTCTTTGGCGTCACAGGTCAAAATTGTGAAATAAAAATAGTTGTGGTGCATCACAGGGGTGGAGTCTGACATCCTGAAATGTTTCTTCTAAAAGCCCTGTGAGATGTGTTCAGCTCTTTCATGCATGTGTGTGTGTGTCTTTGTGTTCGAATGTTTTAGTGTGTCTGTGATGATGGGAGTGTGTGTGCATGATTGCATATATAACGGCATGTTTGAAAGTGTGTGTTAGTGAATATTTGTGTGTGTGTAAGTGTGACTCAGTGTATGTTTGAAGGTCAGTGTGGTCTTGTGTGAGTGTGATTGTATGTGTATATATGCACACATGGATGTTCGACCAGCTTGAGCTCCTGCCATCCTGAAGTCTCCTGGCACACGTTGTAGTGCCGACCTGGAGAACGGAGCCATGCTGTTATCAGATACACAGCTCATCAGGCTGTGACCTTCATTACCATCCCACTGTGTCAGTCATCAACCCTCATCCCTGTCCCATCCTGTCAGTCATCAGTCTTCATTACCATCCCATTGTGTCAGTCATCAACCCTTATCTCTGTCCCATCCTGTCAGTCATCAGTCTTCATTACTGTCCCACTGTGTCAGTCATCAACCCTTATCTCTGTCCCATCCTGTCAATCATCAGTCTTCATTACTGTCCCACTGTGTCAGTCATCAACCCTCATCTCCATCCCATCCTGTCAGTTATCAGTCTTCATTACTGTCCCACTGTGTCAGTCATCAACCCTTATCTCTGTCCCATCCTGTCAATCATCAGTCTTCATTACTGTCCCGGTGTGTCAGTCATCAACCCTCATCTCCATCCCATCCTGTCAATCATCAGTCTTCATTACTGTCCCACTGTGTCAGTCATCAACCCTCATCTCCATCCCATCCTGTCAGTTATCAGTCTTCATTACTGTCCCACTGTGTCAGTCATCAACCCTCATCTCCATCCCATCCTGTCAATCATCAGTCTTCATTACTGTCCCGGTGTGTCAGTCATTAACCCTCATCCTCGTTCCATCCTGTCTGTCATCAATCTTCAGGACCGTCCCACTGTGTTAGTCATCAACCCTCATCCCATCCTGTCAGTTATCAGTCTTCATTTCTGTCCCACTGAATCATTGATCCTGTCAGGGAAGGAGATCCTACTGGTCTGAATGGGAGTGATTCTGGCAAGGTGGCTGCATTGAAATTTTGAGTTAGATGAGAAGGGAATTCAATAAATTTAATAAATTGACTGAAAATTGCATTCATGGATTGAAAAATGCCAAAAAAAATGTTCTTTGAGGACTTTTCTTATTAGTAAATTGAATTTCAATTTATTTCCTGAATTTATATAATTGACAATGGTGGAAAGGTTGACTTCCTGTCAGACATTTTGAATTCATATGCAAAGAATTGCACCTATACAACCTAACTCACTCTTTCAACGCATAATTTCATTTAATTACAGTGAATGTTTACAGTGCCTTGAATGCTTCTTTCCCTGATTGACTGGATGACTAGTTTAGCTTTTTAATTACTGTGAGTGCCCAGAGATTACCAACATTTATTCTTCTATATTATATTTAATAGCACACTTTGCACAAGAAGGTAGAGAACATTAATTTGCTTTGCATGTTATTTTATGTCATTGCATGAGGCCTCCTTTGTTGACAGTGTTTATCTCCTAAAAGGAAAGAAGAGCTAAAATGGATAATATTATTCAGGGGAGAAAGGCAAAAAATAACCATTCAGCACATGTTAAAAAATAAGAAGGGTGTTGATCTCATGTGTCTTCACAGAGTGGAAATTGACAGCCTGTTATTTTTTTGAGATAATTGCTACTCCTAATTATTAGTTCTTGACTGCTGCTGCTGCACCATGGATAGAAGTACAAAAACAAAGTGATCGATGTCACAGGTACTTTCAGAATTTTTCAAAACGGGAGGGCCGTCACTTCTGATGGATGGTGGTAATCATTTTAAAAAAAGTGATGGAAAATGGCGGTGTAAACCGCCAGGATTGAACAGAGATGTGAGGGAGAGATGTGGGCAATATAGCCTAGGAATCAATATCATGATGTGTGACTGCTTTTGCTTGGCACTGATCTATGGTAAATGCCGATATGGCTGGGGTCATGGAAGAGTAGAGTTGAAGCTTGTAACCTTAAGTGAAAGAGACGGGGAACATAAAAGGAGAAAGCCAGTTTTCTCTGTTGTATAAAGTAAGGAAGATGAAAGAGAGGGAATAAATAAATAGATGCAGGGGAAATGTTCCCTGGGGTCATGTGGAACTGTTCTGAGTTCAGCAAAACCATGAGTTGTGCTCTCGATTGCTGGGGTAACACTGAATAGAGGAGTCAGTGATATTAAGAGGTAAACCTTATCACAAAGACCTCTCCCATAACCACCGACTGGATGGTAACCCCCACCTAAACAAAATGGGAACTTATTCCTTTATTGGACCCTGGGTGGCTCACAGAGTATGGAAGTACCTTTTAATGGTGCTGCTGTGGGCCCCTTAGCTAGGGCCCTATTAGTGGCTATGGGAGGACATCCACATTGGCTTAGCCTCACTGGAGAGGAACAGTGCTGGGCTCTATCCTGGACTGGTTTCAGAGTCCCAGAGTCATACCGTGAGGTTGAATAAAAGCACACTGCTGGCCATTATATATAATGAGTTTCTTACTCCTACCATGCCCTTACTGCAGGCCTAATTTTTGTGTGAACTGCAGTCATAATGTCCTCTTTTACCCATCATGTCCCGCTTTCAGAATATTTCTGCAGGTCACATTCTGGATGCAGAGAAATCAATACGATGCCAGCTAATGTGCTGAATGGATTTTGAATACTAAAGTAGGAGACAACATAATTTGGACAAACTGCCAGACAAGACCCATTTAAAACATATTTGGAAAATGTATTACACTTAGCCAGGAATAAATCAGTGGGTATATCTACGACAGAACACAGAGGAGGTCTATTTTTTTCAAATGTGAAAGTCTAATTGAAGCTTTAATTTTAAGACCTTAAAAGAGAGTAATTTGCTGGCATTCAGGAGCAGTTTAAATGCTGGTAAAGTGTTCATCCTTCCTTGGCATTTCCTGCATTCTCCTCTCTTCAGTCTCAGGGAAAGGTCACAGTCTTTTCTAATGATCTACTCTCCTGCAGGACAACCTCAACTTGCTACTGACAGAGGAGGAGATGTACAGCCTAATGGAGACCTTCAAACAGTGCAAGATCATCCCAGGTTAGTGGGCATACATGCCACATGTATACACACACACTTGTCTGCAGGTGTGTATACACATAGACACACACACACACACACACACACACACACACACACACACACACACACACACACACACAGAGTTGCTTTTGGTTGATAATAAAGATATTGCTATGAACAGTCATACTGAAACCGAGCAATAGCATTTTTTTTTGTTTTAATATTTGTCTTAGTGGGGAAGAAGTGCTTTTGGGGAGTCCATTCCAACCTTTGTGTGAAAAAATGCTGAACATGGTGATGATCATGAGAAATTGTACTGTGTTTTGCAAGAAGGATATAAGTGTTAGCTGGAGCTCATTACAATATAACAGGAAAAACTGTGGTTTCCAGGGTGGTAAATGAATATGCCAAAAAAGCACTGTCATGTTGTTATCAACCCCAGCCTTCCACAGACTTACTGCAATGTTGTGAAAAGTTGGTTCAATGTTCCTTGCTGGCTGCCTGCTTGTAAGGACAGGGAATGAGGCTTTTTGTTTACTTTGTTCTTGCATTTGTGTGCAGTAATCCCTACTGAGAAGTGATGGCAATAATGAGAAATTGCACTGGATTATGCAGAAAAAGAGGGAGCTGATTCTATCCATAGCTGTCACGTCTCTCACACTGGCATTACATTGGGCCGTCCCGCACGGCTATGTGAGGATAGAGTGGTTGAATAACAGGGGGGAGGGGAGGGAGCCTCACACCCTTGCCCAAAGTCATGAGAGCTTGAGAGCTCTGCCTGTTTACATCACAGCTGGGAAATGGTGGTTTTGAGGTGGTAAAATAGAGGCACTTTAAAAACATCCTTACAAAGAGCCAGACTCTGGCTGGGTGTTAGCAGGGGATTTCTCCAGAAGAGTGAATAGGCTCTTTTGTAAACCTAACTCTTGCCTTTTTATGCTGTAATCCTTAATAGAGAAATGTGGTGACATTTACATTACAGAGCATTAAGCAGACACTCTTACTCAAATGCAAATTACACACTTGCATTTTTACACAGCTCTATGTTTATTGAAGTGATTCAGGTGAAGTGTCCTGTTCAAGAGTACAATGATAAGACTGTACCTGGGAACTGGGTTTTCAACCTTTGACTTAGAAGCTCAGCTCCCGAACCATTATACTACAGTATCACCCCAAGGTTATGAAAATGATACTGGATTGTGAAAAATCTCCCCACCCAAACCCCACAGAGTCCTGCCTGGTGTCCGATGAGCTCCTGCAGTACAAGCACTTTGTCTCCAAGCGGCTGTTTGAGAAGGACCTGTCGGACGAGCAGGAGGAGGAGGTTCTGGCCCAGTTCTCTGCCCTGGACCCTGAGAAGCGGGGTCAGATCGAATGGTCTGACTTCCTGTACCACGAGTCACTGGGTGTGCTCAGCAAGTTCCGCTCCGAGGTACTGAGAGCCCACTTCTGCTTTATGCAGTAACAAACATTTTTCAATAAAGGAGGCAAAGTTCAGCCATAATAATAATAATAGTTGATGCAATATGTTATGGCACATTCACTTTACAGTTACTATGCCACTGTACAGCTACAGTCACACAACCACTGTTCCTGTCTCAATGATTGTAGAGTATGAAGAATACTGTTGTTTGGTTTTAGCTGAAATAACATTTCATAGAATTTTCACAGTAATAACATTACTGTAAATTAAAGTTATATTTTAAACTTTATATGTACCATACATAGCATAATAATGGACGAGTTGTGAAAATGTGAAGTGTAAAAAGTGCAAATAGTGTAGTGGAGAATAATTCATGTCAATATGAAGATGATGATGATGATGATGATGATCATCATCATCATCATCATCATCATCATCATTATCATCCTAAGAGCCATATTGTCCGTGTATCCTTAATAACTATCTGTCAGTGAGAAATGTGTTCACTGTACAATACCTCAGTACTGCAGTGTGTCTCTGTGGTAAGTGAACTTATCCATAACATTTTTACAGTTATTCGCTGCTGAGTATCCTTACTTATGCACTGCATATCGTGTATAAAGTGTGACCTATTTCCCTGGGTATGGACAGTAGCATCTGCTTAAGAAAAACTCATAAACATGGAACAGCATCTTTCTGGCTCTATTCCAGGAATGAGTGAGAGTTAAGTCCCAACATCACCCACACTTTCATGTGGTCCACGATTTATCTGGGCTCCTGACTCTCTTTCTACCATAAAATCCCTCTTGAAAACTCATTTTTAAATTTGCTTTTAAGTTCACATAACCTTTTATTGTTTTTGTGTTCTTTCAGTTTTATGTCTCTTTTTTGATTTTCATTTCTTCATCTTATTTTCATTTCGTGAAAATTCATTATTTTCCTGCACCAAGTCCTCTATACTAAACAACTACACTACTATAGCTACTACTGCCACTACTTATAAGAATAATAATAATTATAATAATAGCCAATATCATCGTCATCATCTTCATCAGTTTATTTTATTATAGCAAGCTTATTTAAACAATAATCATCATTATCATCAACATCCTCATTAATGCTTATTTGCTTGTGCATTTTTCCCAGAACTCCCTGGTGCGGCTGCTGACTGCGAAAGAGAGGGACCGGGCCCGGTCTGTGTTCCTGAGCCTGGACCAGGACAAGGACGGGCTGATAACAGGCGGGGACGTCCGCAGGGCCCAGCAGTCCTGGTTCCAGAAGCACAGCAAGGAGTCACAGTCCTGCAACGTGAGGTGAAGGATTGCAACAGCAGCCACTCATCTCACACGAAACCTTTTCAGAATGCTGGGGGGAGATTAGTTACATTTTTATTTGGTTATTAGGTAATTATTAGGTAACGTCAAAAAGCATCTGTCCCCAAACTATTTCCTGACATTTTATTGTGGCAAACAAGTTCTCTTCTTCTTTGTGATCTTCAGGCAGGATGACCGTTATGCTGCAGGATATACATTTTGTCCCTGTACTCATCCCAAAAAAAGATGTGAATGGTCCATATCTTGACAGGAATATACTACCCATGCACACTGTGCAGGTTCCAGTGTGGGAAACGGTCACTAGCGAAGTGTAGAGAACCAAAGTTGCTTCACTCCCTGTGTCTCTGTGCATGTGTGGGTGACATAGCTGTGACGCAAGAGCAGAACACAGGAAGAGATTCCAGCCAGAGCAGTCTCACTGTCACTGTAGAACAAGTATCTGCATCTTAAGCATCTTCAACAAAAGGGATTCCTCCCCATCAATTTGTGAAACTGATACCAATCAGTGGTGAATTCATTTAGGCCTTTTCATGTGGGTGTAATGTAGGGAGTGGGGGGAAAAGGAACATAAATGGATGCTTTCATGAATTAATTTCAGCGTTGATTATTCATTGACTGAGGGATTTCCATAGCTGCTGGTTGGATGCGTTTGAATCTGGCAGGACGTTTCTGCGCTCAGAAAGAGGGCTCTTCATCAGGGATGCAGTCAGCCTCCTGATAGAGCGGGTCTCTGACAGGAGGCTGACTGCCTCGGCGAGAATGAATTAAAGAGAAGTCACCAAAAAGCTTATTTCAAATTCTAAAAAGGGTTACAGCTGAGAGGGAAAGAGGGAGCAAGAAAGACATATACAGAGGATGAGATTGAGGAAAGGAGGAAAAGTGAGAATGAGCAAGCAGTACAAGATTGAGCAGAAGAAAGAGATATAGACAGAATGTGAAAATGAGAAGTTGGATGAGTGGGTAGGATTGAGAGGCTGATAGTGAGTAAGAGAAAGAGGAAGGAGAGAAAGCAACAGGGGAGATTAAAGGAAAGATCATCTTTGCTATAGACAGTAGGGGACATTCACACCTACTGTCCCTGGAGTTGTACTAGAGGGAGTGAAAACAGTGGGTGGTCAGTTGTTTTCATGACAAAGAAGGCAATGCTATGTCCATCTCTCTCACAGCAGGATTTGATAGAAAGATAAAACCCATAAAATTGACTTTAAAAGCATATTTATTGGCTCTCTGGCTCCCAGCTCGCCCCAAAAAATTGAGTTAGCCTCCAAGAGAGACGTGACTGCTGGGGGATATGCTCGTACAATAAATCCAGGTTCGGTGTTAACCCTTTACTTACCAAGAAAGGGGAAGACAACTCACAAAAAATGGTTTGTTCATACATTAACATTAAACTGGCCACCTGCCTTGTTTTTATGAACCAATGGGAAACATAAAAATACATGCCAAATACATCTGTCAGTATAATATAAGAGACATTCATCTTTACAATGTTAATGTTATTGAAGCTAACAGTGGTAACAGTGAATGGGCAGGGTTTCGGCTTTAAATTTGCACTCCTTTCACTATTGAAAGACCTGAAAATGGATTCAGTAAGACTCCATGGTATCTTGATTTATTCAAGTCTCCTTATCAGTAATGATTTTGAAAGATTAATTTTGCAACAGTGATTGGCAAAGTTTTTTGTCATTTATAGGAAATGCTTCAGCGCTTACAAAATGGAACACGGTTAGAAATTTTTTGCTTTTTAGTTTTTTTTTGGTAATCCTTGATTGAAAATGATGATGATAACGAAAGACTGACTGTGTGTATGTGCGTGTTTGTGTATTTGTGCATTTGTGCGTGCATGAGAGTGTGCATAATGGGATTTATTTATAAATAAAAAGAGTCTGTGTGATAAAACCAGCCAAGGACAGCATGAAGTCTATGACAACAATATCTATGATTTAAAGCATGTAGTACTGTACCAAACAGTTTGCTTTGACTGGTTTAAGCTACACAGACTCAGTAGCACCAAGGTTTTCCTCTCATTATTTTCAATTTCTTCACTGTAGTTGGATGAAATAGCACAGCGTGCTATGCATAACCCTTTATTGTTGTTGTTTTCCTGGGTGGGAGACGATTGGTTGTCAGTCCACACAGAGAGTTGGAGCTGAGCTCAGGCTTTCATGTGAAGGTGAATAATGGCACCCAGATAAAGGAGTGGCTACAGTAGACATGGTTCAAATGAGGTTTCATGAAGCCAGTGAAGATGGACATACACTCAGCTGTCAATCACTGACTTGCTTGAACAAAAAGAAATATTCTATTTTTCTCCTAACAGCCAATGCACAGGTCCAAATTGTTGACTCACTGAAAATATATGGTAGCTCCTCCTATCTTTGGGTTTAGTGACTCCTCATCACTCCTTCATCACTATTTTAAAGAAATGTGTTCTTTTCTGTCCAAGGTGGTACTAGAATATCAATGATACACCAATTATTTAGTATAATATGGTCATTTTTCATCATTGTGCCAAGAATGTGAATTGTCAAAACAGGGCCCATAGTGATTAATATACAATATTTATTTGATGAACTTGTAACTTGTTTCCAAGGCTTACACTGGGTAGTGATTAGAAGAAAACCACAAAACCAGTGGAGCACAGTGGCCACTCAGTACTGGAGTTTGACACCCTTGTTTAAGACACACACACGTTTCACAGCTTCACTTTCCAGGGCTTAAAAACCCCAAGAGGGGTTTTCAGGAGATGGGGGGAGTTGAATTGAGTCAAATCCCATGCTGAATCATGAGGTTCAAAGCACTGCTAGGGGAATGAGTGCAGACTAAATGGATGTCACGATGAGAAAATACCTTAAGGCCTTTCTGTATCCTTCGTTTACTCAAGCTGCTCCCAAAAGAGGGTTGCTAAGTGAAGGGTTTCCACAGCAAGATTAAAGCATTTTTTGATGAGCCATGATCTTGGCCAGAGCAGAGGGTTTCCCTTCCTTAAAGGCACTTTACTACCATCAATGCAGGCCTGTGGGATTACTGACAGCCATTTCTCAAGGTGAGACCAAAAAGATGTAATGTAAGATTGTATTGCTTTTCTACGCATCACACAGCTCATTCCCTTTCATTCAACTATGAATGTGATTCACCAGGAAAAAAAAATGTTTTTTAAAATCTCTTTTTTAACCCCTATGAAGTGCAATCATTACCGTAAGGCCTGGGAGTGGATGTTGTATGTTACCTTCCACATGAACAATATTGGTAGGCTCTCCTCTGTAAAGCTTTACTCTTAATTTTAGAGGAGGAAAACATTCAGAACACACTGAAAAAGCTCCTAAGACTAATTAACTATATTCAAAAATGTTGTGTAAGACTCACAAGAACCTCTTCTTCCAAACACTCTCGCATGTTATTCATATCCTGTCCTGCTCAACTCTCAGTGGGATTTATTGCCATATCTGTTGACATCACTTTACAGTATGCCTTGGTGCAAATTTTCTTAAAGTAACAGGCACCCATTTTACCGTACTGTCATGACGATACCACTTCAAAAAAGAGTCCACTTCCTGTCTGCGTTCAGAACATGTCTCTTTCAAGCTCTTGGTTGGCTCAGTCTATCTCGGCATGTGTCTTATAATGTATGATGAGATATAAGCTCTGAAAAAGTTATAAACTGACTGTGAAGCAGGGCCATACCAAAGGAATGGGTTTACTCTTCTCTAACAATAGAGTTATAATGGGAAAAATGCGTTTAAAAAAGTATTTTCATATGGGTTATTTTGGTCTATGTCAGGTTAAGTAGTTAATTAACCCTAAATTGGGTTTAATTACTACACTGCTCCCAAATACGTTGTCACCACATGAAAAATGATCCTTTTCCCTCTTTAAGCTGTGTATTTTACAGAAACAATCACACATGTTCCCCTTTTCACCCTCTCTCCTCCTCTTTCTTCCTCTACCTCTCCCTTTAGCTATTCATGTCTGAGTATTCTATGAGTTTTAAATTTCATAGAATTTTTCATCACCTGACTTTCCCATCCGATGGATTTCTGCCCAATGCCAATGGCAAGAATACAATACAGGGTAAACATGTATAGCTTTCTGTTTATTCAGCTAACAACAATTTTCATCATTTATTTAATGTTTGGGTGAAGGAAGAGTTTGGGACTCAGAGTGTGAATGTGGCTGTACTTTTTTTTTCTGGTTTTCCTGGCTCGCTGTGGGAGGTGGTGTTTGAACGGTGGTGCAGAAGAGTTGTTTACCCTGTGAAAGGAGCTCCAGAGAGCCTTTAGAGACTGAAGGAAAGCAGGGTGCAGAATAACTCTAGCCCTAGGACAGGAAGTGGGTTGCTGTGCAGTCAAACGCTGGCTTGGGCATGTATGCCTCATTGTTGTATGTATGATTTGATGTGACTGGCTTGGAAATATCTGTCATAGCCCAAAAAAGCTGTTACCTTTTTCATACTGAACCATTTTGCTTGTTTTCATTGATTTACACACAATGAGCAAAGATGCACACCATGAACCAGAGGATTTTTAGCAAACATACTGCAATTTATTTCATTCTCTGTTTTGTTATCACTGACATTCATTTAAGTAAACAGTACCAAAATGTATTAACACACAGTTTCACTCACAGTTTCTCTGTGAGTGTGTTTTAATTGCCCATACCTAGCCTCAAGACTAACGAGAAGCGTTGATTCCAATGACTCCGAATAGGAGGTAGCCTCTCGCCTGACTTTCTGCTCACAGCCACACAGCAAATCTTTATGTTCATATCAACTAGAATGAAATGACCTAAAGCTATCCTTCCCCCATGATTCAACAATCTGTTTCAAATCAGGCAAAGCTGGAATCGATTTTCCAAGCAAAAGAAGTTCTAACTTTTTAGAAAATTTTAAGTGTTAAATACCTTCATCCTTGACATGGTAACCTGAGAACTGGCGATATGTTATTGCATACATTTTACATATGTATATTCAGACAGAGCAGAATGTAAGACTGTCCATATTTCAGTTCGATACACAATAATCAGTAATTATTTGTGTTCATAAGGGAGAGTGTAAAAGCAAAGTATGCATGCATGGACTTACGTTAAAACTGCCATTCAAAGTCAATGGGAAATGTATGCTCTGCCATTCCTCACATACCCTGTTCTAAGTCACACACTCAATGCAACAGGCTAGCTTTCATTTGGAACCATTGGAATCTGTACTTTTCATCAGTCTTGCTGCAAGGTATGGATAATTGCCATGCACTTAGAGAGAAATTAAGACATTTTGGGGACTGTTTATTTAAATGGATGTCAGTAATAACAAAACAGAGAATGAAATAAACTTTTCACATGTTTATATGGTATCTCGTCAGGGTAAGTGGCAATTATCTGACACTGAGTGCACGTCAGTGGTTATCATAGCTTGTGAGGCTACAAAGTCACTCCTTACTGTAAACCTCAGTCTGCTTCTGAATATATAGCATAACAGCTAATGTAACTGAGTGGTTGCACATTTGATTCCTTGATGGAGCACTGCTATTGTACCTTTATCAGAATTCTGGGTTGATTGGTTAGAACAATGTGCTAGGGACAATGGCTGGCAAAAACTCCTCTGACAAGAAAAAACTTTAACATAACTCTTATGTTGTCATGACACAATTCTCATGCTTTCAGAAGAATAACTGTCATCTCTGTCCTTGTTTTGCAGCATTAGTCACGTCGGACCAATATCAGAGAACAGTCCATCCAGTTCCAGCAGTGAGAAGAGCAGAGAGAGGGACGACAACAGGTCAGTGCTGTTTTCAAACCATCTAAACTCAGATTAAACAGAACACTACTGTTGATAAACTACAGGAACTCAAATTGAACAGGTCAGTGTTGATTGTTAGGAGCTAAACACCAACTAACAGATCAGTACTGCCTTCCAAATACAGTCTCAAGAGGTCATTACTGCTTTTAACCCATCTGAACTCAGACTTATCAGGTCAGTACTGCTTCTAAACCATCTGGGACTAAACAGGACTTTAACGATTTCAATCAATCTGAGCACAAACTAAACAGATCAGCACTGATTTTAATTATTCTGAATGTAGATGTCAAGTCTCTTGCTCTTGGAGAATTTGAATATTTCCTGAACCGCATTATCCTTTGGTGTGGTGACCACTGGCACAACAAATGCTTTTCCGAGATGGGAAGGCAAAAGTGTTTGACTGTCTGTGCTTGAGACTGAGTTGGAATAAAACTGGTACTAAGGAGAAATCAGTGATTCAAACGTGAATTACTAAGAGAGGACATGTGTCAAGAATGTAACACTTGTGTGAATCATATTCTGATAATCTGACCGATGCCACGATGGCTTGTCCCAGACATGGCGATAGCTGCCGCGGTAACTGCTGTTTTCAGGCAGTAAGCTGAGAGTGTCCTGAGCTCTGTGGAGGTCTGGCAGTGTTGAGCTGGGAGATGGATCGTGACTTCATGTGTGGTTTATGTGTTTTTTCCGCAGACAGGTGACCTGGCCGCAGTTTGTGAAGGAGAGCGCTCTCTACATCCTGGCTGCTCGCCCAAACAGCGCCGCCCTCCACCTGCGCCCTCTGCTGTGAACGGCATCAGGGTCTGCCCCAGTCCTATGGAGGGAGGGGAGGGAGAGAAAGCGAGAGAGAGAGAGGTGGAAAAGAGGGGGGAAGGTGAAGGAAAGAAAGAAAAGGAGGTTGGAGATGGGGTGTTTGCATGTGAGAGAGAGAAGGAGAGACTGAGAGAAGACAGAAAGTGAAGGAGAGGGAGAGAAGGTAGTGGACAGAAAGGGGGGTTGTGTGCGCTGTGTATGTGTCTGTGTGAATGCAAGAGAGAAAGAGAAGTGGGGTAGATAGGAGAGAGAGCAATAGAGTGAGAGTGAGTGACCGTGAGAAGGGGACAGAAAGAGGGAAGGCAGATGGAAGGAAAAAGGGAGGGAAAATGAAAGCCAGAAAGAGAGAGCAAGGGACAGGGGAGAGATATATGGAGGAACAGTGTATGAGAGAGCAAACATAGCTGAATGAGAGGGAAAGAGGGATGATGGAAGACACTGTACTCAGTAAAAGAAACAGACAGACTGTGAATCATATTCTTCAGCAGGACATTCTCTCAACCCACAATCAACATGGGCGAAACGGACACTGCAGTTCATTCAGAGACGCTGTAACCATCATGTGTGCCAACTTCAATCTGCACTGGCACCAAAAAGGAATAAAAGCTAATCACTAGCACACACACACACACACACACACACACACACACACACACACACACACACAAACAAGAGTGTATAAAACATACTATGTATTTATTCTCGTTATTTTACAAATGATAAATATCCACTCTTTGGTCTCGAAAAGTGCTCTGATATCTAAGATCAGTGTTGCTTGTTTCCAAAATTACGATTTCAGTACCTTTTCCAGTATTAACCCAATTACTTGTTTACACTTAAATCTGCTACCAGATGACAAGGGATGTAAAGGGAGATATCTGTACAGTGAGTGCAAACACTGCAATTATTGTATAAACATGGAGGGGAGCTTGTCCCAGTGCCAGGATCTGTCCAGTGGTGCAAAGGGACTCACCTTGTTGGATGCTCCTTGTGCTTTTTAAAAAAAAAACCAAAAAAACATAGTTTACATTATACTGAGACAAAAACACAGAAAGAGAATTGTAGACAGATTGTAAGAACTGATTGTTATGTGCCAGGATTAAAAAGTTTTGTTTTTGCAAATGTGTCAATGATTAAATCACTTGAAGTTATGCATCAGTAACGAAATAAAAAAAAAACATGCTGTAAACTTCTCCTCATGGCATTTTATTAATGTAATTCTGTGTAAATGAAATCCGGTATGAACCCTCCCTCACCCCTACCATCCAGCACAGCTAATGTGAATGAATACAGACCTAGTGAGCAGAAAAGCACATGAAAAGATGATACATGCATTCCACGTATCAGTCTGGATCATACAGCATGTACCCCTTAGAGTCAAATTAAGGAGCCCTCTGCAGTGTGGTTATAACGAAGAGAGCTCTTCCTGGTTCCATACCCCAGTGAGAGCGGTGATCAGAGGATCAGATGGGAAAACAGGAGCTTGAAGCTGGTTCTAAAGGCCAGTTTTAAAATTGTGTTTGAGACAGGGAGATGTGATGGGTTGTGCTAGAGAACGGTTGTTCTCTTATCCTCTCTAAGAGTCTGGAGCTGGTGTGCAATAGCTACAGGAGGGGCCCAGGAACATGAATGATTCAGAGTTTTGGGCTCAGGGGCTTTTCAGTGCTGGTAGGCCAGGAGAGCAATGTGAATGTGTGGGAGGAAAGACAGATAGAGTATGTGCGTGTGTGAGTGTGTATGTGTGTGCGCATGTATAAGAAATACAACAGTTTTATAAGTCTTATTTCCTTTTACATCCGTTAATTTTTTCCATGTTGCTTTACTGTTACAGTTATAATTACAATGTTTCATTATAATATATCAATCGTGTACTTATTTAATACATTAGAGTTATACTTCAGCAATATTTAAGTAATTCCATGCTGAGCAAGCATATTGAATTGAACTGAGAAATGAAGGCAGAGAGAATGAGAATGGGAAACAAGGAGTGAGAGATTTTTTGTGGTTATTATCACTGTTATATATGTTTATTTTTTAATTCAGTAGAAAATGAATGCCTCCAACATTCCATCCATGATGGTTACAAAAACTCTAGTTATTGATTGTGCTGTTGATGCATTAGTATGGTTTGAGAATGCAGTGCCTAGTTTTTCAAGTGCTAATACATTTGAAATGGAAGAGATGCAGGGAGGGAGAGAACAAAGGGGACGCTCTGCGCTGCTTATTGGTGGCTTTGGCAGTTTTGGCAACACTTCACATATCTGATCGCATAATTCCACAAAAGCTTGTGAATATGACTTCAAAATACGTGAGGAGTGGAGGAGAGAGCGAGAGAGACAGAGTGAGAGGGAGAAAGCAAAGGGGATAGAAAAGTAAAGGAGGGTAAGTGGGGGTGGGGGTAAGAGGGAGAAAGAGAGGAAGTAACTGGTCAGAGACAGGATGAACACTCTGCGTTATTACAGCAGTGTGACGGGGTGTTTCTATCGAGCAGGCGTACCAGGGCGGGTCTGGGTTGGTCCAGCTGGTGCAATGATGCATCCTGGTCACGACTGGAGGACACTGGGAAGGGTAGTGATCTCCCTGCAGTGACAGCAGAGGGATGGTGAGCCGGATCACTCTCAGACGACCTGATATCACACAGGGGTAAGAAGCACAATTTATTTCACTAAAAATCATAATTCAACCCATATTCTATATGGGATAAAGTAAGATAGAGAAGGAATACACGAAATGTATGAGTAGAAATATGTAAGTACTATTGAATATGTTATGCGGAGATAGAAACATTTCTATTGTGTGTGTGTGTGTGTGTGTGTGTGTGTGTGTGTGTGTGTGTGTGTGTGTGTGTGTGTATATTCTATTAAGCTTCACCTGCTCCCACAACAGTGAAAGGCAATAGAATAATTTCTCCATATCACTGAGCTCACTGAGCCCTGTCTGTTTTTATATACACTACAGAACAACAATTTTACCCATCACTGCTTATTACTGAGCTTGACATGTTCTGTACTCAATAATGGTATTTTACAGTATAATCGTTTATAGAAGCCAATGTCTGGTGGCTGAAGCTAAATGAGCCAGGAATTGGTTTATAGTAGGAGTGTACCTGGGAATGCCAGTCTGCTGATACGGGTGTTGGGGGTTCATTTGAGGGACCATGCTCTTATTTAAGCACCAGACAAGCAATGACCCAGTGCAGTGATAGGGACACTGTCCTGCAGGAGACTCAATTTTTTAGGTAACTCGAGATCCTAAGTCCATTTAAAGATTTGTGGGTTCTGTGTCATAGCAATCTTCTCAATTTGTTTCACTTACTTACTCACTCAATCACTGATTGCTCAAGATAATTAGTTGAATAGAACATAAAACCCTCCCTCCCTGACTTTGCTAATGCTTAAAATGGATGCTGCTCAGCACTCAGTTAGATACCACAAAATTGCGGTGCCTGAGCTGAGTCAGGGGCCCCATCCTATTCTGACAACCAATTTTAAACAGATTTGACATCACAAGATACAAGTTATAAAAGTTGTGTTTAAACAATAATGCATTACTTAGTTATCTTAGCTTAACTTAGTTATTACTGAACAGGCCTTCTGGTAGTTTAATACAGGGGAGTAATATTGGCTCTCACAGCTAATTGTTTAGCTCAAGATGTTCCCTTGTTCAACACAATCATTTTTCCACTTATCACATATTTTACAGTTTCATTTCTTCCTTTACCACTTGCCTCACAGTTATTTGTTACTCTGCACTTTCAGAATGCAAACTGTACAATTATTTCTCAAATAATTGCTGTAATGATGCAGAGAGAGATCACAAAACAGCAGTGTAAGCCACTGTGACAAAACTGCCATCTGAACATTATTGCAACACTGATTAATGAGAGGGTGAAACTCAGATCAGGACAAGTTGAGTGCTGACTCTCCAGAACAAGTTTGTTTTATGGACATTGTAGATCAGAAACTGACACCATATTGCAGCCAGCAGGAAATTGGGTAGTAAACAGGTATTTCATCACCTATGGGCCAAATCCCTGCAATATATCGATCACCCTTCCTTATGCCTGTATGAGTATTGTTTATGTGCTCAATAAAATTACCCCTCCAGTTCTCCCATTCAGCCACTCATCAGACACAAGTAGGCAGGATTCATTACCACTATGAGCATCGTCAACAATCGGGTGAATAAAATTTGTTGTACTTTTTCCATATGCCTGAACACTTTTCCAAATATGTTTTTAGACTGAATTGCAGGATGTTGGTCTAAAGAGCACAGTGTTTGTTGAAAGTGCTGTGTTTGTGGAAAGCTTTGGGTTGTTCTCTCTTCTGCATTGTGAAGTGGATTTCACTAACTACTAGTACGGTAAAGCTATTTCCTCTCGGTCAAATACACATAGATGTCTTAATCTTGCTAAAGCTAGATTGGAAATGTTTTAGGAGTACACACTGTGGCACAGTGGTAGGCATGGCCACTGAGCCAGGCAGTGAGTGGAATTTAAAATATTTAAAAAATGCCTTTAGCAAAATACATTTTTATTAACTCTTTTTGGAGCACTGGGGAGGAATACCACAAATCCTAATAGTCTAATAAATAACTGATTAAGTACCTATACCTGGTGTTTGTGACCTCTGTCCATGGTCAGCAGTTAAATACTGTTACTGAATATAATGATTTCACATATGAATAAATAGCAATGCATGTAATGTATAAATAATTTATAGCATATCATCTGTGAGCTCCTGTAACCTGACTAAAATGGTATAGGAAATCATTACAGACCACCACACACAGACGGAGTGCACTGGATCATGCAGGAAGATTTAGTATGGTGCAAAGGCAGCAGGTTAAATGTAGTGTAATGATCACTTTGACCTATATGTTTAAGTGATGGACTGAGAGGCAGTTCTCATTGATTTTTCAGCTCTCTCCAGGTGTCACTCCTGTAACATTGTGTCAAATCTCTTGTAATCTTATTTCTGTAAAAGTTCTAAAAAATTATATATTGGTCAAATAAAAGCTCATATTTAGAAATAAATATAATAAACAAATATTTTAAAACATAAATAATATAGTGCATGAAATTCTCAGTGTTCTAATCATGCTCCTTACTATCTATCCCACCTAACAAGATATGTGATAATTGCTGATATGTACATTAAGATGCACCTCCACCCTATTTAAACCATTATTAACAAGGAATAATTAGTTAATTACTGACTAATTGCAATGTAGTTAACATGGACACAGAGTGCTCTTCATTACCCAGGCATCTGGCGAACAAATGCTTAGTTGGTAGTTAACTTTAAGATTATAACTTGTGCTTGAATAATCTGATGTATGAGGCCAATGACTGGCTACCCAAGTAGATGAAAAAATAGCTGGACACAACTGTATTTATAAATTTGTGTACACAGTGCAGAGTTACAAAGGTGAAAAATTAGACTAAAATTAAAATTACATTATGAGTTATGCATTCTATGAGTGTGTCTGTGTATGTGTGCATTTGTATTTATGTATGAGTTTAATACAAGTCATTTAAAACAAACCTTTGTTTTGCTGTTTGAGTCTGACTGAATGAGGCTGCCATTTTGCTTGCTTTTCTGAATCCTGAAATTATTTCCAATGTAAGAATGTTCAACAGCGATAATCCCACTCCAATTCAGCTAATTACACAAAGCAACAGCCAGAGGCAAAAGAGACTCATCTCATTTCTCATTTTGAAAGAGTCGACTCCCTATAGCTTCATAAATGTACTCACAATTCCCGTCTGTCCTCACCTGTCAAATGGCTCTCTCCTCCCCACAAAAGGGAACAGAACAAGAATCGAACAGGGAATTGGTAATCAGCCCCAGCAACGTCACCACCGAGCTCCATGAGATGAAAGCGTCGCCTACATTCCCTTCAACTTCAAACCTCGGTGACAGAGATCCCCGAGGGAGAGGACTTAATTGTGGTGTTAATTAGCAGCATGAAGTTTGTCACTGGACAGATGGGAAACTGAAGAGCAAGAAAATTGAGGATTCCGCCCCCCTACCACTTCAGATAATTGCTATCTCCACTCCATAGGTGAATAATTGAGGAGAAACTTGCAGGTGGTTTGTCATAATGAGCTGTCTAATAAGTATTGTCAGGGTATTAGCCTAATGCAAACTTTTTACCCCAAAAAAAAAAAAAAAAAAAAAAAAAAAAATTTTGCACTTAAATGATGGTGCTCAGACAGGCTGTTTCAAAAGACATTGGTTTTGAAAGCTGCTTTAAAAGACCTTGTTTATTATTCTTAAAAGAAAGCAGGTGACTGAGCTCCAGTAACCGACAGTGCTCCATCTCACCCAACAACCTCTCAAGATGAGCCGTCGGCCTGAGGAAGGCAAACAGTGCTGTCGCATCTCATAATTCTACTGTTTGGTCTGTGGACATGTTTGTCTGGGGTAAACCATTTTTAGTGTGCTTCCTCACTGGAGGTAAGCTGATGCATTACCAGGCTGGGGCTCATTTCATATTAATTTCAGGTATTTTTCCATTTTTTTCTTCAGCTATTTCCCCAATTGTCACATTTTTATAACAGATTAAGTTTTAGGGGTTCACATTAAAGACCGCATGAATTGATCATGATTCTGTGGTTCTGTTTATCTTGTGTTTAGCCTTCTGACTTGTCTGAGTGTATGCCCTCCAATACATCGTACTTTCTGCTTCACATTCAAGCAGACGGACAGCCCCCTGGTTACAATGCACATAATTCACATAAAAATAAACAACATTCTTGTCACAATGCACAGTACAGGGGGTCCTCGACTTACGAACGAGTTCCGTTCCTACGACTTGTTGTAAGTCGATTTTCGACGTAAGTCGGAATTTATACCTAAATTATACCTAAGTTAACACCTTAAGTCACTCACACTGTACACACAACACATGAAGGACATATAAAATACAGCAATTAAATGAAACAGTAATAAAAAAAAGAGAACAATTTCTTATCCATATTTCTGTGGTCGTATTTACGAACCAAACCGCTTAGTTCGAAACTAGGTTTTTTAAACAATTTATGGCAGTGCGTCGTAACCACGAAACGACGTAACTCGAGACCGTCGTAACCCCAGGATCCCCTGTACTCTATTTGCGTCACACAAAATTCTAGTCACAGCATACAACATTCTAGTGATAATGATATTCTAATCACAACAAACAGCATTCCTGTCGCAATGCACCAACAGCATTATAGTCACAACGCATAAATCTGTCAAAATATTCAGCCTCCTGTTCAAACCATGGATTCTCTGCATTATGAAACAGTCCCACCTGGTTCCTCATAACCAGCACACACAGACACACAGCCACGAATTCCAGTGACTAACATACAGCCTGCAAAACACAATGTATTGCAGACAAGCAGTAATATATCCATATTTCTTTATAACAACAAACTTTTCAAGGTGAACAAATAATTAGTAAGTCAGCAGTGGGTTAATATGATGTGATAGCATGAAAGAAAAATACATTCAGATGTTGCCAAGGTAACCGCCAAGGTCAGGAGACCAAAAGTGGGTCACTGCTATGGAATTTACATCAGGCCCCTGCTAGGTCAACACATGGACAATTAAGGACCCTCCCCATGGTACAGTGGGTGTAAATAATTAATTCCCTAGCTTCTGTATGGGACGCACCAAAAGGAAGCAGGCCAGTATGCCTGCATCAGCACTCCCGGGAGGAAAGAAATCCCCCTCCTGTGTTCTCCCTCACTTCCTCCAATCACTGATTCATGGCTCAGTATTTCAAAAACACTGTAAATCATTTCATATATGTTTTTGTTCCACAAGGTATTTAACAAGAATATAGTTGTAGTATAGGCATATTCCTGGTACTTCTGTGATATCTGTGATATTCATACCCTAAATAATGGTTCACTCAGAAAATTTAAAAAGAGAATATTGTGTATATATGAGTCACCTCATTACCAGAATATTTTTATACTCTGAATTTTATAGAAATATTGATATGCATATCAACATAGTCATTGTTAGATAATAGTAGTCACACATAGTCCATTGAAAAAAACATTTTTTCACATAATTACAACCTGGCAACATCAGTTCCTAATGAAAAAGCACCTTTGAGATCAAACACATCTCAAGAAATGTAAGAAAAAGGTGAAGCAACCATTTGATCTAGTGATTTAATTTATATGTAAAAATTTGGAAAGTTAAGGCACTCTCAAGGGGTCTGAGGCACTCTGTCTTTTAGTATTGTTATACTGCGTTTAGAGCCACTGGGGCAAAGTATTCCCTGTCATTCTTCCCCTCACATCAAGCAAACCATCCAACATGGCCATTCATGTTCTTCTATATTCTTTGCCAAGGAAATTAACAAATGTTGGTTTACACAAACTGTTTTGGGAATGTTGTGAAGGCCATATCATCTTAGCTCATTAAGCTCCGCTTACTTAGGACAACTAAAAATCCCTCCCGGGTATCAGGAGTCCTCTGGAGTGCTGACCGTTTGCGCAGCTACAGCAGACAGGGTTTGCATGATGACCCATTCCTCTTTACTTGTTGTAGAAGTGAAAGTTGAAACAAGGGATCATAAAGCCCATCCAGATGCATCTAAATTCTGATGCAAATCATTGAATTATTTTAATCAATCAAAAGTCTTTTTATTTTCACAATCAATGAACTTGTAGCTCCAAATCACTGAGTCACTGGTACTGTATGATAGTTCCCCCCATTTTTGCTTCAAATAAACTTTACTCCCACATCTGTGTTCTGAAGGTTTATCATTGTGCAGTACATCCAGAACCTTTCCTTCCGTCTTTCAGCATTTGGTCATTAGATGTTGAATGGTTCTGAAAGCTCTTTGTCCCATATCCATCAACATCCCCTCCCCCTTTCCCTACTCCATGTTTTAGCTGTGTTTACAAGTCCGTTACAGTGTTTAACCCATTAACAGCCTATGCCACCTGCTGGTGTAGAAGGCAAATGGTTCTCAACTCCTCAGCTTTACTAAAGGCAATAAATAGCACCTACCGTTGGCTTGTAAGCACAAAGAACAAAGTGTGTGGGATTTAAAAAAGGTCTCTCAGTCTGAAACTTTTGTTTAAGATCTTTCATGTATCTGGTCTGGAGTCTCCCTGGTGCATACAAACAAATGAAAGAACTCAGAAAACCAGGCTCTTCTTTATGAATCTACTCATGCCTTTGTGACATACTAATATCCCACATTTATCCACTCAGCAACAGATGGCAACTGCAAACTCCCTTTACACAAAGCTTCATGGCACCAAGTCATCCTTTTTCTATCAAGTGGATCAAAACTCTGAAAATCACTTCCTGTACAGATAACATGAGTCTTTACAATGACGAGTCTATGCATTGTGAATGAGCATGATTATGTATCTTCACCAGTGAGATAAATGCTAAACACAATCATTTCAGTGTGTGTGCTTGCATTTATAGAAACTAGAGCTATTGAAGAGGTATACACAGACAATTGACTGCCAGATAATGAGTCCATTGCTAGCATTGTTATATGGACACAACAGTAGAGGACCAGACTTCTCTGCATCATTCTGAGAGGCACTTCCACCCACCATACACCTGCTGTTGATGTATGTGGCCCAAGGATCCCCTGATACAGGTGTGCACACAACAGCTCAATAAGCAGCACTGGGGACCTCAGCCTATGGCTATCAGCATTTATGGAAAATTGCATTTACGCCTCAGGAAAAGAAACACAATCAGTCCTCCTAGGAGGACCAGGACCCTGTGCAGCAAGAGGGGAGAGAATAAGTAAAATACCAGAGAAAAAGAGATGGAGCAAAAAGAGAGTGAGAAAGGACTAAGAGGGAACGACTGAGGAAGCTAGAGAAGCTAGGAGGAGGATTCCAGGATGTTCACTGGAGAAAAATGTGCGGGAGGTGTTGATTGACACCAATATCCCATAATAACTAACTAATAAACTAACCTCTTTCAGACAATGGGTGTGGCATTTACTGTACAAAAGGAAATGTCTATATAACATTTTCTCTTGCTCTTGCCTTCCCACATTCACTCTTCTCCTTGTGTGCTTCAGCCATGGGCATAGGCCATATGGATTTCAGTTTTGATGAAAAATAACACAAAATTATATTGTATCCGATCCAGAGCAACTCATAGAGCTTACATTTTTACACACTTGCAACGATGGGTCTGATCAGATGAGGTGGAGTTGAGGGGGAAGGGATTGTAGGGGTTTGGCACAACCCATGCACACACTGCTGATGCAAAATCCTTTGTATCCGTCAGCAAATCTGAGGAGGAGCTATATATAACCTTTCTGCAGCTGAATAAGTTGTCTCAGTCTTGCAGTACTACAGCACAGTACAATATGATATAATCCTCAGTGGAGATTCAAGAGATGTATTTGTCACATAAAAATATATAAGCTATATACAGGGGAAAAAGCCAAAGTGTCTTACATAATAAACATAGAGTGAAAAAGAAGATAAACAGAAAATAGATAAATAATACGGTGCCAGTTATAAACAATTAAATTTAACAATTACCAGTGTAAACAGTGTGTAAGGGTGCTGAGAAAAATGCAGAGTAAGTACAGGATGTGAGTTGAATGAGGTATTAAGTGTTTATGGACCGTATGGCCTGAGGGAAGAAACTCCTTCTCAGCCTCTCAGTTCTGGCCCTGATGTAGTGGAGACGCTTGCCAGAGGGCAGCCACTGAAACAGTTAATGGTTGGGATTTTAAATGGCATTGATGATCCAGTTTGCCCTGGACCTGCACCGCCTGGTGTAGATGTCCTGGAGGCAGGGCAGGGCAGTGCTGTCCTGGCGATGCGTTCGGTGCAGAGGACCACGCCGTGAAGGGCTTTCTGTTCCTGAGAGCTGCAATTGTCATACCAGGCAGTAATGCTCCCAGAGAGCACAGACCCTACTGTGGAGATCTTGAACTTCTTCAGCCTCCTGAGGTGATACAAGCGCTGCCTTGCCTTCGTCACCAGGGTGGAGATGTGTGTGGACCATGTCAGGTCCTCAGAGATGTAGCTGCTCATCTTCTCTACCGGAGTCCCGTTGATCCTGAGTGGTGTTAAGTGGCTTCTCCATCCTTAAGTTTGGTCCGTGATGGTACTCACTTTTGATGTGAGAAACCTGACATCTCAGTGCCTGAGGAATGACATACACAGGGCTTATGAGGACAATAAGTGCTATGGTTCTTTGGGGTCTCTCTCCCATATCACGCCCCAGGATGTCCCATAAAAAAGACATGACATGTTTATGAATTAAATATCAATGTTCTTTCAAAGTCTGTGGCCGTGAGAACATTTCAATGACAGTATGTAGGCTGGCACTTTGCACATCTGGTTTTTAAAAGTAAGTGCAGCAAGACATTTGGGAAATGTTCTTTGTCTTACTTTCTCCTGGTTAAATTGCTGATGTTTTAAAGCTGAAATGGCATATCAATGTCTATATTTAGGTGGGAAAAGGCCAGAGAATGTTTTGTTGTGTTTATTAAGATGAGACCATATCGAATCAGCGATAACTAAAAACGACACATTTTTTCATGTTTTTAGGTAAGACAGAACAGGGTCATTGCTTTCTGACAGCACACTTTAAGTACATTGACTGGTCACATCATGTTATCAATTGCTGATTGATACATTATGAACTTAAACAAACAAAATGAGCATAGAAGATCAGATCTCTTTGCTTGTGTTCTCTAATCTTGTTGCAAGGTAACCCTATTCAGAATGAAGTGGTCTAATTAATGCTGCAAATAAGATGCTTTTCCTCAATGTGCTATAACAACTGTCTGACACGCAGTTGAGACACTGCCATCAAGAGGTTCAAAATGAAACAACACTTTTCACTTCCTACAATGATATGCAGTATATGTCTCTTTGAAAAAAAAAAAGATACCTTTGATTTACATATACATGTGATTGACAGGAAATTGTAGATTCAACTGTTATAGGGTTCATGAAACCTCATTTCACCCTCAGCACATGGCAGACATTGAGGAGAGGTAAAGGAGTGAGTGTGAGTGTGAATGTGAGACAGGCTAAAATATGAACTGTTACCATGGTTATTATCTGCGACTAAGTGTTTGTTAGAAGTTTTCCACTAAGTACACTGTAGATTAAAATGGTGGGAGCAGGCTGTTTATCTTCGGGTCTCTGCGTCTGAAGGCCTCTGTAAGGTACAGTCACAGCTGGCTCTTTCCCAGCACCACCAGGTAAGTGCTAAATACACGCACACACACACACGCGCACACACACACACGCACACACACACACACACGTGTACATACTCACAAACACGCGCGCACACACACACACCTACACAGACACATGCACATAAACATATTCACACACCCACCTGCACCAACACAAAATACACATGCATACTCACAGACACAAACACACATGTAAAGACACATAGATACACATGTGCACACACCCACAAAAGCACACACACGTACACATGCACACATATAGATAAGCATGTGCACACACCCACACAGGCATGCATAAATACACAAACACACCTACAAACACACATAGATACACATGTGCACACACCCACAAAAGCGTGTGCGTGCATACACACACACACACGAACATACAAATGTGTACACACATAGATAAACATGTTCACTCTGACTATAAGAAAAAAAAAACTTTTTTAAAGCAATTAATCATCTGCAAGTAATCAAGCAATTCATCACTGCACAGCAACAAGACAGGGCTGTTCATCACTGCAGCAGCCAATGAAAACAGCCTACCAGCCGTTACAATTACAATTATCAGTGATGCTTTTTTAAAGGAAAGACTGTAATTCAATTTCATTACCCCCAGTGGATAATGTATAACCATAATTCACATACACACAGACATGCATGCATAAGCTCACACTTTTACATCTGATGTACAGACCTACACACACACTTTTGCACATGCATACATGCACAGGCTATAAATCAACTTCAACACCTGTTTTGTATTCAGGTCAGTACCATACTGTCACCATTGAGGCCGGTACCAGCGGACACCACCAGAGGGCACCCAGGACTAACTATTCTCTGTGCAGCAGAGAACCACACACCTGAGCCTGATTTGTCATTAGACTCCTTTACTCTGTGAGACTCACCTGTTATCGGTGCTCAGTCATGGTTAAGCTGACACTGGGAATACTGCCTGAGCCATTCCTCTTTTGTTTCCTTGCTCTGGGACTTACTTCTGACACTTTGTCCTTTTGTGAGTTTGACAGTGTTTTATGGGAGGTTTTCCCCTGTTAAGTATTTTGTTCTGCCTGCCTCATCCACTGCTCTGCTTAGCTGTGTCCCTGTCAAACCAGTAAATAAACACCCTGACTACTGACTCCAGTCTCTGCAGTTGTGCTCCTTGTTGTCCCGTGACACATCCGGACCCCCTACGGATTCAGATCAGGCACAAGTGCCTGCTCATGAGTTATTATGGGCTGAGGATTCAGCACAAGGAATGCCATTGCCATACACTTTTGCCTTCTGGCCTCTGCAGGGAAAGTGTGCTTTAATGTAACATGCATTCAGGGGCACCTCATATTATTCAGAGAGTGCCCATATTTCTGGATTATGCAATTTCTTTTGATTGCAAAATGTCACCCTAGCAGTCTTGACCTCAATCAGAATCTTTTTTCTTGTGTGCTCCCAAATTAAAGTCTTTGTATTCATCATAGGACTGAAAGACCTGCTTTTTAAGGACCTTTGTTATGAATATACACAATTTTCTTAGTCTGCTGTGATTACTGTATGATTATATCAGTTTTTGAAGCCCTGCAGCAAGCAAGCATGGGATTTGTATGTGCATCCCTGAATATTGAGTGACATAAATGTCTTCATTTTTATTTGCGGTCTGTGCAAATACGTGAATTAAGCTGGGACCCCTAAGGCTATCCCTGCAGGACCAAAGGGTCTGCTGGTTTGTGCTTTCACTGTAAAATCAGCCACCACTCCAGATGATCAATTAAGCACTGAGGACCAATTTAAACCAGCACACTCTGCAGCTCTCCATGGCCAGGGTACAAGACCCCTGATCTAGAGCATTCCTGGTGTATTTTGGGGCGTACACATGATGAGATGAAAACATTCAGTACAAAACATGTGTAAAGGCTTGCACATATTCAGGCATGTGTATTGTGTGTATGTGAATTAAGGGAAAAATCTTTTACTGTAAAGGTCAAGGTAAAAGCAACCATTCATCTGCCAATAGTTTCAGCCTCACACAGATACATACAAACATGTAGTCCTGTTTATATTATAAGCCTGTGTGTGCATGTGCAGTGTGTCTGAAGCATGCCTGTTTCTCTCTTTATAACAGTTTTCTGGAATGCAGAAGCAAGATTTCAGAGGAGGTCTGTGTGTCCCTCTTACTTTTAGGTGGGGCGCTCCCAGGAGCCATTCCATTCACAGACGGTGGGTGGGGTCAGAGCTTTTTCACACAGCTGGCCCTGGCAGGTCACAGTTCTGCTTCCAATCCAAAAGTAACCCAAAACCAACCAAGGATGAATTAGAACCAACATGGAGAAAAGGGCTTTCAGGTTTAATGCTCCATAATTGTAGGACACCTTACAAAAATAGCTCTGGCATGTGTTACATTCACTATCCCACTCCAGCTCAAAATGTTTCAGTCCTGGACTCACTTCCAACCCAAGCCTTTTTTTGGTCTTTACATATGCAAATGTATGCAATTGACCAGAAACTGTCATTGCACTATGCTGGTTTTGACTGTCTCTCTTATCTGTAAATGAAATGCTGCTGTTGAAGCAGAATGATGAACTTCCATTTTCATGCAGAATCATAGCAAGGCAACCTTTTGCAGAAGTGCTTCATACCAGCTCTTTACAGGTTAAAACAAAAGAAAACAACAATCAATGTGCTTTCATCCAATCAAAATCAAATACTTACCTAAACATTGGTATGATAACCTGTAGTTTGTACAATGGGCTTCTTAAACATTTTAACCTCCAGGCAGACACTACCATGCTGCTAAGGACCCACACCTCAATAAACTAGTTAATGATTAGCTCCTTTATCCAGCACTCGCTACAGTCTATGGTGCAGAGACTATCACAGCTGAGCATGGAAGCACATCTAAATCACAATGTCATTATACTATGGGACTCCTTGAGACATATTGCTGGCCTGTATAATATAAAAAATGTAATGATTCCATTTACTGGAAAGCAGTATTGCTGGTATGGTCACTTTTTATTAGAGTGTGTCAGAATAAATTATGGTGATGTAGTTCCAATGATGTAGTTTTCCAATTTTCTTATTATGAAAGAAAGATATGCCTCTGAATCTAAGCCTTTCCTTAACCCCAGTTTAATAAATAAGAGGGTTAAACTATACTGTAGGTGCTGAAACAAACCAAATGTTGAGTAAATTAGACAATGTGACCATATAGCTAAATGACTCAATTATATAATTTCTTGAGCGTTACAGTCTATGGAAGCTTCAGAAAAAAGAATACCTCAGTCATAAGGTTATTGACATGGCTCTTGTCTGGAAAACCCCTTAAACCATAGTCCTGTGTTAAACATGACATTTAATTTGATCATGTGAGGAACCATGCACTCAGAGGTCAACAATGGTTGAAATGATGACTGTACCCAATGGGCACTTATAAGTACATGTGAGGGTATACCAGCCTATATGAAAAACAAGGTCCAACTGACTCACACAATTAAAATGGTCCTCAACACTGGTCCTGGATTCGGATGGTGGACTGGTTTTTGGTCTTATTCGGTACTAAGTTTATCATGCAATTTGACCCGGCCTTTCTTGGGTCAAACCTGCTATGGAAGATGAAAACAAAAAGCCAGCACACCCTGTTGCTCTCCAACACCTAGAATTCAAGACCACTGCAGTGTTGTGTCCTCTCCTCCAGCAATGTCATCACTATGATCGAACTGTCAGAGCACGTGACCCTGAATGACCATATCCTGCTGGGCTACGTTCCTACTCCTGCAGCTGTCTTGGCCCTTAGATACCCTTGCTATATCCTGGCTGGGACCTCACATCAGGTTCTGACTAGTCTTGACTCCAGATGATATAAATAAACCATATAACTCAAGTAATTACCCCAGCTCTTTTCATAGCATTCCATTATGTAGTTGAAAAGAGAATAAATGGGTGGAAGAGAATTATCTGAGTAACTCCAGCTGGCTGCAAGGGACCTGAAGAAGCTACTTGCATACAAAAATAAGAATGAGTGGGCTTTTATCAGGAAATTGCAGGCATTTGGTCCCTAACTGACTTCATGAAAATGGTCAATATCCAGGGGTAAATTGAAAAGACATGTGTATGTGTTTGATATGTTTGTCTAGTTATGAAGCTGTCCAGTAAGGCTTTGTTCTGGCCAGTTGTGATTGTGCGTGCATGTGTCTGTTTGGGTGTGTGTAGTGTATCAGTGAGTTTTGTTATATTTGTGTGCATGTGTGCAGAGATGTAAAGAACAAAGATATCACTTCAGAGGGTCAGGCTGCCCTTACTTGAGTGAAAAAGTTCACACTGTGGGAGCACATCTTGAAATACAAATACAATGTCTGTTTGATCATTTTTCTTTTTTGATAATATTTTTAGAATTTAATTTAATCATAATTATAGGTCTGTTTTTTATCAGGGAACTCAAATAGTACCAAAAATCCCCCCAGGGAATATAAATAAACCATGTAATTCAAAAAACTATTCCAGCTCTTTTCACAATTTTCCATTATATAGTACAAAGGGAATACAGGGTGAAAGAGAATTATCTGAGTGAAGCCAGCTTGTTCTAAGGGACCTGAAGGAACTGTCTGCATACAGAAATGAGAGCAACAGTTTACAAGGATTTTGCAGGATTTCCATCAACACTTCACTGTTCAATGTCCACTGGTGACTTGAAAAGTAATCAATTGATTAACCAGTCAATCAATTAAGCAGTCTTTCCACATTCAAGGGATGTTTCAGCAATGGGATTGGGCTGTAGTTGCATCCTGGCAGGCATGGGGAGAGGGAGAGGCAGAAAAATAAGAGTAAATAAAATGAAATGTATATAAATATATTTTGTATCATAATGTGCATTTATATCTCTGTATGTGTTTTAGCTAGTAGCATGTTCAATGGCTCTATTACTAATAAAATTAATTGAAAACACCATGCGATTAAATGTTGAAAGTCTATAAAATATTATAATTAAGCATTAATATAAGTTTGGTTTGATTTCTCCCCAGTGTGATAACTACAAATAACTACTGTGCATTTGTTGTTATTTGTAACTTGAATAACTACTGTGCATTTGTTGTTATTTGTAACTTGAATAACTACTGTGCATTTGTTGTTGGTTTATTTTTTAGACTATGATGTCTAACTGAGTGTTCCCTGACACCCTGGGCCATGTGCCACTCCAATAACGGATTCTGTACAATCCCTCCTTCTCACTTTCATGGTCTGCCAAGTGTTTTCATTACTGTGGCTCAACAAGAGGCTGTGAAAATAAATCTCATTCAACACCCGCTGGCATCCATTCTGCTACTGTGGAAACTTGGGGTGAGCACAGGGAGGGCTGAGATGGAGCTCATATTCCAGCTGCCAGATTGTTGCACTGTATTTGTATTGCATTTGTATTGGGGATGGATTCCAATAGGGCTGCCAGTACTCCCTTGCCTGGACACGGGACATGACGCAGTGGCACAATGTGCACAGCTACATGTGTGAGGCACAGTAACCATTCAGTAACCACATTTTTGAGGCCTTCCACAGTACAAAGCTCAGGACAAAGGGCACGTGAAATTTCTGTGCTGAATTATGGGAATATGGCTGGCAAATATGGAATAGTTGGTAAACCTGGACACAAATTTCTCTGTTGTTATTACTGGCACACCCAAGAGGATTTTTGTTTTTCCACAGCTCCAAACCAGGTATGTACTTGCGTAGAAAATACAAGCTCTGAAATAATTCAATGCACACCACTGTTATGGTTCAAATTATACATTGGTTGCTTAAGTGAGGTGGCAGAATATACCATGATTTAGGTACTCATCCATCTGGATCCAGGTGTTTGAGGTTTGATTCCAGCAGAGAGGGAGAAGGAAATTAACAGTCACATTAGTCTTAGTTTCATAATTTTGGATGTTCAAATTCACATACTTCATCATTGCTAACCCTCTTTTTAAGATTCATTCACTGCAGAACATTAAATGAATGTGTAATATTCTGTGTAACATGAGTCTATAATCTATATCTGAGATAATGTGACATGAAGACAGTACATCACCCATTATGAGACTTTAAAACTGTCTAATTGAAACCAATTAATGACTTGTTATACATCATTAATCACTATTTTGGATTGAACCAAAGCCAGCATACAACAGGGGTTCTAAATGATGAGGGTTGGAAACCCCCCTATATTGGAAACAGTGGTATAGTGCAGCTGATGGTATTTTTATGAACCCACATTGTACTGGTGGTTGAGGTATCTAAAGCTGCTAGCACCAGGTCTTCCACTGAATCAGCTGGAGTGGGTAATTAGTGACATACAAAGGGTAATTAAAGCTAAATGGAGGATTGTGGTGACAGCTTCCCTAGTCTGTTATCTGGCCTTGAAAAATCTAAATGCATTTCAATCAAGTGGCCAGTGAAAAGCAAAGGAATTAGGGCCAAATCCAGACCCATTGCATGCCACAGAAGGAATGTAATGGCATGTAATTGCTTCTGTCTATTATTACAAGTGTTTCCATTATCCAGAGCAAGCACTTAAGCACTGCATAACTCAGGCGGTACAGGAACCAACTGTTACTTAGGTCACCTGAACATTGAACCAGTCAAACTCAGTTACACTGCAAGGATGAATGTTAAACATACAAGCAAGCAAAAATACTGACAGGCAGACAGATAAATGATATTCCATTGGTACTTTAATAATATCAGTCTTGATTTACTTAGAATCAAATGAGCTTATCAGAGGTTGGATCTTAGATCAGAGTGGCCTGAGATCACCTGCACTGTGCCACCTGAGATCACCGACACCATGCCACCTGAAATTACCTGCACTGTGCCACCTGAGATCACCGACACCATGCCACCTGAAATTACCTGCACTGTGCCACCTGAGATCACCGACACCATGCCACCTGAAATTACCTGCACTGTGCCACCTGAGATCACCGACACCATGCCACCTGAAATTACCTGCACTGTGCCACCTGTTATTCTTCCCAAGCCCACATCAAGGTCAGTGCGGCCACTACCTCTGGACCTGGCACAGGACCACCTGAGTGCAGGAGGAGGTTGTGGGTGTATGTGTGTGTGTGTGTGTGAGTGTGTGTGTGTGTGTGTGTGTGTGTGTGTGGGAGAGAGAGAGAATGCGGCATTGAGGCCGTGAGAACCCACCTCCGTGATCCACCTGGATCCAACACACAAATACATTCCGTACCAAGACTCTGAGTTCTGCAGACTCTCACTCACTGATTATGTGGCCTTCTCTGGAAGAATGTCCAGCCCCCTTTCTCTTGCTCAGTTTGTCTTGGACCCAATGAAGCCTCCTGTGTTTATCAGTTAGGGCCCCTATAAAAGCCACAGGACTCCAGCGGCTGGAGCAGCAGCAGAACGGCTTCAAGATGCTTCCCATTGTGTTGGCTTCCATCCTCTTCGCCAGTGGTAAGACCTCTTTTCTCTTTTTCTCTCACTCTCACTCTCTTCTATAGCTGGCCCCTGGCTGGCAGTATAGATATCCAGTCCTGGAGGGCTGCAGAGTCTGTTAGTTTTTGCTGCATTTCAGCATTTTAAGTCAATTGATTGGCTAAAGAGACCACACAACTTGGTGACTGATTGGAAGGAAACTACATCTGGTATAGGCTAAGGGTGTTAAATCTTATTCAAGCACAGCTGGAGTGAGCTCAGGGTTTTGTTACACCTCAATTCCAAAACAACTGATTCAGATAATGGAGGTCTTTAGTGGCTGATTTCTTGAATCAGCAATTCATGGATCCTGTGGTCCAGGCTGTACCACCCAGCTATTGGAGGCTTTTTTCAGCAGTCTTCTTTCTAAGCAGAAAAAGTATTTCTCTTTCAGACAAAAATGCAAGTTACACTTCATGGGTCATCCCTCTTCCTCTGATTCATAGGGTTCAGGTTTAAGGACTGATTTGACAAATCTGATGAATTCCTGGACTTGTTTTCTCTTTTACAGCTACTCTGAAACTTAGGCTGTGCAAAACTGAACAGCAATGTTCTGCTTACCTAAAATTCCTCTTCCTCTGTGACCTCAGCCTACGGGTGTGGCAATCCCCCCATTGAGCCTGCCAACACCCCCCGTGTGGTGAATGGAGTGGATGCTCGTCCCAACAGCTGGCCCTGGCAGATCTCCCTGCAGTACCTGAGAGACGGAGAGTGGAGACACACCTGCGGAGGTTCCCTCATCGCCACCAACTGGGTCATGACTGCTGCCCACTGCATCAAGTACGGTGGCCCAGCTTACCCAAAAAACACAGTTATTTTCAGACATTATGTGAGCCGTTTGTTCTACCAGAAGACCCTAATACTGAAATCATCATTTATTTTCTTATATGAAATAAAAATATGATCTACAAAGACAGAAAAAGTCGGAGACCACTGATGTTTGCTACATCTTTAAAAAAACTTCCTTTGGTGCTCTTTGACCTTTTTGAACTTTAACCCCACAGCACCAAGCTGACTTACAGGGTGTTTGTTGGCAAGCACAACCTGCTGGTGGATGAGCCCGGCTCCCAGGCTATAACCCCTGAGCAGCTGATCGTCCATGAGAAGTGGAACCCCATCTTTGTTGCCCTGGGGTAAGGTTTCTGTGCAAGTGCTCATGGGAGATGTAGTCAAATGCAAGTTTGTGCATTTTCTTTAACATTTACACTAAAGAATGCTCAAAGTTTTCTCAGTTTAATTCATTTAGGGATGAAGCCTTAGAATACCTAAATTAATGGATTCCAACCCCAAAGATAAAATGCATTTACTTTCATGAATTGCTCTGATGCAGGATTGGGCTTGCGAAACCTAAATAAAAGTGTCTGAAAAGTGTAGAAATGAACAATGTATTAGTCAGCATCATTTGTGCCTGTTTTCAATCACTAAAAGCATCTTAATATTATATTTATACTTATATCAATAGTATTTCCCATTACAGAGTGCTGAGTACAGATTCTGTGGGCTCATTGGACACATGGCTCTGTATATTCTTGACAAGGAAACTTTTTTTCTCTGTCGTAGAAAATTCTTCATACTAATTTGAATCGTCTTCTGAAAATCCATAAAGAGGCATGGCCACAATACTGTGACAATCAACATTTTGTGCTGCACTAGACGTTGCTGTTATTAAACATAACCCTCCATAGTTAAAAATGAGGGAGGATGGAGGAAATGCAGTGGTTGATTATCTGTAGAATTAAGCAGAGACTGTTAGCTTGTATAATTGTTTCTGGCCAGTGGTGTGTGTTTTTTTTATAGTTTTGGAATGAAGGCAAAGCCAGCTATCCCAATCATGCTGTCCAATTGACATTTCAGCCAGTCACATGCCACCTTTTGTCTTGTGTTCAGCAATGACGTTGCCCTGATCAAGCTGTCTGAGCATGTTACCCTGAGTGACAAGGTTCAGCTGGCCTGCATGCCCGCCCCTGGCACTCTTCTGCCCAACAACTACCCCTGCTACATCACCGGCTGGGGCAGGCTGTACAGTGAGTTCCTCCAGCCACAACAGAGAGAGCTCTGTGAAGTTAGCCAATGATCGAATGAGAATTGAGGGCAATAGCCTAACTTGTCAGACTCATAACTGTGACATCATAACCATGAGCCTGACTAACTACCATTGTGACATAATAACACCCAGCTTTGTTGATGTTCATTTCTTTTACCAATGGTCAGTAACTACTTATGGCTAATCACAATCTGGACATCAGATAGTCTGGTTCCTTGGTAGAGACATGTAATGGTGTGTCTGTGTGTTTGACTTGTTGTGTTGTTACACATTACCCAGTTTAATGACACTGTAAATTGCAATGTAACCCCATGTAATGTATAAAGAAATCAGACAGAATGGGTCCCAGGTAAAGGCATGTAATGGTGTGTCTCCAGCCAACGGCCCCATCGCCGATAACCTGCAGCAGGCCCTGATGCCCGCAGTGGACCATGCTACCTGCTCCCAGCCCGACTGGTGGGGTGTGGCTCTCAGGACCTCCATGGTGTGCGCTGGAGGAGATGGCATCGTGGGAGGCTGCAACGTGAGTGAGATTGCACTGTGTGTGTGTGTGTGTGTGTGTGTGTGTGTGTGTGTGTGTGTGTGTGTGTGTGTGTGGTGTTTGTGTGTATAATTGTGTTTGTGTGTGTTTGTGTAAGAGAGAGAGAGATTCTGGCACCTGTGAGTGACACTATTTGTATTATTATTAATGATAACAATAAGAATAACAACATCAACAACAACAACAACAACAACAACAACAACAACAATAATAATAATAATGTAAGGTGTAAGTAGTAAATATTGTATGGGGTATGACCATGTCTTCTCTCAGGGTGACTCCGGAGGCCCCCTGAACTGTAAGAATGCTAACGGAATCTGGGAGGTGCACGGAATTGCCAGCTTCGTCTCTGGCCTGGGCTGTAACTATGAGAAGAAGCCTACTGTCTTCACCCGCGTGTCTGCCTTCAACGACTGGATCAACCAGGTACTGAGCTGAGATGCAGGGGAGGGGAACTTTCAGGTGTGAAACAGACATGGAGCACCCATTAACCAGCATAATGTGATTAGTTTCTCTTTCCAATGTGCTGCAACTCAGAATTCTGGAGATGAACAGTAACTGACCATATAACAATTCTATGGTCAGTTACTGTGCAATTATTTACAAATCATTAGTCTCCATTAATGTGATGTGATTACCCAGCTAAACCAGTCAAGTCCACCACCAGAAATCTCCAATCAGATTGCCAAAAACCTTATAATTTTACCAAGGTAAACCATGTGCTACTTCTGGTGTCAGGTTTGGAGCACTAAGTAACATCTGTTTTTTGTTTCTTTCTTCAACAGGCTATGATGAACAACTAATAAGTCCTTGGGACATCAGTGTTGAAATGTGTCTGCCAATAAAACATCCTGCAATGTGACATTTTGTTTATGTTGCTTTCTACGGTGTATGTGGTGTGATCCAAGCATGAAAATCTTGCAAATTGGCTGTATGTGATGCTGCTCAGTATTTTGTGTTCAGAATCAAAATGCTTAATTTTTCCCTGGATTAATGTCTTACATTAGCCACTAGGTGTCCTCATTTCCTCAATTAATAGATATCATGTCAGCACATGCCATCACACTGAACGTATTCAGTTGCATATAGTTTGGAGAAGTAATTATTCAACAAAATACTAGATGTCCCAATTTATTAATGAGGCAAATTAAAAGACTGCTAAATGTTTCAACATGAAATACACTTCATTAGTATGTCCATGTCCAGATAATTAATTCAGGTGAAAGGTCATTTATCAGATATTATATTTGCCCATGCCATTCAAATTAGCATTTAACAATGTCATCATATGGTGTTATGATTCATCATCTGTGAACTACTGGCTGAGGGATGGTTGTTTGTCTGATGCAGAGCTCCAAACATCACAAGTGTTGTTGATGTTGTTCCCCTTGCAAGGTGATGGACATCATTTTCTGCAGTCAAGCCTTTTGAATGTATAGAATATGTAAGGTAAAACAAACAAAGCTGCATTATAGAGGATGTAATAGGGTATCTGGTGAGCAAACAAAATAACATCAGGAAGGTAACACTGTTATGCAACCAGAGCAAAATGAAAATGCCACTCACTGCTTTAGAGATCACTGAGGGCTACAGGAGGATTCTGGGTCACTCCCTGACTCATGCTCAAATCACACCATTTATATTTGAATCACAACAATTATTTATGACTGTACTTCAATCATAAAACAACAACATGACACACCAAGCTCTAAACTTTTTAAATGACACACTTAGTGTACTTTTTAAATAAAAATAACTATCATTTATAAATACTATTTCCATACAAATCAGTTGATTCTACTAGATGTGAAATTTGTCTGTTCAAAGGCCCACTGTATTCAATGATACACAGACTCCCTGATCCTTCTGAGCTGGGTACTGGATCAGCTGACATATTCTGTATAGTTCCCTTAGCAAATATGAGGCTAGGTCTGGTCTAGGTTTAAACAAAACATTTTTGTTTAATGACACAAAGTAGGGTCCCCCATTGTCAAACAATGCTGTTGAATCTATACTGTCCTCTGCTTGAAGAATGACACAAAACATATCACATTGCCCCACCTGCTCAGCTAACGATAATAGCCTCCCCCATTGTCAGATTGTGGTTTTGGAACTCTACTGCCCTTTGGTGGATTCTCACATAGTCCTCCATGAATATCAGCTTCCACCAGGTGTTAACATTCTAAGAGGGATCCAAGCTGACAGTCCCAATCTTCCTCAGAGTTAACTACCCTGCCAATGGCAGTGAAGATAAGGGGTTTAAACTTCAGCTCTTTACCATTAAAATATCATTAGCAGAAATATATGCCTTTCACTTCAGACAGCCAGAATAAACTCACTTTTCTGGTGGAAGAGAGAGAGCAGAATTGTATTTTATATTCAAATTGTTACAAATTGATAATGCGATGGTTTCTTCATGCTATTACACTTCTACATAACTAAAACATCATTCCTAACTGATGGGTTAAGAAAGAAATGTAACTAGTTATAAAATATTACATACAATATTTTTCTTATTACAGTTGTAAATGTCTATTTAGTGATTGAATCAATGTTCAAGATGATTACTTTTCTGGTGCGTTTGAACTGTATTGTTTCACTAATGCCAAGTACCATGTTGAGCCAGAAGGCCTGACAATACATTATCTTGGAGCACAGGACATGGGAGCAGTGGTTTGTCTCCATCTGTTTAATCTGCATGCTTAAAGAGGGAAATGATCAAAACCATGGCCCATTGCTACTTAAGTTGTACCTGCTGGGAATGTGCAAGAGACTGTTATACAAGAGGCCCTATTTTAATCACCACGACAAACCCGGCCTTGAGGACCCCAAGCCAGTTTCCATAGGACTGGACTCAATGCACATTTGTCCTTAGCTTGTCCTTGACTCACAGACACATGCAGCAGTCTGGCTGCCTGGGAAAAAAGAAAATACAAGGGGTTCCAAAAAAAGTAACACATGCTCGACATTACACTCGACATGTTGATTATAAAATTCATAAATTACCTTTCGACACACAACAAGTGGATAACCACACAACAAGTGATCTTACCAGGACAGACTGAGAGATGGTAAGGAAGCAAAATACAGAAGAAAAATACCTCACAGAAGACAAGCCAGAGAGAATGAGAGTGAGCTTGTGACAGCATGAGAGACAGCAAAAAAGCAAGAGAGAATGAAAGAGAGAGACAGAAAGCGAGACAGAGAAAGAATTAGGAAGCATAATGGAAAAGAAAAGGAGAAAGCAAGAGGCAGAAACTGAGAAAGCCAAAGAAGTGGGGGAGACAAAACAAATTATTCATTGCTGAGGGCATAAACAATCTTTTTAAATTAATATTTTGATCCTTGGCTCAGATGAATGCATTTACATGTACATGCTGATGCAGGCAAGCTGCAGTTGCCTTATTGACCAGGAGGGGTCACTGATGCAGAGTGAATCAACAACAGTCCCACCAAATGAAGCTCACTCTCCCTCGGCGATGTCAGGACCAGCGATGCCAGCCTGCATGCCTGTCTCTATGATTCACCACTGGTGCTATATGGGGTCCACACCAGGCCAGGGCACGTTCAATTGCCACAAAGCAGCATCTTCATAGGATGTGCCAGTCAGTAGCCCTATCCTTCAAACATCATACCTGCATAGTCTTGAGCCTTTTCTTAATAAGGAGATCATTAAAATCCTCTAATGGTTTAAAGAGAAAGCAGTCTACCGCTTCATGATCTCTCTCTTTTTCACTCTTTCTCTCTCTCTCTCTCTCTCTCTCGCTCAAAGATTACTCAAATCGTTATCCTTTTGATGTTACATGGCGAAGAAAGACCAGGAAATACATAATATTTGTAATAAGATTTGTGGTGGGATATTGATACATTGAATTGAAAAATGCAAAAAGCATTTTAATTAATATCTGTAGAAGTAGCTGTGCAGTGTTCTCAGGCCATGTGTGACACTCTTTGATGTTGCCTGCCCCCCCTTCGATCCATCCCATAATTATACACTTTGTAGTGCTCAATGAATTCCCAAACTGCATTGAGCAGTAATCTCATGGATATCCAAACATATTCAAAGCAAAGAAAGCAGCAAGACAGATTGCTATCGCAGACTATCAAGGGTATTATGAAGGAGAAAACACAGCCTGATGCCAATTCTTTCCTGATTTATTTCCATGCATGAGGGCTGCTTTCATGGGTTTATTTATTTTATTTTTTCTTGTTCTTCTATGTCAGCAGTAAAATGACTGAAGCTAAACAGTTGTGAATTTGGTTAATATTTGGATGACCCCCCAGGGAAAAGTGAGTTGCTGCTGGAGCAGCTATTGGTGGGCCAGTAGGGGGCACTCTTCCATTTCAACCCATAAGCAATCTATTGTCCCAGTACAGTAATGATTCTATTGTGCTGTGGAATGTACTATCTTTTGGATGCTGGTGTAGGGTTCTGATTCATTGGGAGTAAGTTCAGCACTATACCAAGAAAGATTGCTTTCCATACTACCTCTAGCTTCAATAAGGCTTGAATTCTCGTTTTTATGTCAGGGAAAAGTGATAGGAATATTAAGTTCCACCTTTGCTTTCTTCCTCAAAACTTTCTCCCTGGGTGGCAGAAATGCAACACTTGTATGCGGTCTTTCAATTATATTATTTATAGAGTAATTCATTTTAATTAGTGTTTACTAGATAACTAATTCAAGGCCTTATGCTTCAGACAGGATATTCATTGACCCCAGGAACGGCCTGGCTGAGTTCTTTTTATCATCCCATGAAGGAGGCAACGCATCACCTCCAGTTCCACATCTAGCTCATTAAAAAACGCAATAGTTCTCCCCACTGCCACAAAGAAATTCTAAGTCCCCGACTAAATTTCCTCATTTTTAAAACGATGTTTTAAAAACGTGCTCTGAATGATGGCTGTCCAGGAAAGAAGATAACCCACTTATATTATCAGTTTTCTTTTTTAGACTGCCCCACCGAGACTCCAAACTTAAATCACGTCTGCCAATCATCTTCCAGTGAGGTTTTATCATTTCATTTCTGAAGCACGGTTACAGACAAATGAGTAAGTGATAACCCTCTAACCTTGCTGTTTCAATTTTGTAGGAGCCAATAGCAAGCTTCAAATTCCCATTATTCAACGTTGCATGTATTATTCTTTTTCCCAGGGCACGCTATAGCCTTTTAATCAGACTCTCATCTTTTAATATGATTTAAATTAGTTAAGGGAGGCAAGGACACATAAGATGGCATATTCGGAATGTCCTCATTAGACAAAATTATTTAGAAGTTGTCTCTGGGATGCGGACGCATAGCAAAAGCTTGTGAATGTAATATTTAACAGTGCGATTTTAAATCTTCTGACTATTGTGAGGAACAGAAATGGCCTATTTTCATCCATCCAGGCCCAGTGGACATGCCCCATGAAATATAAATCTGAGACCGGAAGGATGCTGGATGAAGTTTCAGGAACAGTGCTCTCGATACAGTCCTCAGCTCGGTTAGGGTCAAGTGAGCAGGACATCTTAATTTGGGTTTCAGTTTCCTCAATTCCTCTACTGTCCTTGATGAGCTTGCCCGGTATTTAAATTTGGCTGCTTACAAATTAGTTCAGCCAAACCTTGGCAGCAATCAAACCCAGATGTCGTAGTGATTCAGTAATGAAGAAGAATCACCTGCTCGTTCAAATCTGAGAACGAGTCGGCTATTAGCAAGTTTCCCCCGAGACCGGATCACACTGGCTGTTCAGTAGTAACACCTCAAAAAGTGAGATGAAAAATAAAACTGAGAAAAGAGAATCTAGCGTCGTGAAGCAGATCATGTTGGAGAGACATTCAGTGCATTGTGTGTCTGTGATAAAATTTTCTACTGTTTACAATGCAAAGATAGTCACAGGTATTAAGCAAGCCATCCAGAGGTCGGATGTGAGAATAACGACTCATGTGAATTCAACCGGATGGAGATAGGAAAGCAATAAGATGCCACTACAATCCTTGAGGAATCACATTTTAATCGATCTATGACAAGAGAAGCCTTTTACACAGTGTGGACAGGATTTGTTTGTGAGACTGATTTCAGCATATGAACACTTCCACTGTGATGAGTATAATGCAATACTGAATGATCTCTGTAGGGGGGAGACCACCCAAGTGTGTGTAAGAAACAGAGAGAGAGACAGTAAAGAGTCAGTGAGCACAGCCTGGCCATTGAAAAGGGTTGCCACTAAGAGACTGTGCCAGCCCTACTCACTTAGGGATGTGCAGAGCTGCACTGGAACAAAATGTGAAAAATATCAAGAAATCAGGAATATCTTCTACACTAAATTCAGGACAAATTTAAAATCTTACTGGGGAGAGAAAGGAGTGCTGCACACTCATGGTGCAGTTCCTTGCTGCCTCCCAGCTCACATCTGTGGTCAATGCACTCATATACTCACTCTCACATGAATGTACACATGCACATGCACACACATTTAAGACTTATTTGTTAGTTTTTTTCCCAACATCATCTCATAATTAATCACCACCCCCTCCCCCCACTGTTCTTTTTATGTTAATATTTCTAGCACTATTTTTACATTGCTGTTTGATGGATTTTTTTTACTTAAGCTTTGGCAATGCAAATGTGAACTTTTGCAATGCCAATAAAGCATTTTGAATTGAATTGAATTGAGACAGACAGAGAGAGAGAGAGAGAGAGAGAGAGAGGGATGGGATGAGAGTGAATGAGTGTGTGAGAAAATGAGACAGTGGAGGAGAAGGCAATGGGAAAACATGGATTTGTGTGTAAGAGAGAGAAGGTGTGTGTGTGTGTGTGTGTGTGTGTGTGTGTGTGTGTGTGTGTGTGTGTGTGTGTGTGTGTGAAAGAGAGAGAGAGAGAGATACCACTCTCAGGGATAACAGAATGAATAATTCATAAATGCTTAGCCATTACTTTCTTCTGGCTGAATTATGCCACGTTTGTTTAAACCATGCTTGATGCCTCTCCCATTCTCTGCAGAGCGGAGCTAACAGAGCAGTTTCTGAGGCTCCTCCCACATCCTGCCAGATGCCCAGAGAGGCCGACCACCAATTACCACAGCAAAGTACAAAATCCACCATCATTTTATTCTTTTTTTCTGCTTGACATAGGGTTTAAAACCATGAGATGAACCTGCAAATTATCTTTGAAAGCTTTGAGAGAGAGGAGGGGGACATAGAGACTGAGGGAAATAGACAGAGAGATTAAGTTAATGGATATACTTATGTAGTGAAAGGTGTGACTACACTTTTGAATCATTTATCATTAGGGCCAGCCATATTAGAAGACATATGTAGTCCAGGGATTTTAGGCTGTGCTTTCCATATGGTTCATATATGAAAAGGGATCCATTTTTGAAACCTTCACATTCTAAATCTATTTTTATGACAGAGAGAAAATGTGTGGATATGTGTGAATGTGAGAGAGGGACGGAGAGAATGTGTGTGTGTGTGTGTGTGTGTGTGTGTGTGTGTGTGTGTGTGTGTGTGTGTGTGTGTGTGTGTGTGTGTGTGTTTAAGAGAAATATTAACTGCATGTGTGTGTAAGAGTGATATAAAAGGTGTGTGTGTGGGTGTGTGTGTGTGAGAGAATGTGCGTATGTGTTTGTTTGTTTGTTTGTTTGTTTGTTTGTTTGTTTGTTTGTTTGTTTGAGAGAGAAAATAGATATGTGAGCGTGTGTGTGCATATGTACGCATCTGTGTGTAGGTGTGCGTGCTTGTGTGTGTGTTCAAAAAGACAATTTGAACATATGTGTGCTCGCGTGCGTGTGTGTGTGTGTGTGTGTGTGTGTGTGTGTGTGTGTGTGTGTGTGTGTGTGTGTGTTTGTGCGTGCACATGCATGCATGTGCATGTATTTGTGTGTCCGTGCTCATTCGTCAGGTTGTTTGCGCCAGCAGGAGTGAAGTCCTACCCTGCTTTCAGAACATCAGAGCCATATCTATGGCTCCGCAGGCTGTTCTGCAGCCCTCCTACAGCTCTATGTGTTCTCCACCAATCCCTAGACCCCTGTATATGGTTTAAAAGCTGTAGGACCACAGATAGGATGACTGAATAAGCCTATGGTCTCATACAGAGAGTGAGCTCATTCGCCCCAGGTGTGTTCAGACAAAAGGTTCAGTTCCTCCAAGGGATACATTCAAAAGATTGCTGAGGAGTTCAAAGGGAAAGCTGATTAAATTGCTGATGTAATTTGTTTTTTTAATAATCATGAACATATCTTTTTGTTTTATATTTGTAATAACGCTACCAAGGGGAAAGACACTCATGATTTCTTTTAGTTTTTGTGTCAAAGAGCAGAGTGAGCATTCATTTGTGTGTGTGTGTGTGTGTGTGTGTGTGTGTGTGTGTGTGTGCATGTGCGCACACATCTGTTCCAGAACAGTGGAATCCTTTGGTGACTTGGCCTGAATGTATAGAAATTAGTCGTGTTCTGTAGAGACATTTTAAGGGTCTGTCTGTTCAGTCCTTTTTAGACTGCTAACAATAGCAAATGAGCCTTTCCCTGTGGATGGAAAAGAGTGGCAGAGAGGAGCCGCTCCTTTCTCTAGTCAGGTGTACTCTTATGTAAGAGAAGCGGCTTCTCTCCATAAAACATCAGAATTCTCAGGAAAAATGGGGTTAGGCTTGAGAGATTTATGTGTGTAACCCCCTAAGTGTCCACAACCTTTTCAAATGAGAGACAAATCACATTGTGCGTCACAACTCAACAATTCATTAAATCTGGACCTACAAGATGTGTCCCTTACCCTTAAATCAGACTTTGTGATATGAGCTGCCATTTCTTTCCTTTGTTGTCCCCCTTTCCCATCCAAAATTGCACTACAGCTCTAAATGTCCAGTTCAGTGGCTCTCCCACAGTTTCATAAGAGAGAACACTTGATTCACTTTATAACCAGCCCTTGCTTGTTTTCTTAGTCCATATGTAAAGCTAATCACATGGTTATGCTGTCAAAGCAGCACAAAATCAAAATATCAGTTCATGAATGCTGCAGGTCCCCGGCCAGCCATAAGAAGCCACAAGAAACTAATGAGACTGTGGAGAAACACCAGCTCAACCCCCATTCTTCCTCAGGAAGGCTGAGCCTTTTAGAACAACCAACCAAAGCTGATATTAGAACATAAGTACATGTAGTGACAACAAGCAGTTCATCCCAGCCTACAGAGTATCCAGTACCACGAGTTCAGGTCTGGACTTGAACACTCCCAGGGTGTGTTCCAATACTCAAATGTCATCTCCTCCTCTCCTCCCCTCCACTATCACCTCATCTCCTGTGTCCTCCCTCCCTCCACTGTTTTGCTTCCTCCTCTCCTTCAAATGAAGGATACATCCATGCACCTTACTGTGGAAGTCTGTTCACATTTCTGGGTGACATCATTGTCCTCACAACCAGTGAGATTAAAAGACCATCCCACTGAATATTTCACCATAAGAAAGCTGTAAAACATGACAAGGGATTTACCAACACTTCAGTGCCAGAACAGTAATCGGGTAATTTAAATTAATGGGAAAAAAATTTGTTTTGTTTTTTCAAACATGTTCACATTGACATGATATATTCACATTTTTGAGTTGTGAATGGTAATTTTACCAATTTAAAATTGTGTGAGTTTAGTGGAAGGTTTATTGTACAAATGTTTATGTTAAATAATGAGAAGAGTGCAAGTAACTGACATTGATATTTTGGGCAGGCAAGGCTTGTAGCAAAACAGAAAAAAATCACTCAAGACAAAGACAAACTCACAACAAACAGAAGAACGAACAGGGTACAAATGCACACACTGTAGGAGCCTAAATTCAAGTTAAATGGAATGTGGCATATATATATCTATTTTTTGTTTTGTCTTGAACAAGAGGTTGTTAGCAATGTCCTCTTTAGTTAATTCTTTAGAACTCTTATTGAATAGAGAACTTTTAATTTGAAAATTACTCTCATTTTGTATTTAAGTAAATTGGCTTCTCAGTTCAGTTGGACAATGGAGTTGAACGTGGATGGCACTGAAAGCCTAAAATTCTTTACCGTCGTTATTGTCGTCGTTACTGTCATATTTGATTTAAAGTTTGGAATTTAGGAAAGAAACTGGAAACTGGAGATATTTTTTTTACTTTATTATTTTCATTATTAACCATCAAACACCCTTTTGGATTATTCTGTTGCTTGCCTGCTACCTTGTTTGCCCACTTGCTACCCTGCCCGCCTGCTTGCTACCTGCCTGCCTGCTTACTATCCTGCCTGCCTGCATGTCCTGTCCTGCCGAGTACCAGCTATGCCTACCTGCCTTGCCCTTTTACACCTGCCCAGATAACAAGGTACCGCAACAACCCCTTAATGACCACGCGTAAAGAACCTGACAGTGCCTATATGTGGCTATGAAATGGAAATTTGTAATTTGGAATTAACGCCACTACACACACTAATGAGCAAACGAGACACAGGTGAAACAACGGAGCAATCAGGTTAACAGATAACAAGATATAAGGTGGGCAGACACAAAAAGGCAATGAAAACAAAAGTACATGGACCGGGGAAATGGAAAAACCAAACCACAAGAACAACAAATTAACAAAAGCAAAGTAAAATGACAGAAAATAGCACATTACAGGGCAGCATTACTGACATTTCCATTTGTGCTCTTGTTCTACTGGGACTCAAACACTCTGCTCTGAGACCCTGAGCTGTGTGACAAACACTCTGTGGGTCACTCTAAACCACCTACTGGTGAAGAGCTTAGAAGAGACATAGGCTTGAAAAGTGCTTTTGTATATGACTCCTGAGTTAGGTATTTGTAATGTGGCCCCTGTATTTGGGCCCTGAATGTACTCTTGATTGTGGCCTCTGATTGTTTCCCAAAAATTTGACCATGAATGTCAACTTAACTGTTTACCATAGAAAAAAAAGAATTGTGAGTGGCATCAGACAATAAGACAATAATCCGGGAGAAGAATTCAACCCTTTCTATCTAAATAACCTTCACTCAGTAACAGCTGAATGACCAGTTTCCCAAAGTTATAGAAACAGCTACAAGACCCACCCCAATCACTCAGCAGGCTAAGCCAGAGAAGACATGGCAGCTCAAAATCTGTTCCAAGAAAGTTGTATTGGCCAAGTGACACATTCTTCTAAATGCAAACTTTTAGATTTATGCAGTACAAACTCATGCAAAAAAAGCTTGTAATACAATCACCAGCCACCGGGGGCCATGCAAATGAAATTGATTATTGATTACATTGCCATATCCACTGATAAAATCTTATTGCTGTAAGTGTTGGCAGCACATGGCTGTGAAACACTGTGAAAGCCTTTGCCATCTTTGGATGAAAGACTCAGAGGATCAATGGTGCAGTGGGGAAGGGGGGATGTAGCTGGAAAACTCTGACACGTGGAAGATTCAGCAACTGAGAAAAAACTAACAACCTTTCTTTTTCTGTCTCACTTTCTCTCCATTATTTTCTTTCATGCATAATGTCACACACAAATGCACACATTCGTTATTTCCCTCTCTGTCTCCCTCTCTCTGTCTCTCTCACAGAAATGTAAGTGCATTCTTTCACAGACACATGCATGCACACAGAAACACACACACATATTCACTGTCATGCATACTCTTTTCCTTTACAAATTCACACACACTCACACAAACACAAACAGTAGCTCCACTCCTGTTCCCACTCAGGCTGTAACAGAAATCAAAGTTTAAGCTATGGTCATGTAAGGTCCTGAAGCATAAATATTCCTATTACATAAAACATGGTTCCCTTGCACATAAAGTGAAGCCCTGTACAAAATTGCATACTACACATAGAAGTCAGTATGCATAGTATGTAGTGTGTCTGAAATCTCAGACCGGCTGAATCAGTATGCGAGTGTTACCCAGATGGCCTACTGGTTCATTAAATAAGGGGAGGGTGCAAGGACTGCACACTGCGCTACACCACAAGGCTGTTGGATGAATAGATACCAAAGAAGAAGACAGCAGAGACGGTTCTGGTTCTGTGAAGTTTGATGATGGATGTGTGTCAGTTGTAAATATCCAGCTATTAGACTGAAGAAAATAGCAACCATAGTATGACTGAAAATTTGGGCACTGGGCAGTAGGCACTACATTGATGTAAGAGCCGTATGCTTTTGCTCAAATTTAGTAGGCACTGATTAGTATGAGATTTGGACTCGGGTGAGTCTTCAGCTGTATCCTCTTTTTTTACTGAGCTAAACTACCCCTAAACTCATCACTACTGCCAGGATAGGGGCTATTTATGTCAGGGCCCCAGAGCCTGGTCCAGGAGAACCAAACAACCTGCTGGGTGTTAATCAGTACTTTTGTCCTTCCAATCAGCTCATTTCACACTTAACTCACCTCACCTGGTTTCTCACATTGACAGTGATTGCTGATTGCATCTAAATTGGTTGCAGAGGCAAAAACAAAAACCAGCCTCTTGGCACTCCAGGAACGTTGGATAATGTCTGAACATCTGTAATAAATGCAAATATAATGCAATATTGTTCTAAATTGTGGGTTCTTGTTCTTTATTTGTATTTGTAGATGTATGATATGCTGTTCAAGTTTTATATATTTTATTCGAGGAATTGGGCCTTTCTGATCCCTCTTTAATGGAGAGCCAGAAAAGAAATAAAAATACAATCAACAGGAAAATTTGTGTCTGTTTTATGCTTCGTAACTTACAAAAATGTGGATTTGCACTGGTAAAAAAGGAACATTATCTATCCTGTCAGAAAATCATTGTGTGATCAAAAAACGATGTTAGAATGTTGCCTGTTTTTTGCATGTGTTGTCACAATTATTGAATATCAAATTAAGCTAAAAGATCAATTTCTTTATTTTTAATTTTAGATTACCTGCCTTCTTTGTAATGTGAGAGGTGAATGTTTGTGAGTGCTCCTTGAGACAGGGTTACGATAGGTTGAAGTCTGGCTCTCTCATGGTTCTGTCAGCAATGGAAGACACAGGCTGCTTCAGCGGAAGGCCCTGGTGTGTGATCCGTCAGCATCGGTATTTTAATTACCTCTCCCTGAGCCGATGGAGGTTACGGACAACACAAACCCATCCCTCCTCACAAACAATTACCGCAAATACCTTTCATTCGCAGCTCCTCCCAGCTCTCATCTCAAAGATCCAAAAAAATAAAATTTCCTTTTACTCTGAATGAGAATATATTACATAACATGTCTTACATAAAAATAATTCTTCAAAAAACTTTCAAAATTCTTCTTTGATGTTTGAAATGTCCTTGATGTTCCCAGGTTGTTATTTATCTGCTTCTCATTAAATGGAATTGAAGATGAGCCATTGCAAAATGTCACATACAAAGCCATTGTACAGTGCCACATTGAACAATGACATAGATTCAAACAAATGCCCTTTTTCTCTTTGAGGGCTTGAGCTATTCTGTTAGCATAAGAAAGAGGGCATTCCTAAGGACATGTTTGCCGTTTTTACTGAATGGTATATGCACTACATATTGCTAAGTACATCTGACTGAATAAAGCCATGTACGTTTTGCATATGTTGTGCCCCTTATTCAGAATATCAGAATACTCATTCCAAAGCCTATACAAGAGAGATCCTAGAATATTGGACATTGTTCCCTCTCAGAGCTCTTCCAACAAGTGCAATACACTTCGTGCCTGTGGGGAGAGTGTTATGTAGTATTTTATAATGTGCAATGCCAATTTGCTATGTATCACCTAGTGTCCAGGTCCACATTAACCAGCCTTACCAGAAAATAATAATGATTAAGCCAGTTATAACAGTCATTACTCACTGGCAGCAAGTCCTTTAAAATATCTAAACCAATCATATGTTGGCTTCATGTTCCTCCATCAGCAATGGTGTTGCACCTTCAGTGTTGAATGAAGGGAAGCATTGTTCCTTACAGATTACATCACTTATATGGCATCCTCCTCTTGAAGCTGTGAGTGACTTTTGTTTTATGGGGTTGAACGAATAACAGTTCAACTGTGGTGGGAAAAAATTGAAAAAATGGAAGAAGTATATTTAAACTTAGCAATATTGCAGCACTGCTGTCCGTATGACAAAGACAATATACAAACCAATTTCTTTTGTGAACGTTCTCTTCCGAGAATATGAATTCTAAAATATTGGTAACAGGTGTGCTTCCTTACAATGCCTGTAGCTGGGTGCTCTACCATAAAAAACTAATCAGTGAAAAAACCATAGTCATTGCAGCATGCCAACTTAAAAAAAAAAATCATTTATCACAGTGCAATGATCCAAAAAGGAATCAATTTGCAATCATTTTTCTCATTTGTTTGCTCTAAAGGTAAATGAGTTGTTCAAATGTGACAGTGCTAAGGGTGTGGCTTTGATGAGACTTGAGAGCTGCTACAGCACAGTTGCTACAGCACAGATTGAGATAGACACTGTCCATGGTACTGAAACTGGTTTTAACATAGTAATTGAGAACATGAACCAGCCTATACTGCAGGTTCTTGACGTCCGCCCACTGGTGGTTACACAGAGAATTATTATGGGGTCAATGGCACAAGGGCCACTTTAACATTTCCTTGTCAATGTTTGAGTCTCAAATCTGGCTGTGGCACAAGCACAGATCTTTTAGATTCACCAGATACTCAGCCCTTCCATTCCTTGCATCCACAGTGTTTCTTAACTATTGCAGGCTCTGATTGGAAACAGGAGACTATAGTGCTGTGTTACAATACTGAACCTCAAGTAACTGGCCTTGTCCACTTAATTTTCAAAGCATCCATAAATTTATTATGCCTTGGATTTAACAGTAAGGAAATATGATGCACCTGGTGAGTCTATATTGGTGTTCTATTAGTTGTATGTGAACATGCACATGGGAACAAATGCCCCCTGACAAGAGTGCAGTGAGCTCTCTCATGGGTGCAAAGGTTTGCGTGCACTTGTTGATTTATAACTCCCATTGGTAAGGTAGTGTTATGACTATTTTCTGTAGTGACACAGTCGTGGTAGAATGAGGTCATGAGGCAAACAAGGGTAGAGCTAACTAAAGCCATCAGTCAACCAATCACTGACTTTTTTCTATTGAGACCCCGGCTGTTTGATTGGTTCAAACAAAACTTTGACAGGCAGCCCATTGTAGCTCTATCCATTATTTGGTTCATGAAACCTCACTGTCCAATCACTAATTCTGTCACCAGAGATGAATCCTGATCCATGGGATCACTCCTATGCCCCTCTCCCTGGTCATTGACCTGAAGACCAGGGCAGTCCTCTCTGCACTGAGAACTAGTGTCGGTCATTTGGAATTCACTCTGAACTGATCATGTTCTTCCATTCTTTGTTTTACGGTCGGCTAGCTGTGCTGCAGTAGATTTTGGTGTGGGCAGGAGTTTGATTATCATTTTAAAATTAATAATTTAAAATTTTGATCTCTGTAAAGTTGTATGACACATTGTAAGGGTTGACTAGTCTAGCTGGTGACTAATGAATACACAGAGAGCTTCAGCTGCAGCTCATCTATCCCCCCAACACACACACACACACACACACACACACACACACACACACACACACACACACACACACACACACACACCTTTGCATAACCCATGAGACATCATCACTGAATGGAAAATATGCAAATAACTTTTTTCTTTTTGATTCAAAAGTGGAATTCACTCAAAGTGCTCCCGATATTCCACCCCCACTAATCCTCCCAGTATCTGACCGGAAGTATCGTCATTTTCCCTATTGTGTTCCCTGACTAGTTTTTTTTTCATCTCTCCCGCACAACGCCTCCCGTGGGGTGTTCACACGCAGAATGCCAGCGCATGCAGAGGAGGAGGTATTATTTGACCGTTACTCGTGTGCATAGGTGAATACGATGGTGCTGAGTGTATTATGGTTACATCTGGTGAAAAAGACAGCTTGTGTAATTCCGCGGTGAACAGCTGCGGTTGACAGTAATGTCAAAGCTAATTTTCTTTGCACTATTGATGTGGAAATCACTGCCGACAGGTCTGAACTGTTTTTTTTTCCCTCATGGTAAATGTATAGGTTTCTGAACCTTTTTAATCACACGCGTTTCCTCAATACTACATAAGAACACACAAATGCGTGCGCGCGCACACACACACACACACACACACACACACACACACACACACACACACACACACACACACACACACACACACACACTCGTTTATATATAAATTCGTGGCAGATATAGCCAGATTGAGTTTCCTAGTACATACGTTCATGGAAATGAAATACACACGTATACAATTATAGTTTATTTTTTAAGTTATGTGAACAACTGTTTTGATTTTACAACGGCTTCACATGTAGGCTTAAAGCAAACACGGTGTAATTTATTTATTTATTTTTAGAGGGCTCAAATTCGAACACCTTTCGTCAGTGTCTGTCATTTGGGAGAATTGCGTAACGTACACAAAACAAACGTGTCAACTGTGACCATACACGGTTTAGCTCCCAGAGGAGTGATTTATTATAGTGGCCATTACTATGTACAGGCTTCGCATCTGCAGTTGTAAAATTGGATAAGGTGGGACCCTCTACCACATTGGCTATGTTGCTTATCTAAAGTGATGTTTTGCTGCGGGTTAATAGTAGTCTTTTCGGTCGGAGATTCGGAGGCGGCACCAAGCCAGGACTGATTTGAACCAGGACTTTCACTTCAAAATATTGCTACTGCGAAGCAACACCAGCGTGTGAAACGTATTTTAGCCACTCAACTTTACGGTGACATAACAGAGGCTTTACACACGAAACACTGCTCCGGCAAATCGAGAAGGGATTTTCTCGGCGTAATTTAAAAATAGCCTCGGTTAACTCATTGATAGGTTCTGGTAATCTGCATATCTCAAACAGCAGGTCGACACAAACTAAGCGGACGGCTCAGTCTCTCTCTCTCTCTCTCTCTCTCTCTCTCTCTCTCTCTCTCTCTCTCCTTTTTGATCTCACTCTGTCAGTTCACTGTTCAGAACAGATGCAAAGACTGCCAGTTTTAGGTACTGACTAGTGCGATCGCACCACGGAGGGGACCATGTGACATTCCCGTGCAAAACAGGATAGGAACACATGCTTCGCAGAACAATGATCCCCTTCCTTAAGTTTTCAATCGTCGTTGCCATGGATGTTGACTTTATATTTTTGTAACATCTGAGGACGATTCCAGGAGTAAATAAGTTGGAAATACATACTTGTTGATGAAGATTTTCAAGTTACCTCGTTGGATCATAACACAATATTGATTTCCAGCAGGTACGTAGCCTATGGTTTTCATCAATGCTCTATAAGGTTTGTTTATGGAAAAACTATGCAGACCTATCGACTGCTTCACCAACATGCAGTTCGGAAACATGATGAATTGCCCGATTTACGCACTGCGTGCTTGAACTGATTGAACACTTATTTGACAGATTTGTGCTGGCATCACGTATATTTTGAAATGTTTCCCTGGTATATTGAGATGAAATAATTTCAGCCACACAAGTCGATGTTAAGTAGATTTATTCCGCCAGTAGCGTAACTATTGCGGCCGAGAGAAAATGTAATTCTTTACCTGCTCGAGGAGTTAGATAGCACCCTGGCATGGACCATTTGCAGTGTGCGTTGCTAAGGTGGTTTTGTTTGGTAATACTAATACATTAATGTAATTACGTACACATTTTACTGGTCCGTAAAAAGAGCATACATGATCTTTGAAATACGTTTCTCTTAATTATTTCTAATTTCAAGTATCACAGAGTTTGATTTAGATTCTTTTTGGGGTGTAGATTAAGTTTTCCCACAGCTGGTGATAATCTGCTTTAGCCCACGACAAAGCGATTAAAGATGGGTTTTTCCATACAATGCACACCTCAGTGTTTTACTCTCCGCTATCCTTTTCGAAATGATGAATCCATAGAAGTAAAATTTGGTGTGCTTTAGTCGCTGCGATTGAAGTGAATCAACAATTCTGTCTTTGCATCGAATTGGTGGAATTTAAAGCGCACGATAATTCATTTGTCTTTTCAAAATAAAAGCCACCCACAGCAAAACAGCATTGCTAATCTAAACAGGGATATCTGGAGGCTGTGCCACACGCAAATTTCAGCCACATATTTTCATTCGGTGCCCGAATCCACCCTGACTACGAGTTTTCTGAGCGTCTGAATTTGCCCAGAGCTAGTTGGACCAGACAGCGAATGATCTCAAATACTGTATTTGACTTGCAAATGACTTTCAAATGACTTGCTTCCGCGACGGCGGTGCGTTCGTTCAGCTAAAAGCTCTCAGCTCCTGAATCAATGATGGATCTGTGTAAGGACAGTGGTTAGTGAACGTGAATTAATAATTCGATAATCAAAAAATATGATTATGGCAGTAAAACAGCACGTGTGCTGTGTGTCAACAGCCAAGAGATTAGTGCCCATCTTATGTAACCAAGTTGTTACAGAGTTAATAAAACTTTCCTTAAAGGACACAAAACAGTGTATAACAATGTATGTAGCCAATGTTGTGTGTTCATTTATTGGTGTCTCATTAATTTAATTATAAGGTTTCTTTATGCTCTTGGCTTGCTCTTAGTAGTTGTTATGGGATTTAATTTCCTAGGCCGAACAGGCAACAACATACAGTGCATTTCAAGGACTCAACATAAGCAATAGTAATTTGTGTGTGGAATGAGATTATTTTTAGAGACTATGGAGAGGAACATGGGCAATCACCATTTTCAGTGTAAAAGTAGATGTTTGCATAGATCAGTGTTTGCATTGTAAGAACTGTTTGTAAATTGAGCACATGTCCCCCCACCAAGAAATTGTCATGCCAGGACTCGAACTCATCAAGAATTTTAGACTAGGACTGTTGATCTGGGATTACTTATCTGATGTCCATTTACTAATTTCATCCATTATGAGCTAAAACGCAAAACTGAATCTAGATCAGCACCCCTACTCTGATAAACTATGAATACAGGCCCCGTTCTTTCATGGTTGTAGAGAAGTAGGGTAATGTAATTGCTCTCTAGGAACAAGAAAGCAAAGAAATGCTGTGCAATCAAGCTGTGGATCTGTCCACAGCAGGAAGCAAATGCCTGTGTATCAGCTTCCCGTTGCTCTTTTGTACCCATTCATAACATCGATTAAAGTGGGTCACACAAGACTTTCAGTGCCACCAAGTGAATTATTCATGTCAGATTGAACCAAAAGCAAACACACTACTCTTTGTTTTTGCAGGGGATAGACTACCCTTCTGTGTGAGACAAAGCACTGTGATACTGCATGTAATTTAATTTTATTGTGCGGGAAAAGTTTTGAAAGCCCTTGGTCACCAATGAATGTGCATACGTTTCATGATTCTGTGCACGAATGTAGAGACCTCTCACACTTACTGTTGAGTTTAAGTGTAATTTATCCATTGTTTGTCTTTTTAAACCTTTTTTCTATGTGATTAAATATTTCTAAATATATAAATTAATAGTCAAGTAATAATAATAATCATGATGTAGAAGAATTTTAAAAACTATTCAAAAACTAGATGAAGGATAGGCACTGGTCAAAAGCTATGACCACTTTGGTGCCGTCTGTCTTTGTTGCTCTTTTTGTATTTTAGTGATGAAGAGTAGATTCCCAGTCAAGAAGAGGCCCCTCTGCTTCTGTGTTAATCTGTTCTTTCTTGACTGTTTTGCTGCTTCGCCACTGCTAATAATTTTGAAATCAAATTATCTTGCTTTCCCCTGGGGTAGTTATGATGCACTATGAGGAGCTGCTATTTGTTAGTACTGATTTTGCGGCGCTGTTTCCATGCAGGTGAGCAGTTTGCTTTCCCACAGAGTAATTACATTATAATGGAAAAACACAGCTAGCTGACCCGTGTGTGCAGCATATACAAAGAGTTTTCAACCCTGCCATCTACCTTTTCATTTGAGTATTTAGCTTCAGGCTAATTAAGCTTCATTTATTTCAGGCTTCATCTTTTGATGCAACCCATTTATGCAGCTGGATATGTATCTATGTTAGGGCTGACCTGGAGCCTGATTCCCCTAACCGTTTAATTCAACTGCCATCCCCCATTCATAGGGAGGGCTGCTCTTTAGGCCTCCCCTGCCATCATCGTTCAGCAGCTGTTGAGACAGTGTTCAGGTCACCAGTCCCCAGCAAATGACCAGCAGCATTGTCATAATAGTTGCTCTATCAAGATTTATTTTTGACACACCAGAAATGAGATCACTTAGCTTGCAAACATTGGTTCTGGACATTAGTAGTCTCATCTGTGAGATTGTTGTGCAAGGGTATAGTTAACCTGTGCTCCTCTTTTCTTATCCTCCCAAAGCAGCTGAGGGTCTTTAGGTTGCTGTGCAGAGTGTGAGACCGGCATGATCATAAGGCTAACACAATCCAGACTGTGGGAAAGCCCTCTGCTGCAGGCAGATCGTAGCTGATATTTTTGATCTTGACACAGCAATAGTTGTGATTTTGGAACTAATGGAAAATCAATTCCCCCCCACTTCAAACCCACAAGTTTCACCTCCAAGTTGACCCTCTCTACAGATGCATTGCTCATGAGGGGGAACTGGAGAATGAGTAGCTAATAGTCTAGTGGGAAAGGCAGGAGGTTATTGTAAGGCTAGTTATATCCACAATTTACATATTAGTCATTTAGCAAATGCTCTCATCCAAAGCAACTTACACAGTATTAATTTGTGCAGCTGGATATTTACTGAAGCAATCTGAAGCAATCTGTGCCCAGTTGGTACCCTACTCAAAAGTAGAATGGTAATGCCCCGAACCTATGACCTCCAAGTTTTAAAGACCCAATTCCTAACCATTACACTACACTGCCCTTATCGTGATTATGACAGAGTCAGGCCGGGGTTAGACTATTCACACTATGGTTTCACATATTGTGATTTAAAGTGTGAAAATTATGTTTCTGAGTTTCTGGAATGCAGGATCTGAGAAGATTTTTCCAAAGACCATTTTTTAACGAGTTTGACAAGTTTCTGCTTTTTGCTTTTTGGAAAATTGGTTTCTTTTCCACACATTGCTGAGAACATGACATGGTCTGTCAAGTAATCCTGGGGTAAATTCCTTGTATTCTTTGTGTGTCTGCAGTTGCTTTTGAGATCATGAGAGGTATCTGTGTGGCCTCGCCTCACTGTCTGGGAATCACATTGTGATCATAAGGCCATGGATTTGGGAGCTTTGATTTCTCTGTCTGAAGCAGGTTATGTTTGAACTTCTGCCTTCTTTAAATCTTGACTTCTCTGACTTGATGTGACCGGTTTGATAATATTATTTACATCCCAAAAAAACAGTCAGGTTCATCCCTCTGCTCCACGTTTCTTTCATAAGGCTTACAGCAGCGAGGTATAGTCCTGAAGGACAAAGTCTTTGAGTCTAACCACACCCTGATGTTGTCATTCTCAGATCTGTCTCTGCAAAAAAAAAAAAAAAAAATACTCTCTGCTGATTTCAGGGCATAAACTTTGGGATAAGCTTCATCCTCCAACAAAAGCAGCCAGGCTTGATCAAAACTTCATCAATCATGCCACTGCCTCCTGCCCTGCATGGCAGTCTGAAGTGGGAGATAGCACTGCACCACAGCAAAAACCTCATGATTCATGATGCTTCAAACAGAGGCATCGTCGCAGAAGCCTCGCATCGTTACTTTATTTGTTTTTAATGAGCTTCGCCCGCTGTGCTGCACTTCCATTTCACCATCTTCTACGGCTCTCGCAGGTTTGGTTCCTGCCGAGTCTTAATTGCCGTTCTGAAATATGTGAAGGTTTTTTGCTCTTGTCTCTTTTCTCTGCTACGGCATATTCATCAGAGTGGTGGCTGCTTGGCCTGGGGTCAGAGGAGTACACAGGATCCCGTCCCACTCTTTTAAAAAGAGCAGCAAAAATCAATTTAGCTAGAAAGAGGGGGCCTGGTCTCCTCTGAGCTGTCTTTCATTTTTTAATACATCCAAATGACAGTTTACGATCACTCTTTGACTGGGGTGCTGAATGCTCTCTAGACCAGGTTTGTTAACTCTAGTCCTAGTGACCCACACAAGTTGCTGATTTTTGTTTTCACCTTAAATTAGCACCAAATTTAGAGCCATAAACCAAGTGTAGTAACTGTGGAATCAACTGTTACAATCAATCAGTGAAATCCTGAGTGATGCCAGTACTGGGAGGGTACTCCTCCACTACATCTCTCCAGGACCAAGGGTACAAACCCCGCTCTAGACTGTAAGCAGATTGTAGTCCTTGATAGGACCATTGTGAAATCAGAAATGGAGGATAAACAAATCAATTTACAGACAAGAATTTGAGAGACATGTGGTAGTTAATACTTTACTAAAAAGTGAATTACAGCACCACATTCTGAAGGGTTTTCCATTGTTATGTACCTGCATGTCTTCCCTATTCATGTTGTGGGGGGGGGTTTATGGGACCTGTGGTTACAATTTTAATGAAAATGTTACTGTTGTAGCAGTGCAATAGATTGAACTTCGTGTCAGGCATATGTTAGTCTGCTCTGAGTTTACCTCTTGAAAAATGAAACTAAGACTTCTGAAAGTTGCCTAGCTGTCGAGTAGGTTTTAGTGAGTTGCCACTTCATTTTTAATGAAGCGATTAGAGAATTGGCACCACATTCTTTTAAGAAATGTTCTGTTACACCCACTGTCTCTTCAATACTTTTGAATAGCAAGAGGGGCTCGAGACTGTTTGTTACTCCGATCAGGCAAGCCATTTGTGGAAAGGAAAGATAGGAAAATCCACAGGGATTTTCACTGAAATTACACAACCTGCAACCAGAGAGGGAAGGAGTCTGGGGCAGCAGATAAAACAGCTGTCATGCCATGGGCCAACTTTTTCAGCCCAGGAATTAAGAAGGAGGTAAGAGAAAAAGGCTCTGTTTGTGTAGACAGTGGACTGTGACCCGAGACTGCATGGATCAAATGCATGCATCAACATGGATTTATTTAAACACGCATTACGTAAGATTTATGGGTTCATCAGCACAGATGGTGCTGAAAGGCCAGGGTTCTGCAGTGTAAAACACACATCTGAGGACATTCAACATTTCATAAACTCAGCACTCGTTTTTAGGCTTTTTTCATATTCAAGTTAGTGGTCTGTGAATATTCCATATAACCATGTTATGATATCACATGGGAAATAACAATCTTTCCATAATGATTGTTTAAAAAACAAAAAGCTTGCCAAAGTTCCTGCATTAGTGCTGTTTTGGATGAGGCTCTTCCCCTCCCACCCAAATTGCATTGTTTTCTGAAATTAATGAGCAGAGTTCCAGAGATAATTAGATGTAGACAAGGTGCTTAAGGCATGTTTGTGTGTGATTGGTTGTGCCAGTCCTGGTACAGGGAAGTAAAAACAGGCTTTTAGTGGCACATTAGCCCTCTTTGAATGGGCTCTCAGTGTAATGGCTGATGGCTGAGTGTTCTGGGCTCTACACTACTGTCTTACTGTGTCAGTAAATAGGCAATAAATAGTAAATATAAATTGATAATAATAATAGTAATAAGAAGGAAATATGAATTACCTTCATAAAGGAAAATATTATATTATGGATATATATGATTCATTTATAAAGCTGCTAATATACAATGGGCATATGTTATGCAATGTTCTTTTCTGTATTGCAATAAATAAATATGTAACAGTTGCAATCATTTTTCTGTAAAATTAATTATTAGTTCCATTTATGGAGGAATGGAGAATGCTTTGGCATCCATCATTACTGCTCTTCCCCTTGCTCCTTCAGAACACAGTGTGACTACCCTGTCCCAGTAGGGCACTGCCAGTCACACTGTGCCCAGTACTGGATGTTCCCTTATGTGCCATGCACCGGTTACTCTGAATGTCTCCTCTTAATGCCCACTCTGCAGCCAGCATGCCATGTGAACGAAGGAGAGAATGTGTGCCTATTTCTGTGTGGTTTTCTGACGTAAAAATGGAGTCAGTGCTATTTGTAAAAAAAAAAAAACTTATTCCAACACTGAGTAGTTAGATTTGATTTGCAGCAATATTAAAAACTGAATCTGGAAGGATGACCAATTGTTTTCCTTTCTCATAAAATGTTTTTTTGCTGTAAATAAATGTCAAGCAAGTATGGGTTTTCATATAAATGATTCACAACTTATTTGATAAAATACAGCCTTTTGTCATTATGTTACAAGTTTGGACAGTAATAATAGAGCATGTAATAATTATTGTAATAAAAAGTCATAAATTCAGAGTGATGACAAGAAAAAATGAAAATGCAAGGCAAAGTCACATTGGAGAAGTAAAAGTAACAAACTGTGAAAGGCAGAGTGTTAGAACACCAAAGTTATACCTTGTGCAGCACAGATTTAGCCCTGGCCAGAAAAGAGGATTTTACTGTGGCAATACATTATGTTACATAGACTTTATTTTAAAACAGTGAAATCCATAGCCTCCTTCTCCCTTGGTTGGATATCAAAGGGGCCGAGGCATGCGTTTTGGCATACAGCGGGCATTGCTTCTTCATACGCTTGGCACCACTGCCTGCAGCATATGCTTTGTATGGTTGGCACCCGTGCCCACCTACAGTTTCCACTCCAGACGCAGTGCCATGTGGGCATTTTTCATGCTGTTTTGATGCATCACACTGTGTTTGCCCATATGTGTGTTTGTGTGTGCTTGTGTGTCTGTGTGTGTGTGTGTGTGTGTGCACATATGCATGTGTCTGTGTGTGCTTGTGTGTCTGTGCTTTTGGCTTTTGTGTGTCTGTGTGCATCAATGTGTGTGTGTGCGTGTGTATCTCTGTGTATGTGAAAATGTTTTTGCTAACTTTTGTGAAACATATTATCTGAGCTCTGTCTGTGAATGCAGTGAGAACAGCCCATTGCAAATCTTTGACTCTTCTCTAAGTTTCCTTAGAGGAGGTGTACTTTTTATAGCGCATGGATGTTTGGAGAACACTAGCATCTGTATGGATTTTTTAGGCGTACATGCATTTACCCTTAATATTACATGTCAACATTTGACATTTTCCTGGTATGTTTTTTAAATTACTTTAAGTTGAACATGTCTTCTCTAGAGATGGTCATTTGAACTAATTGAGTTCAAATATGAAAAGTATTGGGTTTTTCTTATTGAAACAAATCACAGCTTGTGCTTTCCTTGCAACCTTGTTTTTCTTGTTTGAGGAGTCTCCTACTTTACTTTGGAGGGGGGTTCACTGTAATCCACACACATTTGTATGTAAGTCCCCAGCCAAAAAGGTAGAGAACCATTGAGCTACACTAAAGTAGCATAAGTCTGGCATTCTGGGTAAATGTCAGTTCTGTAGGAGTGACAGATAAGATAGCTAAAACATCTTAGCCCCAGGGGCTGCTGGAAGATCTCCAGGGATGGATTTAAGAGCTCACTCCTGCTCTTTTTTGGCAGTGTTTTTCCTCTCTCTAAATCTCTCAGATCACATCCTTTCCCCCTCAGATCTCCACCTTCCTTGTATCAGGTCTGTCAGCTCCATGTCAGCGTCCTTGGGTGACTCATTTTCAAGTAATGCCGCTCGGCTGAGGAGCAGTCACCATAGCGGTTTGCAAGGTTGCAACTTTCATCCCTGATTTAAATGGCTGTTTGCATTTGAAGTTAGTTATAGGCTGTGCTATTAACAAAATGATTAGAGTAAGCAAATGAAAATGAAAGCAATGAAAATATGTTTTCTGTGATCCGTATCCATTTGTGTGTCTGTGTGTGTGTGTGCGCATGTCTGTGTATTCATGCATGTGCACAAACGTGTTCTCTCAAAATATTAGCAGAAATTTGATTGAAATTATTTTTGTCCTGCCCAGCGAGTGGAATTGTCACTCTGAAGTAGTTTCTTTCAAAGACTATTTTTTTACTATTATTATTTTGTCCTTTTGATGTGCAGTCATATAAAATTCAGCCTCTTTCTAAATTTACTTGAACTGGTTTAGGAGATAGTGAGAGATGTTTCTAAAATCTTCAAGGTGTGATAGCTCATCTTGCTGGTAATGACAACTTCAAGATTCTCAGATCAGCAATTCTGAGAAGGCATCTGCTCCGAAAATGATAGAAGCCTAAAAGCCAGCATCACGGATCCCTACGCCACAGAAGAAAAACAAAACACTGGTAATAAAAACCAGTTCCTAAGTTTCATTTTACTGAAAGGTGCTATTAACAGCTATCAACTTTTATTTTTATTTCATAAGCACTCAGTTGCTGCTTTAAAAAAATAATGAATAAAAAAGTGAGACAACTGAGTTTGGAAAATTGCAATCACAAAAAATAACTGGGGTGTGGTTCTGCCATTTCCACTGTGGGTAATATTGAATTCTCTATTTTAATCACATATGTATGTGAATAAGATGGGAACAGGTTTGAAATGAACCTGTGTTTCTAGTTATTGGGAGGGCACATTTTCCCTGTGCACACACATCACCCCTACTCTTCATAACTTCAAAGCATTGGTATCTCATCCTAAGGAACAGCCATTTTGCTGACTGTCACATATATTAGAACTGTATGCTTGCTTCATTGACCTATGGCCAGTGTCAAGATTCACAAAAATACATAAGCAATCATAAGCATAAAGTATACCTCGCCAGGAGGGTAATCCAACCGTGAAATTGAATTAATAGGTCCGTATTCAATTATCCTTGACATCCTCAAAGATGTCAGAGACTTCATCACATTCACCTCATATTTGAATGACTAGTGCGAGTCATTACGTTCCTGGACTGACACAGCACATTTCTGAAAATGAGGACTAATTTCCACACGATAAGGTTTGTTTACAACTCATGCTGTTGACATTAGCATAACTGTCCTCAGATTAATTGGCTCCAGATCGATGGCTTCCCCAGCTGTTAACTGAGATACAGCTCCACCAATCACATATTTTCCCACACCCATATATCAACACTCTACAAGGCTTAAAGCAATGAACACCTGAGTTAACACCTGGCTGAATTGCTTATTTCTCTTTCAGTCAGCTACTGAGTGAATTGATTTCAGTTTAGCAAAATTGCTCTCGACAAGTTATTTAATGGCAACCATTTTCGAATGGCATTACCAGTGTGTTCATTAACGTTTAGCAAGTTGAGTGCAATTAAATTTGGATCAAGCAAAATGACTGTCTGCATTTGGAAATGGAATGAGCAGCAAATGCATCAATTCTATCAATTAAGTTTTCTCAGAACGCTCATTCTAGTAATCCAACATTCTTGCAATCTTGTAATGCAAAGTAAAAGTCCAAATGTGTTCATTTTCACCTAGTGTCTCAGAGTTGCTAACTTTGTATATCTCCAAGGAAGAATTGCAAAAACACTGGATTTTAAGATTTTCTTCATGTGGCTTTTTAAACCAAGTGGGAGTTGAGCCTCTCCTTCATAATTTTCCACTAATTGCCATTTGACTGTCCTCACCATTGTCTTGTGTTTAGGATGATGTTGGGAACTGCATAAATCAATGTACTATAGCAGCTGAAGGCTTAATCAGGTAGCTGGAGTGATTTATAAAAGCCTGACACACTGATAAAGCCAGATGAATGTCTCCATATGGTTGTTACTTTCCCATGGGTGAGGGAAGAGCCCCTGCAGAGTGAAAAGCTGTCTGATGACTTAACTTAATCTGTGCCTTTTGTTTTGAAATAACTTCCTAAATAATGGCCATCTATCATTCACAAGCATCTGTGACTGACATTAGTGGCTAATGCTAAGTCACTTATTTTCTTACCAAGAAAATGAAACCCAAAGCCTCACATTCATGGTGACATTAAGTAAGGGGCAGGTGAGCATGAGTTTCTGTCCAGTTAAGTCAGTAGTCATAAAGAGCACTCACAAATGCTTGTGAATGATATTTGGCCCAAACCAAAATACACAGTAAAATATTCAGCGTTAAATCAATTCTTATATCAGCTCAGAGTTGATATTTTACCATGCAGACCTATAGCATGGCCTATGTATGGTAGATTTTCTGAATGCTATAATATAGTTCCTGTAAAGACATTACAATGGGCAGAATAGTCTACTCTTCAGTTAAAAGCTTCTAAATGGGCTAGGATCTCCTTGCTGATTTTGTGATTGAAATTTGAGTCATTGGATTCAATGATGTGGCTGAAACCATTTCAATTAAGGAAATGTTGAGTTTTATTGATATTGTTACAAATGATTGCTTACAAAAGTTTCATATTGTCAGGAAAACTGTTGTGTAAAACATTTTGGGCATTTTAATGGTCCAAACTTGTGGTGAAATAGACAAAATACTCGTGAATAATTGCTGCCGAGTTCATCTCCAAAACTATACAGCATCAATTTAACACAAGGAGAATGCAACGTCATGTGTATACAATGGTTATATAAAATATAATTCATTTTTTTCGCTGAGCCACGTTTACACTTTCAAAATAGAGAAATACAGCCCTCGAAGTGTGTCATTGATTCATCAATCCATTTCCATTGTCATACCCATTTATTTTATTTTTTATGAGCTGGGGGCAGGGGCTAATGCAGTCAGAATTGTAAGTCTAGCTCTTTGTCCTTCTGTGGGATTTAAACTAAGCAAAGTGTTTGACTTGGTTTTGTGCTTGTTCTCAAGGAATAATTAAGCAAAAGGCATAGAGTCTGCCAGTTTTTTGGCTTAGTACCTGCTCTGAGATATGCGTTTTTCCATTGGCAATGGCTAATTCAGCACAGAGAGCTCAATTCTCCAGCCTTTGAGAGGGTATGAATTCATTACCCCTGGTCCCACAGCACAGCACCTGTGCATTTATTATGGTACCTCCAGGCTTGTAGACAGACAGAAATACCATATAGCCTCACCCTGATCCACCACCTTCTGGACCGGGATGAAATCTAATAAAAACAGATTTTCAGGGCGTCAGACTGAAGATGATCTCTGCTGTATTTTGTCCAGGTTATCCTCGTTTCTTTCTGAAAGAGGGAGCACTGAATCACTCCACAGTACAAGCTTGTTTTTACTGGAGCATGGCAGAGATTTTCTTTCTCTCTCTCTCTCATTCATTTTAAAGGCTGACACTACAGACCTACAACATAGCTTGGGGGTGGGATCCTTTGCCTCTAATCCCATGAAAATGCAGAAAAACTTTCATGTTTTTGCATCAGATGTCAGCCTTTTAAGAATTGTCTTCTAGCAAATATATATACATATATATATATATATATATATATATATATATATATATATATATATATATATATATAGACTGACATACATCTACAAATACAAAATAGCTTTGATACTTTTTCTTCTTCCTTCATGTCATCCCCTTCAACATCAGGGATGACATGGATTCAGAATTCAATTTTAAATAAGTATAATGGTAGGGTTGGTTAATGACAGTGGGTGATTGATGAGTGATTCTAAGCGACTGATTTTAGGAGTGATATTTGCATCATACCTAGACACATGCAGATATATACTTTTATATACTTTTTTAGCAATGCTAGAAGCAATGAGGTGGGTGTGACAAATCATTAACTCCTTTAATGGGCAATGCTACAATATGCTGTCTATCACTGTTAGTGTATTTGTTCAATGCATGTATAAAACATCCATCTTTCTTCTAAAGATGAGACTTTTAGGGTACAATTGTTCTGTTAACTGTTTTCATTGAAATGACAGGTTCTGATATTTCTCACAAATATTTCAATACTGATTCAAAAATGGTGAGACTATGGCATAGTCCAGAGCACAGCTGTCATGTTCTAATCCCCTGTGAGGCTTAGGTTCAAATCTTGGCCTGGGCACCTTTTTATTCTGTGATCCCACATCATCTTAAACCTTCTCAGCTTACCGACTGCCTATAATAAGGTGGGAAAAAAAATAAATAGGAGGGTGTACTGTCTATCCTTCAAAAATCTACTGTTTCAGTACTAGAACTAGAACTTGTCCTCCATAGGTGTAAGTGCTGATTCTTGCCATAACATCCAATATAAATGTTTTTGATCTCAGTCCAGCTTCCTGTCAACTGTCTAGTTTATTTTTGTGCTGCCAGCATTATTCCAAACAGGGCCACCTGGGATGATTTGTTTGTAAAGAAATCGGTACAAAAGTGAGAGCACAGCAATACGCTGAAAGTGCAAGCCTGTTTAGTCATAAAAAGTGTACCCTACTTCCTCTGATCTGTCCAGAGCTTTGACCTTATCACTTCTGTGTAAATGTACACTGCTGACTGCTGGGTTATGACCACTCATTGTCACAAGGTCTGCTGGACATCTCTGCCATCTGACCAGTGGTTTACATTTTAAGCATTTAACAGAAGCTCTTCTCCAGAGCAACTCACACAGTTCACATACCATCAGTTTATGTTGCTGGATAGTTACAGATGCCATTTCAGGCCAATTCTTTCCTCAAAGGTATGCTGGGGAATTTGAATCAAATAATTGAATGTGCAACCTCTGAGTTACAAGCCGAGCTCCCTGACATTTACAGTACACTGTCACATGCCTGTTCCCTGGACTCCTGTGTGTCTGTTGTCCAGCTCCGTGTGAATTTGTGTTGGCTGACTGTGGCCATTTGCTAGCAGACAGTGTGTTGTTTCCTGCCAAATGTGCATCAATTTAATGTGTGGCAGTGTCCACTTTGGCTGGGATTCAGTCAGCATTTGTCTTCAACTTTTGACATGGAATGTCATTAGGCTCAGCTTGGCCTGTTAGTTTGTGGGAATGACTGAAGCTATCAAACAACATTTGGGGAAAAACAAAAAGCTGTCACTTGCTTGCTTTGTTTTCCTAAGTGAAGCTTAAAGGCAAATTGAATCCTTTGAATAAAGGTGCTTGAATCCTGGCCTATGCATGCTTATCTAGGAGGCTATGCATTAGCTTCCTGGCAGACTATGCCCTTGGTATGTGGGCAGATTGGGTTACCCTATTTCAGTGCAATGAAGTCATCAGCATAATCACCTTGGCTCCAATGCTAGCTGACTCCCCATCCATTTTTCTGGATATCCATGTGCCTCTTCAGCTCAGATAAAAACACATTTGAAAAACACCAGTCATGACAGACCCCTGCTATACTGTTGTCATTTTCTAATTTTTTTTTTTTTTACAGTGTTCTTTCCTAATTCCCACCCACTCACAGAGAGCTGGGCTTCCACTCACCCCCACAAACACTGGCTGTGCTGCTCTCTAGAACAATGCATGCTTAAATCTGGATAGTGCTGTATTTTAAGAAGCCAAACTCTGCCAAGCAATAATAATAATAATAATAATAATAATAATAATAATAATAATCAGCATAATGTTCAGCACCATAGACAGCGGATTACTTACCCACAGCCTTGCTCAGCTGAGGGTGATTGGTAATCAGTCCAGGTGTGGTTCATTGGCTGAAAAGGTTATATGTTATAAGGCAGTAGAGTGTTGTTTTCTCTGGGGATTGAAATCACAGAGACATTAAACTGAGATCCGGAATCTCAGCGGTCAGTGCAGATCCCATGGCATAGGGGGGTGGTAACTCTTGGTTTCTTGGACAACTTTCAGCAGAACTAGGTCTGTACAGCCAGGCACCTAATCACCCCATAAACATAGCTGGCGTCTGGTCTCTTGAAATGGGTTTTCATTTGAACCCAGTGTGAGTAAGTGTATGTGGCATGCATGCATGTGTGTGTGTGTGTGTGTGTGTATAAGTGAGACCCATGTGTGCATGTTTGTGCATGTATGTATGTGTGTGTGTGTGTGTGTGTGTGTGTGTGTGTGTGTGTGTGTGTGTGTGTGTGTGTGTGTGTGTGTATGAGTGAGGCCCGTGTGTGTGCACATTTGTGTGTGTGTGTGTGTGTGTGTGTGTGAGAGAGAGAGAGAGAGAGAATTTGAGCTCCTGCCATATGGTGTGAAACAAAATAAAGCCGTGCAGCCCTACAGGGCAGGACACAGGGAGGGCCCAGGTCTCACTCTGGCAGTGTAACAGCTGCCATCGCTCACAGAAATGTCATCCCCTCAAAGATCTGACATTTTCCACCTCAGCAATTTCTAATGGTACTGTAAATCTCAGAGGGTGGACCACACCTGACAGTAAGCTGCTCTGTGGCCCAGGGAGGGCTTCTGCTCAGAAACTCTGGCCTGGACCCAATCAAACACACCAACCCTGGGATTCAATCAAACACACTCAACCTCTTTAAGGGAATATGCAATTCAATCAAAACAGATTTTATATTACAAAGGAAGTTCTTTGAGTATTTTATGTTTTATTGAAGATAAGCAAGGATGTCCTTTGGAATCATGTCCTTTGGAATCTGTGTTTTCATTCTAAAATAGAATAGCATTTTTTTCATAATGAGACAAAAGTGTGTTTTGATTGAATTGCATATGTCTTCAATGAGATTAATCCCAGAGTATGTCTACATCCTTTTACTTTGGAAGGAGGATTTCATATTTATGCATTTCTCCACTGAAATTTTATGCAATTCTATTAGCGTTGGTTGTGGTTATCCAAAGGTTGCATTAAGTAACTAAATAACTCATGTAGAGACTGATTCAATCAATCTACAACAGCATAAATATATCATAAATTAAGCAAAATAATTCAAAAGAAGTGTAGTTCTCCTGTAAGATTGTCATCATGTGCTTTACAGATTTATGAAATTATGAATTGTTCTCTGGAATGAAATGCACCTGGTTTTGTCCCAGGTTGACTTGCACTCAGTGTTATATCACAGATGAAAGAACAGGCCATTGTGAGCAACAATAAGTTGCATTCATCCATATTGCTATTGGAGTTGTGTACCTATTCATTCAGAGTAATGGTACCTGAAAGTTTTTGACAAATATGTGTCAAAGATAGAGACAGATATGTCAAAGCTGACCTTTGTAGTCAAATTCTTTTAGCCCCACCCCCAGTCTAAATATCAGAAGATCTCTGGAGTTTGAGGAGTCACCCAAGTCTCTCTCCCTTCATGTTTACAGCAAGCTAGGAATAAAAACTTATGTCAACCCACAGTCCTGGTCACCATCTTTGCAAGACACACTTCTTTCCTATCTTCTTCTTGTTTTGTGATGAACGTGAAACAAGCACATGTTGTATAGTAAATAAACACAAATCAGTAGATTCAAATACATTCCGCTGAAAGTACAATTAATTCTGGTGGTTAATTGATAGTCTGGGTAATATCAATAGTGCAGATTAATTTACACACTACTAAAGAAGTTAGTTACAAATGTTTGGCCTTAGCACATGTCATGGTGTGATTAACATGTAGAAAATGAACGCTTAACACCATATGCAATATGTAAATAATATCCTTTATGATTCAAATAAGTGTATTTATAGGTTCTTGTGATTGATGGTGTCATTGTCACAATCTGTCATATCACATCACCTACAGTATATCATGTGGAGATAATGCAGGTGCTCCTCTGAAAGTCATTGTGTCTGGTTCAGAATAAGCCGCTTTGCAGTTTGATGATTCCATGATTGCACATTGATCCCTGCATAGCGGGTTACTGTTTAAATCATCCTGAGATGATATGTTGTGCCTGAGGAGATTACCGGTCAGAGAGCTGTGCATTACCACACAGAATACATAAATCAGTCCCTCTGTTTTACTGCAGGAAGGAGGAGGTGATCTATTTGTCCTTAACACTGGATAACGTAAAATAATTGTTTCTTACTTTTTAAAATATATTTGGTGAGGTAAGGCATTAGCGATAATAGTTTTGTGATTGGTGACCTCACTAAACTGTATTTCTAAAGAAGGAAAAGAAATTAGAAATACTTTCATTTGCAGGATACAGTTAAAGCACCGCTTGACTCATCTTGACATTCTGAAGATATCTATCACAACCCATAGTTTGCAAATTGACGTCAGTGAAAGTCTGTATATTTTGGCAATAATACTCAGACTAATAATTCTCCTTAAATGATTTCCCACAAGCTGTAACGTACATTATTTCATATATTACAGATATTATGTAGCTATCCTGTTTGGTAACATTACCAAGCAAATGAGGGACAGTTATTTTTACTTTACATCCAGTTCTCTGAATTCCTGCATCGTGCACTGGAAACTTGTCAGTAGGGATTAAATTCAGGCCATAGACACATCAATATGCAAGTCCCAACTGATTGGCTTGTCAACACACCTAAACAGCATTTCATTGGTTGGCAATTTGCCAAACACATAATCCAGTGGAATCAGATTAGATTCCCAGGCTGGGCCCTGCCATTGCTCCTTAAAGTGAGGTTTTTACTGGAACCTGTACCTCAGATTACCTCAGTGCTAACCTCCTATAAATATATAACACGTATAACATGTAAATGTCAAGGAGCCTGGCAGGGTGGTGGAGAGGGAGGTGATCTTTCATTTACTTGCACATAGCATTAACAGTAACCCGGAGGGAAAGTAAAACACAAAATACAAAATAATAAATGCCAAGTTGGGCATTGATGCCATAAAAAAACATTTTTTTTTTATTACAACTTTACCTTCAGTTTTAAAGACTGAAATACAATGGGTGGGGAGTCCCAGCTTGCCTGAAAATAAATGAAAAACAACCCAGTCCAGGCTCTGGGTCCACTCCAGCACTGCTGATGAGATTGTGGGAAGCTGTACAGAGAGGAAACACATACTTTGGTTGGCAAAGATAAATTTAAGCCTTTCCACAATTTATTTCTCAAATTAAAAAACAATATAATGCATACAATAATCACAATTTGAATTTGCAGCATACGGTGAATCTTTATTTCTGTGGTATAAATTCTAATGCTTTTAAGTAAGTGAATTCTTTGTGTTTTCTTCACCAGTGGGGAAAATGGAATGGGCACCAGGGCAGTCTGCTGAATCCAGCTCAGCTGAATTGGAGATGTCTGTGCCAGACTTGGGGAATTACAAGCACCCTTGTTTCACTTCGTTTCACTGTAGTCAGTGCTGCTTTTGACATGTTCTTGTTGGACATGATATAGCATCTCTGGTGAAAGGTACCTTGTTAGAAGGCACTCTCTCCCAGCACACACACACACACACACACACACACACACACACGCACACACACAAACATACACACATAGCTCTACTCCAAACAGAGGTGTTCTCTCTGTTTGGTTGTGTCAGGTCAGAATTCTGAGTGCAGGTTTGAAGATTTCCCTCATGTATAGCATTTGCATACAGTAACGTGGTCAGTGTTGAATCAATAGAATCAGATCAACAGATCAACAATCAAAACAGGGCTCATATGTACTCTATCAGAGATTTTTTAATGGTTAAATTGATCAATGGTCAGGGCAAGGGTTGTGTTAGTGTGATGATCAGCTTTGATGTGGACTTTGATCTCCATTGGTTTTCACACTCCTGTGTCATTGTTTTTGTGCTTCTTTTGGTCCTTCTTGATCAATTATTGGGTCTTTCTTATTGGTTATCTATAGTCACTGATGCAATTTTCCCAGCCGTGTTGCCACGTCAGAAAGATTGTGGAGGGTTTCCGACCATGACCCTTACCATCTGCTTGATACACAAGAGATATGGTTGGCCTTCTGAGCTAAAGATCAAAGTCCTCAGCCAATGGAAACAAATCAATCTGGAGTGTTGTTCTCTTGGACATGGGGGTCACCTGTGGGTATGTGTGGGGATGGGTTGGAGGCATTAATACACATCAAGCAAAGGAAGAAAGAAGTTCCACCTCAACCCAAACTCCAAGCTGTCCTCATTGAGCTTGACAACAGACTGTACTTCATTCGATTCATCCTTAATTGCTTCGACCATTGTCCTTCAAATAAAAGGAAAGTGTTTTTTTGACAGTTAATTTTAGGGATTGTGAGTTAAAGTAAAAGCAAAAACGCTTGATTGAATCTAGGCCAGTGTCCTCATTCTTTCCAAAAGAACAATCCAACACACTTTGAACCGTTGATTTTAGCATTGAGACACAGCTGTCTCCTTTTCAACAGCTCTCTGGTGTGGTTTCCATCGAAGAGAATGCCATGTCAGAAGGTATGAGTACATACCTCCAATAGGATCCTTTGTAACCTGGGTGGAGTCATGCTATCAAAGGCCCTCTTGACCCATTCTGGTACTTTCCAAATATACATCATATCCTGTAGTTTCTAAGATGATTTCCTATGTGTAGTAATGTATGTGCTTGCATACCTTACAGATGTGATGTAGCTATCTGATTCAGAAAGTTAGTAAACAAATAAGGGGCATTACCTTCCCAACTCTGGTAGTTCTATGAACTGCTTTGTCAATGGATATTTCCTTTTGTAAAATCAGGAGGTAAGTTTGACCATTGTGGGCCTTTAAAGAGGAACACTAAAGAGAGTTAAAGTTTCTGTCTGGAGTAAAAATTCAAGGTCACGTCATTGTTACTGCTTCTGCCATTAATCCAAGGGTGAAGCAGTCACAGCCTTAGGGGTTTCTATTTCACATAAATATTCCTTTGTGTGTCTCAGCCATTGTCCTTCACCGGGAAAGTAAAAGGTAGAGGAACTCCCATTCCAGTTCATATAATAGGACTGGTGATGCATTTGATGTTCCATCTTATTTTTAGATGCATGCTCTCAGTCCAAGGGACTGGTGTTGCCAGTAGCTTTGGCTATTGACACAATGACAACAATTGCTGCTGCAATTGTAATATAAGTGTTAATTGCAGTAAAATCAATATATGTTGTTCTTGTACCTTACATTTAAATAACTTTATTAAACAAATACATTCTGATTGCAAGTATTATTATACAATATGAATTTTGTGTGGTGCCTTAAGATACATATTGGCTTTGGAGTTACAGGATGCCCACCTCCTCAGACAGTATAACTACCTATTTGCGTTATTACCATCAGTTATTACATATGGGCTTCGGACTTACAATATGTCCACCTTCCCAGACAGTACACCCACCTATTAGTGTTATTTTAGCCTTACACATGGGCTTTGGGGTTACAGTGTACCTACCTCCTCATATGGTACAATAATCTTCAGTTTCCAATAACCTAATGGGTAAAACCATTTATTCATGTTTTCCACGCATTCATCAACAGCGATGCAGGCACTTGTAGGTTTTATTTACTGAATCCATTCTCCCAGGATCTCAGTTGTTTTTGCAGATGACGTGCAGGTCTCCCAGGGATGAGCTAAAGTCGCTCTCACTCCCTTACCCCCTGGGTCCAGTGTCTGTCTTCAAGAGACTGAGATAGAGCTGTTGATCTGAACGACATTACAGAGACTCCAAAACAACACCCATCAGGTTCTGAATCAGTTTCTACCTTGATAGACAACCAGGTCCTCATGTATATTTACATTTTTATTTTTTGTAACTATTATTTTTTTAAATATTTCTTGTTATCAAGCAAAGTTTGTACATTTATATAAAGCTATTGTCATACCTAAAACTGTCAACCTGCTCAGTAGAAATGTGTCCAATTGAACTTCAGTATCTTAGCTGTTATTGGATTTGATTGAAGATTTTGAACACAGTATGACTGGATATGACTACGAGTGTGGATCAGTCTGTTCAATTTTTTTTTGAAAAGCTCTCCTTAAGCTTTATTTTGAAATATCATTCAGATAATCACCATTTTTGCATTTAAATAAAATTTTTTACAGGTGCCAGGTACATAAAAGAAGCTATTGTGATGTAAATGTGCTATGCAGGCCCACATGGTGTCAGCTCTCCCACGTTTCTTTCAATCAACGGCCGCAGAAGCTGAAACATCCTTGGTTCTGTTAGGGAGCTGTGTGGCAGAATCACAACACACACGCGTGACATTCTCCATGTCTGAAACCGAGCGCCCCCAATTTAAAACCACCATTACTGGCACAAAGGGTTCCGCAAGAATGGGAAAGCAGACTCCTGTTGTGACAGGAGGTCGACCGTCCCTGGCACTGAAGGGAATTCTGGGAACAAACCTGCCATCTACAATGTAAAACATTGTGTCATTAGCTGTAGGCCTAGTGAAGGATTTCCCCTGGCTGTTGATCAAACTGTGGAACCAAATATGGTAGTTCGAGAGATCGGCTGGAGGTGGGGGGGGTTATTCAAACCTTCACTTTGGACGATGCCCCTTTCCAACACACACACATACACACACGCTCACACACACATAGAGGAAGCAGCACATAAGTGATACCTCCTTTGGGAAGCAGAGAGGAAAGTCACAGAGTAGAAGAATAATGGTCTTGAAATCTCTCCTCACAACAGAGGGACCAGCCACACACATTCTATCTGGCTGTGACAGCAGAGGGTTCCGGCCCACAGCCAAGGTCCAGCTCTCCTCAGGGAACACACTGTTTTTAATTACCTCAGACACAATGGGAGAAGGAGGCACCATGACACCAAAAATGGGTATAGCTACCAGATCTGACCACTGACTTGAACCATCATTGTTGTTTTCATTGTTCGTTTGTTGTGAAGAGGCAATTTCATTGGATTGTCATTAATTGACATGTAGTTGCAGCTCTCATCACAAAGCACATTGTGGATGAACAGTTCCCCAGTACGATAGCTCTACAGCAGTCACATTGTATTGGCTTATAGTTTTCAATCATTAAATCATCTTTAAAGTGTACAAACTGAGCCAATTTCTCAACATGTGCAGTAGTGTTCCTGTTTTTACATCTGGGCATTAAGCAGATGCTCTTATTCAGAGTGACTTATGCAGTATTATGCATTGATCATTTATGCATTTAGGTATTTACAAGCAAATCAGGTGACGTACCTTGATCTGGGGTTCTTTTGCAGTTCCCCAACTCAGAATCTAACCTGCAACCTCTCAGTTACAGTACCAGCTGCTCTCTGAATATTACTCTACACTGCCACTTTTCCAACCTCCATGTAACTTTAGAAACGCCATGTCTGGGTAGTCATTCTGTCAGTGCGTCATTATCACGTTAATTTCACCATTCTCCCTCCATGCGCGGTACAGCGTACAGTAGAGAGGAAATCCAGGCTTGTACGCTGATGAGCAGGGCTGTCGAGGCGCAGAGAGTGGGCTTGGATGAGCTCCCAGGGCGCTGAGAGAGAGGGGGTGGTTTTTAAGTGTTAAGAGGTGTGTTGGGGGTTCACAGCCACCCCCCACCCCCAAAGCCCCCATCTGCTCCTGCCCTCATCTGAGACAGGGTGAAGAACTGATCAGAATCCTAAAGGGGCTGTCATTTCCTGTGTTGTTACAGAAGCTCAGGGTGTAGGAGGACGAAGATGAGGAAGGAAGTAGCAGGTTTTAGTTTCGTCTCGCTGAATAGCTAAAGAGACGGCACAGGTGCTTTAGCCTAGTTCAGAGAGGGTCTCTATTTCTCTCTTTCTCTCTCTCTCTCTGCCTCATGTTCAGTTCAAACCAAAGTGCTTTATTGGCATGACAATTAATATTTATTTTAGAACAAGTAGAACACAGATAATAACAACCTAGAGTAACCACAAAACAATGTGTTTAATAAGAGTAATAATAATAATAATAGATCTCTCTCTTCCGTACTCTTGACATTGTTTTGTTTCACTTTGCATGATCCAAATGCTGATCTATTGATCTATTGTGGAGTAAAGGCCTTTTAAAGTTGAGACTCTGTCTCTCTCATTCTTTCTCCTCTTTTGTTTATTTTTCTTCCTCCCCCTTCCTTTTTGTCAATTATTCCTTTTAAGGCTTTTTAATGTCAATTCTCTGCCCCTGCCTCCCTTCCTGGGTTTCATTTGCGGTCTAGGCTGAATGCTCTGTAGCCTTACACACAAATGAGACTCCCCCAATTCAAATGGGACTGTGTCCAAAGGCCTTCAAAAACAGCTCAGAGGAATTCTCATGTAGACACCCCCCACCCACGCACCCACACAAACACACACACACACACATACACACACACACATTCCCAGCATGCTATTGTAATTTTGACTATTGACTGTGTTTGTGTTTTTATAAATTTTATGTTAAATTGAAACTGAATACAGATGTAAACAGATGTACAGTATTTTAATCTTAGTGGGGGTCTTCCTGGTTGAACAAAGAATAAATGAAACAAGGTATGAGGTTGGCCACTGGTTAAGGGACATGTTTTATAGTGAACAGTCAACATTGCCTAATATGGCTCCCACAGCAATAGAGCAGAATACATCTAATCTAATCTCTTTAAGGACAGCATGGTGTAAGGAAAAGGCAAGAAAAAAACAAATAAATAAAAAGAGCTGGTTGGGGTTTCGGAGAGGGTCATCCTGTTCAGACATTGTTCCAGTGTGTAGATGAGTGCCACGGTCTGCATCCTGTTAAGGCACTGTTGGATGGTGTATGGATAGGACCTGCAGCCTAGTATTGCAATTGCTGGGTCAGTCATAATTAGCTTTAGTGTCATCCAGGAAGGAAGGTATTGGATGTCCTTGTCTCATCGCTCTATACTGACCCCTACTGGTCAGTTGGGTGGTCATGGTCTGTTGGCACAGAATTGCACCTGAAGTGTCCTACTCATGTCTGTCGAAGCTTAGCTTATGTAATGGTGTGTGGAAGGAAGCAGCATTATATAAAAGAATATAAGAATACATAACAACAAAACATAGGCCAGTCAGCTCATTGCGACTCATCATTTACATGTAAATATGTAACGATATTATCTTGTCTTTTGCTTCTTGGCCCCTTCAAAAATTGTGTTGTTATGTCATATTTAATGTACATTGTCATTGTGTAGGTCACATACATTTTTTTTGTATGAGATTGCATTACACAATTTATGTCTTTTTAAAGCATATTTATTTTTCATTTTTGTTTTTCCCCACACTCCCACACACATTTTCATATTTCAGTGTGTCTTTATGCTGTTATGTAAGATTCTGTTCCTAACAGTGTGAGTAAAAACAGTCCCGAATCATGCGGTGTTCATTCCATCATGTCTTATTTTTTTAATGAACCCCCAGAATGACTGTGAAAAGGGGAGATTCTCTGCATTTAGGCAGCACCTGAGATTTGATTTAAAACAGATCTATCATGCTCGTCCCTTGGCATCTATAACGCACATTGTAATAAGCTCCTACTTGCAGGTTCTGGTGAAAACCTGTGGACTCAGGGGTCTTGGGAGACCTGGGAAATCTCGTGTGATGAAATTTAGAATATGAAATTAATTTATCTGAGAGATTTTCTTGCATGGTATGTGACAGGAGTGAAATGTGCTATGCCGTAATGTGACACCATTCTCCTCCTGTTGTTGTTTTTTTTTTTTTTTCTTAGGGAGACGAATTTGGCTTTGAGTACCAGAGACACAAGGGAAGCCCTCCCTCTTTTATGCTTGGATCCACACCCACGGAAGCTTTGTCTGACCCATTTCATGGGCCCCATCCCAAATCTTGGGATTAAAATGCACACCAGCCCTCAGTTATTAAATACAAAGTTAGCAGTATTATTACTAACACTGATGTGAGCATCGACCGCCATCCCCAGGACTATAAAGAGGCACCTATAAGGGCAAGGACTGCTCCTGAAGGGTGTTAATAAGGCCTGGATAGATTGCTGGGAACAGGAGGACAGTCTGCCCCCTACAGGAGGAAAACAGCACAACACTGCAGGCTGTGAAAGGCCTGGAGAGCCCAGTGGTTTGATGCATCAGTAACCAACGCCCTATTTTGTTGACGAGGGTGTGGCCTGTGAGAGGTGGACGGAGTCAGGGTGCCCCGCCGTGTCGCCATGGATTTTGAGCTGAGCACCGGACTATCGGCGGCCGCCATTGTGGCTATCGTCTGTAACTCTGTGGTGGGCGTGCTGATCCTCATCCTATTTGTCATCTTGTACAAGGCCTGCAAGGTGCCCTCCACCCAGCAGAGGGCACCCACGCTGACAGTGCTGGCCTTGGGGCAGGATCAGCAACAACTGCAGCAGCAGAAGAAGAGCGAGCAGAAGTACTTACTGTCAGTGCCCTGACAGGACGTTACCGTGGATACCGTAGGATTCTGTGGGTGGGTAGGGGGAAGGGGAGGGGGGCGGTGTGGAATATCAATGAGGATTAAAACAATGATTCTGTTCTTCCTGGGGTTATAACCCCAACTCCCCCTACTCCTGCCCCCTCCCCAAACTGGCAATAACCACCTCCTTCTCTACTAATGCTGGACTGCCCCACAGTAAGGAGACAGGCTAGATCTTAGATCTGCTGGTGTGAATGTGTATGTATGTGTGCGTGAGTATGTGTATGTTTGCGTGTGTGCACGTATGTGTTTGAAAGCCAGCTTCACAGGGACTGCAATAGCAGCAATCTCAGAGGAGGCAGATCCCAGCACAACTGAAGGGAGCAATAAAGCCAAGGGATTGTGGGAAACAATTATCTACAAGCACATGCACACACAGACACAAATACACATACAGACGCAGACATGTGGTCTCACACACACACGCAAACATGCACAAATACACATACACACTCATTTGGTCTCACACACGCATAGGAAGTACAGGGAAGGGGACATAATACCAAACAGTAAAATAAAAAAAATATAATCAGAATGTATCCAGAATTGTACTAAATCATACTTAATATTTCTGCTCAGTACAGGGTCCACATATCACATGGCTTATTAAAAAATCACAGGAGAAAAAGCGAACAGCAGGTGCATGATGTAAGGGAGTTCCGCTGTAGGTCCCCACCCACAAAGGATTTCTTGCACCGTTTCCGGTACAGTTCGCCACACAGTGCAGTACAAAGGCGGCATTACGTAAGGGGAGAGCTACTGGAGTCACATCGGTTGTTCAGAGAGGCGCCATCTGGCATCCCAAATCATGCCCCCCGCACCCTCTTTGTGACAGTCTAGCCAACTGCAAGTGTGTGTGTGCTCACAACACATCCGGGTCTAATACAATTCTAAAAATGGTTAACAATTTAAATGTATTTTCAATATGAATATGGCCCACAGCTTGGCTGTGAGTCACATGGCCAGGGGAAAGATGCAGTGAGGTTGCACAGCAAAACAATGGCATGCACTGTGAAAAATGTCATTTAAAAATAACAAATAAAATGAATGATTTCAGAAACATATCTACCACTAGGATATGGAAATATAACTTGATAAGATGTCCTTTAAATAAGGAATATGATGTTGAATTAAAAAAATCGTGTTGGTTGTTTTCTGGGTTTAAGCTAATAATACATGTAAAGGTTTCAATGTTTGCAGGGTGTAAACAGGCTGTATGGATATGCACTGTGTTTACGGAGTTCAGATGACGAAACATTGTACCCATTGTATAAGCACAGACACAGAAGACCTCTCCTGGAATGTGTAAAGGGGGTGAAGAGGTCTCAGAGCTGAGCACCAGGCCAGCTGTGAATACCACATGTTTAGCGATAATTCAGAACCAAAAAGGGGAGAAAAAAAAACAATAGAGAAGGCTTGAGTCTGCATATGACAGGGAGTCAAGAGACAGTGTGGAAAAAGAAGCCCCTGACTGCCTTTGTTCTGTGGATGAGCTGTGGAGAGGACACAGAGCAGAGTCACTGAAGCAGGGACAGCCACACACAGGTTCAGTCACTCAGCCAAATCAGAAAGATGAATAATAGATGTTAGTAAGGGGCTCCTGAGCCATTCAGCTGCTAAAGCCACACCCCCTCCCTAGTTTGAACTGACACCTATACTCATCTAATACATAACATCATCACTCTGGAGAGGATTCAGATTAGGATCCCATTTGGTTGCCAGGTGACCAGTTAGCTAGAACTTTTTACAAACATGCCTGAAACATGTTATCAATCCGCACAAGTTCTGTCAGGGTGATTAAGAAAAATACCCGGTATGTCACTTGCAAATTATTCTGGTAACTTCCTCAGGGGAGTATTATGTAGTCATGGAAAAAAATATGAACACCTGTCAGATATGTTTTAGGATTGCTCAGAATGAAATTACCAAAATGGTGGATTTGCTCAACATTGCTAACGTTGAGGGTTAAATTAACATGAAAGACTATATTCTAGGTAATTACACAAAGGTATGTGCTGGGAACATTTACCCTAACATCAAAGATGTTCCAAAAAGTGTTCACAGAAACAAAAATTGTCAGCCGTTTAGCTCCTGTCATTACTCAAACATGGCTCAGAGTCACAGTGGCAGGACATAACGTCCTTCATCTGTCCAGTATAGGCCATGAGTTATAGGGCGGCTTTGTTTTTAGTTTCCCACTGCATCACCGTGCTGGTTATCCAGAAGTACACTTTGTGGCTCCTAAAGTGTACACTGTCAGGACTGCAGGTGAGTGCATCAGAGAAGACTGAGTCACATGGTACAGCTGCAGTCACTGTAACCATAGCATAATTCATTATTCCACAAGATGATTAAAAATGGGGGCAACTAATACTAGCTAATTAGGGAAATTAAAAAACAACCGATAATTTACTTATCTGAGAGTGAGGCCATTTTCTTGGACTCTGCTGTACAGTTGGCCATAACTTAGGTGTAATATCAAATTTGATACATACATCAAGACATACTTAACAAACAGACAGTTCTTCCAATGATAACCAATAACCTACAGGAGTTTTACAATTTTGTCAGCTTTTTTCTTGAGTGCAAGTAAGGCAAGTAACATTGTGAGGAAGATCTTTGTTGCTAACAAACTGAGCTCAACCTTTGTTGTTTTTCATTCTGATTGATTGTTTTTTTTTTTTGTGAAAAGTATCCAGGACATGTATTTTTGGCAAGAATCGTAACTTAACTGCAAACATTCTGAACTAAACTGAAAAGGAAATGTTTATGAACATGTTCTGTGTCTCCTCTGTCCATCTAGGGAGCATGTAAACAATGACACAGGGAAAGTTGTTCAGTCCAAATCAGTACATGATTTTATTTTCAATAATCTTTAAGCATATATTGTTTTGCATTTAGATTTTTGGTCATTATTATTTTGGAGTGTGAAGTCAGCCACTGTGACAAGGTTTCTTTTTTAAATTAAAAATAAAAAAGGAACTGTTGTATACAGCATTTGTTTTGTCTTGTTGTGGCTGGGTGAGACAGAGGGCAGTGTTAAACAGAGAATGTTGTCATTCAGAATGCCCTGTGTGATGGTGACTGACAGTGTGACTGACAGAGTCTTGATCAGTTTTGACACTCACATGCATAAATATAGACTGGAAAACAGACATGCAATCACACATTCATGCACTTTGGCTTGCACACATACAGACACAAACACTCATTCACACATAGGCATGCATACACATCACACACACACATCCAAATAGGCATATGCACACACAAACACAACACGTATGCAATATACAATCAGAAACACATACGTGGTCACAAGCAAACACAAAATCACAATATAATTCACATACAAGCACACACACAAACACACACTGAAACATGGACAGTGCACCTAAACATAAATGTATGCTAATATGTGCACATGTTAAAGATGCTACATGAACTGAAGGATGAGTGAGTCCAGCTTGTTCTGGCTGAAAGACAGACCTGATAATGAGCTTAGGAGCCAAGCTTCAGGCCTTAGAGGCAGAGATTAGCCTTATTACTGCATAGTGGGCAGTGCGACACACAACTTTACCCTTCCTGGATAGGATGTCAGTGTGTCATGTGGTCATAGCCCAATACCTTTGCTCTAATTTTAGCGTTCCTGGTGTGACATCAATGAGACAAATGCCACAAACACAAAACCATAAAGATACATCATACCTAGGGAGGCCTGAGACTTCTCACACACATGAAACAGAAATGATGATGTGAATTATCAAGATGAGGAGATATTGCAACACTTCACAACATGTGAAGAATTTCAAAATGATCCATTTTCAGCTGTGAGATATAGCTTATAAAATATTGCTGTGAAGTATATTCGTCCTTATATTGTCGAATAAATCCCATATATTCACAATATATTGCAGTATATTCCTGTACTATAAGGAGTATCAAGAAACAAAGTTTGGGGAGAACAGAAGTGAAAAGACAGCCACATTACGTTGCTGTCAGAAGAACTGAGACGCTTGCAGTTTGCCCAGACGGTACGACAGAAAGCGAGCACCATGGGAGCCCGGTACCACCATTAGCCACGTCGGATCTTGGAGCAGTGTGAGTAAGATTGAAATAAAGAGACTCCTGACAGTCGCGCTCCCGGCTCTCTTCGAAAAGAGAGAGAGAGAGTGAAGGCCACGGTAGATAATAAGCCAGCTGGACCTGAAGATAAGCCAATATCTATTTTTAGACTTTCATTTTTCTCTCCAACAATGCCAGGGTGGTAATAGAAAAAAAATTTAATAAAATAACATGAGAGGACAATTACATAAGCCGAGAACCAAACGGCACTGAAGTGATTATATTTTGAATCAAAACTGTTCACTCGGTGACTTAATGAGCCATGCGATTTCATCAGGTATGGAGAAGGTAATACTCAGGCTGAGCCAAGAATCTCAAATGGCGACTTTGCCGGTGAATAACTCACGATGAATGTGATTATATTTTGATTCATATGCTCATATGTGATTATATTTTGACTCAAAACTTATATGCTGTATCACGTCTTGAGGTGATATATTTCTTAAATAACTGCTAGGCCTCTGAGTGTGTGTGTGTGTGTGTGTGTGTGTGTGTGTGTGTGTGTGTGTGTGTGTGTGTGTGTGTGTGTGTGTGTGTGTGTGTGTGTGTGTGAGTGAGTGTGTGTGTCCTGTAATCCAAAAGCAACTTTTGTGGAAATCAATTAAAACTGTATACTTTGAAGGAAGGCTGTGACCACAATGTTAAAAATTGCACATTTTCATTTGGAGTAGAACAGCATAGTTATGTAACAGTCAATATGTTCAATAAAAGGAGCTGAAATAGAATAGCCCAAGGTCATTTATTTAAGGTTTTTCCTTCAATGAACCTTGAATCACTTCGTAAACTTTCTCTCAATGTAGACGTATTATTCCCTCATGCTGTGATCCAGAGGGCAGTATTGAATGAGTGATATCGCCAGAGAAAAAAAGTGCCACAAGTTCAGTCTACATATAGCAGTGAGAGATGGTAAAGCCTCTGCCATTTACATAGCTTTCATGTGTATACAGCAGCAGAGCCGCTTTCTGCTCCCTGTTAATGCATGCTGCCTGATAGCTGCACACAATCACACAGGGCAGAACCTGACTGAGTTTCACCCAGTAATATTTCTATTATTACCATTAAAATTTAGTTATAATAAGATCATGTTCTATATTACATTTATTGAATGATATTAACTGAGTATTATATTGCTGTGATATCAAGATTCGATAATGTAGTAAAAAAAAAAATAATAATGGCACTGGAAAGAGCTGCAGCAAGGAAAGGATGTCACTGATTCATCCTGAAGTTTGCCTGCGTAGGGAAACAGCAGAAAGCGCCATGTCTTCACCAGAGTGTAGCAGCTGCAGGGCTGAGAGATTGTGATTTTATCTCACTTTTTTGAGGTGAGCAAAACCATTTTCCTTGTTTGTTTTTGAGATACAGACAACACTGATGAAAGAGCTCACTCAAGCCCTCACAGAAGAAAGCTGTCTCTGTCCGAAGAAGATGACGCTTTGGTGGGGTGAAGCCTGGAAGATGAAAATAAAGGCATCCTTTGGAGCAGACAGGGAGCTGGAAATCAGGCTAGCAGCTGTCAGAAACAGCTCTTCCTACTCCTCTAGGGGCTTGCTCTCCTCCTTCATGTTTCCTAATATTTCCATCATGAGACGAAGTGAGGTGATGCAGCAAGATTAGTAACTTGAGTGTGCTCTGCCCTCCAGACACCATGTTTTGAACACAACGTTTGAAACACAGATAAAAGAAACAAAGATTACACTTACACACCCCAATTAATACCTCCAATTAACTCTTTTTAACTGATGCACACTGGGGGCAGTCTGATTAGTTTTCTGTACACTGTTGGAAAAAGCAGCTTCAACTTAGTTGTAGGTTTCCTGGGCCTTTGATTCGCAGTGGAAAGGAGACTACTGAAACCTGATCTTTTTGGCCTTGTCTACACCTAGTGTAACCATGTGACTTTTGTTATCCAATCACAATAAAATTAGTTATGTTATGGTTATGGAGTGTGGTGTCCACATTTTTGGGAGAATCTGCATTTGCTGCAGTTTTTCTAAAATGGGCTTAGACTCTTGCCTGCTGTCCCTGTAGCCTATTTGTATGTGTATGCTGCAGAAATCTAGTAAAATACACCCCAGGACTACCTTTAGAGGTGGTCAGCCAGGTTTCTCTACTCCTGCCAGACTGCTGAAGCTAAGAAGGTGTTGAAGTGCTTAGTTGAGTTGAGTTGAGTTGAGTTGAGTTGAGTTGAGTTGAGTTGAGTTTAGTTTAGTGGATAGGAGACCTGGTAACACAAAGGCTCTGTGGGAAATGGCAATAGTGGGCCAGTAGGACCACTCCTCTCTCTGGAACAGTTCAACACCAGACCAGTGATAGGGACACTGGGCTGCAGGAGATGCCACCATGGGATGATTAGATACTAAACCAAAGATTCAATTTCATTACTGCAGTCATGACAGGCCTCTTAGCTTTTGATGAAGAGAGTAAGTTGAAGTCTTTCAAATGCAGCATCTACGCTTTGTAATTGAGAACTTCCACAGAAATAAGAAAAGGCTTACATTTTGGCTTCTGTGCTCTACTGGGGAAGTGTTATTGAAGAGTCATCAGTGAACAATCCACCCTATGTCCTGGAGTGGCTCTTTCCGTGCATGCCCACAAAAGCACTTGAAAACACTCCCAGACTCTTAAGTAAGTGCTCTGCTGTCTCGACTGAATTGTAATAAAACTTTTGATGCTAGGGTTGAACTGCATTTCAACTCTGACTCCCACTAAGGCTGAAAGCATTACATGTAAATGAAAGCCAGCCATCTGAAAGCTGCAGTCTTTTCTTCTTTTTAATCAATTAGCAGGACTAAGGAGACGCTTCAATCAATTAGTGGGACTTACCGGTAATTGCCCCTTCACAGACTGAATTTACAATAAGTCTCATAAAAAGAATGAAAGACATGAAAAACATACATTTGCATTGTATTGCCATTGGTGCCAGTTCTTTGCTTCACTGCGGAATGCAGGATAGCCAAGAGAATAATTCATCTTGGTGTCTAAAAGACTAACAGCGGGACATGCACCCAGCTCTTTTTACCCTCACTCTTTGACTTATGGGTTAGCCGTGGAAGGCTGTATTATTTTCTGGATTTCATGCCAAGCTTTGCTCTTAATTATTTAATTAGTCCTAATGACATTTGTTTAATCAAACTAATCATTTCCAGAAACAGATCCAGCCTTGCTTGCCCACCCCTTCCCTAAAGAAGGGGCCAGACATGCCTCAAATATCTGTCATAGAAGTCTTGTGCTCAATTGTTTTTCCTTCAGCAAGGATGGATTTCTTTTCCTGATAACACATATACAATTAGCCAGCTCCCCTCAACATAGTCACCATATTTCTCCAAGGGCCCTGGCTACTGTTCCAGAAAGACAAGAGTAATGATGGAGGAAGTTCTAAGGCGGCAAACTGGCTGATTTTATTATCGATCCATTGAGAGTTATGGTGAGCTACAAAATTGGTTACAGCCAAATTCCATGTAACATTTTCTATATGCTGAGGTCCTAAACCCTGGTGTTAAACAGCCAAAGCTTCCACCAAACTTGGCACTCAGTATGGAATTGATGGATTGGGGAAGCTGATAACACATTTACTTCACCTACCGTGGTTTCTCAGGCTCAAATCGGATTGATTTGAGGGTGCAAAACAAGACCAGAGCTGACTCTGACACATTCCAGTCACATTTGGGTCAATTCTGAGAAAATATTTTTTTTGCTATTTGCAATACATCTAAATGAGTTTTTTAAACATGAAATAGCAAATATTGATGACTGTGTTCCTCTACATTCCCTTTCACAGAATTTCTCAGTAACCACATTTAAATTGTGGAGCAAACTGTCATGATTTTGGAGACCTTTGAAGACAGTGTCAATGAGGAGAAATTAAGCCAGCTTCTCCCATTTACAACCTTCCTCTGACTGCGGTTTGTGATGTAACTCAGTCCTCTACTTCACATCTCAGCCTGAGCTTAGGGCACCCATGTGGATTTGTGGGTTAGAAAGAAGCACTACAATACTTCAATATTCCATACAGTATGCTGTAATATGATAGAAATGATTAATGTGTTCTGCTAAGCAAATAATTGAACTCCCATTGCTTTGTCAAACTCACATATACAAATATATTCATATATGAATGTTACATTAAATTCAACTGCAACTAGGGGGAAAATAACAATGATGGAAAACAAGAAGTCTGCAGTTTACAGCTATAAAGACTCTGGACCAATAAAAGGGAGGAGGGGATATTTTTCCCTTTTTTTATTGAATCGCTCTGACTGTGACCCAACCAAACGGGATGACAGCAATGAACACCGGCAGGGGCACGGTTACATAACAAGATCAGGGAATATTGAAAAAAAGATTGCTTACTAACGGCATAATCCGCAGGCCCCATCTGCAACAACAGGAGAAGTTGCATAACCCAAATCCCTCAATTAGACCCTCTGATTCTGTCAAAGATGCATTTGCATCACAGCTAATGAGGATTATGTTGAGCGTGAACCTCGTTGAGCAGCAACGGAGCCGTGATCCTCACAGACAATTTATATGAATAATCTGATAATATTAAATCTACTTCTGCAGGTGATTTACATAAATTGTGATCCAGGCTGCCTTGGGATTGTAGTGCATGCTCATCAACAGCAAATCAGTCTGTATATGGTCAATCCTTATTGAGTTCTAGCTTATTCTCTCTCTCTCTCTCTCTCTCTCTCTCTCTCTCTCTCTCTCTCTCTCTCTCTCTCTCTCTCTCTCTCTCTCTCCCTATCTTTTCAATGAGAGTTCTGGAGTGGTGGAGTCAGAACCATTAGATGGATGCCATTGAGAAAACAAGAATGGTATGAGTACAGTTTCGGTCCTCACCCTTCTGTATCACCATCCACAAAAACTGCACATAGGTCCACCCCCTCACTGTGACCGTTTTGAGCTCAGACTTGCTGTTTTTTTTTTTCCAACAAAAGCTTAACATGATTGAAACTGTGCATTGTTTCATACCACACCCTTCAAAATGTGATTATCTGAAAAGGCTTCATGCTGCAAATTTCATTAAACAAAAAAAAAAAAAAACAAGTTGCTAGGGATCTGTCATGAAAGAGCAAGTCTGGTTTTCTATAAAGGAAACTACCTGCAGTCACTGTAATTGAATCAATGCAAAGTAGGGAAAGAAATTCTAAGCCCTCATTTCTCCCGCCACTGGTATGTGAGTAGCGCTACTAGGTATTAATCATACTGCATGATTTATGAGGCTTATTTCTTCACACCAAGTGATGTAAACCCTCATGCAGGTTCAAGGAGACAGAGTGAGGTTTGACTTATGCTGCATGGCCAAACATGCATGAGTCTCATGTCGTTGATGCTAATCTGATTGCTTTGTTAAGCTCCAGGACAGAATCAGCCAATCAGCCAATCTTGCCCTTTAACACCTCAGTGTCACGTGTTATGTCACAAGTCACAAGTCCCAGTCACTACTCTGGTGTACCAGGTGTTACAAGGAGTTCACAGGAATGGGTCACCTTTGCCTCTGTTCCACAAGGGCAGTGGTGTACGTAGACTCTATTTGAGGCAGGTGCAAAAAGATTAGGCAAGAGCACCTCAAAAACATGTCACATTTATGATTGATTAAGAGGGGCACTTTTCTCCCCAGAACAAATAGGGCAGGGGTAGTGCCCAACCCAAAAGGCACACACCTGCACCAGAGGAAAGGTGGGTCTCTTTGTGCACAGGGTTCCTCAGGGGCTGCTGTATCCCTTTGTCTTATCAACGCACAGAGTGCTATAACCTATTCCTCTCATCTTGCTATGGCAGTGTAGCAGTTCTTCTTTAGGCCTTTCACAGCATTATAGTCTATGCTTTTACTCCACTCTGGGACTTTTAGAACTTTTATCCCTGATTTTTGCACTTTGAGTCGTAAGTCCCTCTGGATAAGAGTATCTGCTAAATGGCTGTAATGTAATGATGTTTACCAACCCAGCAAGCACGCAGTGGCCCACAAGTTTACTATCATCAACACAGCCATCAGCCCCCCTCAGCATCTTCTCAATCAACACCACTGCAGTCTGCTTGCAGACAGTCCAGCTAAGGCAGAGGAGATAAAGATCAGTTGCTAATTAATACAAAAATTTATTTGGAGAAGGAAAAATACTCTAAAAAGACTATAAATGGTCATACCATGACCAGGCAATTTGTCTCTATTAGTCTCAAAGTTCAATGTGCCATCTACATCAGTAGTGGGCAACGTGCTTGTACCTTAAGGCTTTCAAGTGAGGCCCAAGCCTGTGCTCTAGACAGCACAGTATAAAATTATAATGTCCTTACATCTATTTTATGTTTAAATGTATGTATCACTTATATCAAAGGTATATATCACTCATTTATCAGGTGTACATCATCTTTATTTGGTTTACACATCATCTATATTAGGGGTATATATCAAATATATCTGGGCTTTATGTCACTTATATCACAGGTAATATCACCTGGATCTGGGGATTGCTGAGAGCTGAGTGTTGATCCAGTGCTTGGAATGAATGTGGGAATCTGCTAGCAGAGATGGAGCTCAGAAGGTTTACCAGCATTAATTGAGCCTTTGTACAAGCTCCACAGTTAAGTTGACTCCTGTGTGCTTAACACATGCACAGCTCCACTCTAATAGGCATGAAAACATGTTTTTCATTTCATCTGTGACTAAATTAGGACACACTGAAAATGGAAATGTATTTATTTCAATCTAGCAAAAACTGATAGCGGTAGATCTGATGCTTGAAATTGAGTGCTATTTTTTATCTTGGCGTAGCCGTGATCAGTCTTGTGGAACCTCTATTTGTGCAGGGTGAGAATTTTATGTAGATTGTAAAAAATCTGTTTTTCCCCATTGTCACTGGGAAGAAGTCTTTTTTTGTGTCTCAGTAAGAATTTCCACGTGTAATGTCAAAGTTCCTCCGAAGATTACATCCATGGCCTGTAGTTTTACTTTTATTACATTATTTATGAACAGATATCAACTGTGGCAAGCTGCTTGTATTTAGTCATCAGGGTCTGTTTATTAATTTCAGAGATTACTCGTCGCACTCATACAAACAAGCTCTGTTTGTTTAGCTTTATGCCGTCACCCGCCGTAGTGCTTCCCAAAATAAATACAATATCCGTTCATTTGCGAGCCGATTGGAACGGAAACAGCAGGCGAGCTGTTTTTTTTTTTCAGATCCGAACTGAAATCTAGGTTACAGAGTGGAGTATTAATTTATTAGAAAAACACTGTACGTCATTAGCAGGAGACTAAATTAGCGAGCGTCAGACGCTGTTGGGCAGAATATAAACATGGCCAGACTGGGTGGACGCCACCAGCTCTCCAATTAAACTTAATAAAAGTACCCGCCTACCAGGAACGGTGACTGAGCACGCGCATCTTCACGTCCGAAACCATCTGGAGACTTGATCATTAGAGAGTTTTCTCTCTAAGTAAGTGACACTCCATTTTTAACGTGCTCCCCCAAACATCTCACCTAAAATATAAACACTCCATGGTCTGCAATCATTACACAATCATCTTTTTAGCCTTATTGCCTAAATGAATTAGGTTAGCATATGGCTACATAAAACCTGAACCTGCTCCTAGATCAGAATTCCTACTCCAAGCTCCAAGACATTTGAAGACATATGAATACAGACACTGATCAGTTTAGCCTTTCAGCTCTTAATTAATAGGGTTAGAATATGAACACAGGAATCCTGGCCTTAGTTTACAGCAGTCCTAATCATACACTTTTATTATATATATATATATATATATATATATATATATATATATATATATATATATATATATATATATATATATATATGTACTTACTGCCATTTTCTCCCCGTAGTATATAGATGTCAGAGCTGCAGCAGGAGGTCTCTGAGAGCACACTGACATCATTCTGCCACTAAACTCTGTTTCTGCAGGACGTGTCTGTTCCATCCATGATTTTCTCTGCTTAACAAGCACAGAGCACACCAATTCAGAATAACATTTTATGTTCTGCCACCCAGAGGAGTGAATTGGAAGGAAACTATCATAACAGAACTAATTTTTTTTTCTCAGAGATACTGAAAGTGATTTTAATTTAGCACAACAGCAGAGGGCTGAGGCTCCCACTGCAAACCAATGTGCGGCAGTCAGTTCTTCTGAATGCATGCTGCAGAAAAAAAAAAAAACAAAAAAACAACTAGGTGGAAAATGAACAGCTTTAAAAAAGAAATACGAATTCATAGCAAAAGTTAATACTGCATTTTAAGATGTTATGTTTTCTGTATCTGCTCTGGGTGAGGCAATTTTAGCATTAGGAAAACTGAAGAAGTATTACCCTTTAAGTAAGGCTCATATGCGGGTGTGAGGTCACAAGAAGTTAAATCTTCTTTTTACATTCTTTAATTTGGTCAGTTCTTTTGTTTGCCTAGTTGTGTCACGTTCTGTTCTGATCACGCTGTTTTACTTCATGCAGGTCACTTTCAGAGAATTATGGCAGGCCATCAAACCTTTCCCTCATTAAAACTGAAGAAGTCAATTTACTGTCTCCCTCCCACACTGTTTCAGGGAAGAGAAAAATGTGTTTTCATGACAAAAAATTAATTAATACATATAGTTTATCTTCCTCTCTCACCCTCTCTTTCTTTCTATCCCTCTCTCTCTCCAGTCTGTCTTTTAAGGGAAAAAAATGTACTTGAAAGAAGTGTCATACCTTAATAATTAATGTAACAGTGGCGCTCTCTGGTGGTGAATCAAGGCACTCACATGGTACATTAAAATGTGGCATATACACTGATTACAAATTGCGGTTTATTTGCACAAAGTTGCCAGTATCCATGCAGCTCACTTCCATTAACACACTTCCAACAGTTGGTGAATCATTGGATTTATCACTGGATGACAGAGGACTTATAGATCCATGCTGATTTTCCATTTTATTTTTTACTCATGTTCATAGGTCATTTGCTTGTTGTGTCAGACAGAGAGTTTGTGGAAGAGAAAGGTTTCACATATGCACAGATGCCTGCACAAATGGACACAGTGTCAAACACTAATGCAAATTCTGTTATAAGTCATTTAATACTTTAAAAACCATATTAGTTATTCATTTTTAGATGGATTAAAATTATATTCTGGATAACTGATCAGGTAGTCTCTTTGGTATGATTTATTGACAATTCTAGTTAAAAAATTAACAAACATATAAATTCACAGATAAATCAGGCAACACAAGAGCTAAATATTGACACTCTGTAAACCATAGACTCAAGCAAAAATAAAAAGATTTTCCATTAAGCTTAATTTATTAATAAATTCATTGACAGACTAGGAGATATACAACTCTTTTCTCTACCACTTAAACTGTATAGATGAATGTGGGTCTATCACTGGTGCATCACACAAACGTGCTGCTTAAAGGGCTTTGTTTTATTTTTATAAATCTGTGGTGCTCTGGTGTGTATGCAAGAATGTATACATCCGTGTGTGTGTGTGTGTGTGTGTGTGTGTGTGTGTGTGTGTGTGTGTGTGTGTGTGTGTGTGTGTGTGTGTGTGTGTGTGTGTGTGCATCCCTGTGTATATGCATGTGTGCGATCATATGTTTGTATCTGTATGGCAGTGTATATGTGCGAGTGTGTGTGTGCATGTATGTACATGTGTATGCATGCAAGCATGTGTACATCAATGTGTTTATGTGTGTGTGCAGGTGTGTATGTGTGTGAGCAAGCATGTATGAGTGTGCATGCAAGAATGTGTGTTTGTATGTCTTTGTGCATGTGTGTGATCATGTCTTTGTGTCCTCATGCCTGTGAGTATGTAAAGTATGTGTGTGTGTGTGTGTGTGTGTGTGTGTGTGTGTGTGTGTGTGTGTGTGTGTGTGTGTGTGTGTGTGTGTGTGTGTGTGTGTGTGTGTGTGCGCGTTGGTTGTTAGATTGTTAGATCATTTGCTGCCTGATCCCAAAAGGACACTCTAAAATTAAGAAGAGAAGTCTGAAGACACTGAACGACTTGTGTATTCCAATAAACACACCAGAGGGAAATGTTCCCGACCCACTTTCCACAAAGCGCACACCAAACGCCAGACTGCAAAAACTCTATGCTAATCCTGATTCATTGCCTTAGAGCCGTCTCAGGCTACAAAGTCGTCTGATGACAGAGCCACCGTACACTTGAATAGAGCCGTAATGGTGGCTGTCTTCTTTCCCCCAGTACAGACACAATTTCAACGCTTTAATTCCCACAGCTTTTCACTGCCTGCTAAACAGACAGATACCTTTTTGAGAATATAATGCCATAGATAAGGCTCTTACTTCCAGAACAATGTAAGTTTGAATGCTGGCAAATATTTTATAAGGAGTGATACATAGGCTGTAAAATATATTGCATGATATCATGCTGTTTTGGGAAAGAGAATAGAGGGGAATCAATAGGTCTGATTGGTGTTTAAAACCATCTCAAGCACAGAACCTATCACAGAATTATCTTAAAACATTGATTGGTTTAACTCATTAGACTATGGACAGTGTAGTTTATGTATATGTGACCTCCTTTATGGAAAAAAAACTGGAAAAACTAAGGTGTTGGAATAGAAGGGTGTGGGTTTTATCTTTTTCTCCATATAAAACTGGTACTGTCATGGTTCTACTTTTTAAAAAAAAGTTGACAGGTGACACTGCCACCTGGTGGCAGTAATAGGTCATTTCATTCCTGATTTTTTATAATTATTTTTCTGTAAAGTAATAATTAACTTAAGTAGATTACATCAGAAGCATCAAATTATCTCATCAGAATCTTATTCATTCTGCTTCTTATCATCATCATCTTCATCAAACTAAAAACATTCCAGCAAATATACCATTGTACCATCCCCTCCATCATAATAATGGTTTGTATTGAGTGGGGTGGCAAGGTGTAGAGACAGTGGAACAAGGTTTTGTGAACCACATAATGGGTGGAGTACAGTATGATGTCAGTTATTTAATTCCATGAGCCAATCACAAGGTTTTGCGCTGTCCTGCAAAACCTCATGATTGTTTCAGCTCAGTTTCGTACTGTTAGCATATGGTGGCTCCACCAATTTGTGGTGATGTGAAATCTCATCGTACCATTACTAGCTGGTATAATTTCCAGGGCCTGTAGCCCTAGAGGAGTTATGGCCTGTGACTGCCTTCTGCTCTGCCCAGACTGAAACTCTTTTACTTATCATACAAATCACAGTCTGGCTTTGTCTGCTCAGCTACATCATTGACATCACAGCTGCATGCGGTGGAGCCTCACTTGGCTTATAATTATGACATCATAAGTTTGAACCTGACAAACTACAGTCTCTGTTGTGGTATAATACACCCAAGCATTGGGGGTATTCTTTTCAGAAACACCAATGGTCAATTGGTCCCTCAAACTGATGTTGATATAGTGAAGGCTAGACTCCAATTTGAATCAAATATTCAGAGCCAGAAAATTCTCTGGTGGTTCTTCTTTGATAAATGTTGGTTAGGGAGAGTGAAATCTCCTGAGATGGGTGTGGTCAACGCCCATCTCCTCATGAGGTAATGGCCCAATGAACTGTTCCCTTTACACTATCCCCATCCATCTTTCTTTATTTCTTATCTCCTGCCTTGTCTTTTCTTTATTCCTCCACCTTACCTCTTCATGGCCCTCATTTTTGTAATTCTCTGTTCTGTCCCTCTCCCTTCCTCCCTACTCTCTTTCTCTGTCACTATAAGATGTCTGTACACTGAATAATAAGACCGGGATATTTTTCTTTAGTTATATCTTTTAAATGTTTTCAGAGATGCAAAAATAATGTAGATCATTATAAAACAGAGCTTCTCAGCAACATTTTGATGACTTTTGCTACACCAAATATCTCTCTCTCTTTGAACAGAAAATGAATTCATACATTTGTTGTCTCTCTCCCTCTCTTTCTCCCTCCTCCCCCTCTTCCTCCTTTCCTCCTCTCTCCCTCCCTCCTGTTCTGTGCCACAGGGATATATGGGGTGTAATGAGCACACTGTTTCAAAACCTCTGGAGTGTCACAAAGCCAGACTGTGCCAGTTAGTGTCTGCACTCCTAACAACTGCAGCTTCTCAAAACAACAAGCTCAGACTTAACCAGCCACTTACAGCACATTATAAAAGACCACCGGTGACTTCTCTTGGAGTGCTTAGTGTTGAACACTCTGAGGAGCAAGGTTTTACAGCCATGGTGCGGTTTCATGACCAGAACTGTGATGAAATTGGGCAGGAGGAGCTCAGGAATAAAGCAAACACATGCAACAAATTAGGTGTGGCTTAATGCACCATTGACTCAATTTCTGAGTTAGACACATGAACAGAAAGCTTGCATCACTAATCGGGTCCTATTAATGTTTCATCGTTCTGTAACTAATGACATTTATTAAAAACAACCCAAGAGTAAATCATACCTACTGCGATGTATGTTTTGTTTCTGATTTCCTTAAAATGTATCTTTCTGGAGATATAATTGTTAGCTAGTACACAGTTGAAGGTACAGCATGGAAGTATAAGCACTTTAGCAACTATGTGAATAAAAACAGAAGAGGGAGTGGCTTTCATCTGCTTTCATCAGACCCAACACATTCCAAATACAGTCTTCCTCTGAAAGCATAGTCACATGATTTTAGTTCAGAATCAAGAAGCTTGGTGAGGTAACTATGTAATCAAAAGTGCCAATGTATTGCTGAACCAAGGCCATCCCTGAACTAGAGCAAAAGCCTTCACCCTACATGCCAGGCTTCATGACAGCAAAAAAAAAAAAAATGATATATGTTTAGTTTTTTTGGATATAGAAGTTCATTTTACCTTCAACCATTGTCAAGTTAAAACAAGCTCACTGGCCCCTCTCAAGAGACCAATAACAGGAAAATGGATCTGGTGCAAAAACATCTGTCCAAAATCTGTTTCAATACTTCAAAAAATATTTTATAGTACAGTAGCCGTGAGGTTTCTACAGTTCCTTTAAGATTACAAGGAATCCAGGATTCAATCCACGTGCACATATGGTACAAAACACGTTTGGCCAGTCAACTTCGGTCATGAATGTGTTCAGCCAAAGTGGAGTTTGTTAGGGAAAACTGAACAGTTGCATACTATTCTAAGTTAACTTTTAACTGTCATAATACATTTTCAAACTACTTTCTAAACGGCGCTCCAATGACGTCCACAGAAGCAAACGCAGACCTTGGAATAGCAGGTAACGCTCGAGAGACTCGTGGTGCAGTAGGACAGTACAGCGCGGGCCAGTGACGGCGGCGCTTTTGCGAGTTAGTGTGTGTCAGGACACGTCGTGTCAAAATGCCAGTGGACGAGGCCGACGCATGTGAGGAGTTTAAATCAATGGAGAATAATCACAGAATCAGCATCGGAATCGCTAATGAATGAAACAGATGGGTAACATGGCTGACTGATTAGCTCTGTGTCTGAGCACCACAGTGTTAAGACACGAAACAGGAATGCTAAAACGTGCTTAAGTACTCGACTCAAACTCATAACTTATTCTATGATAACGATTAGGTTTATAGTTAATTACTAAAATGTGGGACAGTGGACATCTACAATTTCTTGTATATCCAAAATATGTCAAGTGAGTAGAAGCAACATTGTTGTTGATTTTGATTACAACACATGTAACAATATTATCAATATGCATATTTCCGTACTTGCAATATTAACTATAGCAATTATCATGAATTGAATAGCTATATGAATACACCAGAATAACTCTTTGTAATATAGGCTATCATTATCGTGATATACGGATAAACCACTCTGGTTGCAGGATTACCAGTGCTTGGTTGGCAGTTCGCTGGAGTAAACACCAGTCATCGTGATTGAAGAATGTGGCTTTGAATCCTGTTGGGGGACATGCTTTCAAATAAGGAATGTGTTTATCAAATAGTTCACAATAACCCACAACAGAATGAGAAACGCTTCTGTGAATGTGCATGCAGGGGTGCTAATCGTGTTTAACAATCAACATGAACCATGCAAACAGCTGATGATGAGGATAACATAAAACCGTCTATTATTATTGCCGTTGCTTATCAAAGGTTGGCCTCTTAAAACGAAAAACTATCAAGATGCAAGTAAATACAGAACATTTCGTTTTTTAATAATAATAATAATTATTATTATTATTATAATACTAATAATAATAGATGCGGACATTATTATTATTGGGCACGATCGGGCAGCTCTCTCATGAATAAGTAAAACAGATAGACGCGCGGATTGGTAAAACGCTGAAGCCACTCTGTGGTGAGACTGGAGCTCCCGGACCCGGAAGTGGGATGTTGAGTCACCGTTTGGTCACCGCTGATGCTGGCTGGGATGAGGCAGAAAGGAGAATCACCGATACCAGTTAATATCTGAACTAATATAATTTGTCACAGCGTGTATATAGAATACTTCAAAAGCAAGTAGGAATAAAATTGAGGTAACATCGACAGAAGGAAGGAGTACGCCGCCAAAATGATGGAAGAAATTGATAGATTCCAAGTGCCTACAGTTCAGTCTGAGATGCAGCCGTTGGTGAGTGCACTGTCGCTAGCTACGCATGATAAATACATCTTCATATCAATATGTGGATTTCTGTCATTAATTGCATTTAACTGGTTAAAATATGATTTTTGTTATTAAAACAATGTAAAATCTTGATGCTGTCATCGCCAGCAAACTATTTTTGTTATCGTAGTTATTGTAGAATTATGGTTACGAATTGTAGCAATACAGTGGTTCATCATTTTACGGTTGAATAGAAAGGCACATGAAAACAACAAGTTATCTCTTAGCATCATTTTTATATCATTTATTATGCTGGTGAATTAAATGATAATTGTCTGTTCTGTGGCCCGAAGAAGCTGATACTGTCTTGCTTGCGTGAGTAGCGAAGACCCAGATACTGTGTTTTTCGTTCAGAAATACAAGTAGCTATACTGTAAGCCTCGTCGTCTCAGGTTTCGTGTCGGACGGCAGGTGGAATTCGTTGCAGTATATGGCACGGCAGGCCTCTGAGATTTGTTGTAATTGTGCCATCATACAGATCCGAAGCAGACTGCGCGCATAGGCGGTGTCTTTCTCAAATCAGCAAACCGAACGAGGGATGCTCGGGGGAGACGAGCAGTACTTTACGAGTGCTATAACCAGATTACTTCATCATGCGGAGTCTCCGCGAGGCTCAGTCCGCTCGTCTGTCCTCCCACTCCCCCTTCATTTTCCACCCATCACGCCTCGCCCATCATGGATGTTTAACGGTTTCAATTTTAAATACAAAAATCATGCATTTCTTTCACGCCTTTGTTATGTAAAATCTAAAGCAGAGAGAGATAAACAACCCACGTTCGCGTGCATATCTCCCTCGCCGTGGCTACCACCTTGGGATGCGGTGATTCTGTATCTTCACAAATTGTATTCTGTTTTGACCATCGAATGGTCGGGATCTGGTGGGGACGCAGGTGGAGCTGTCGGGGATTTCTTGAAACGCAGGCCTCGATCTCGTCACCAGTTGTTCATTCGGGGATTCCAGACTTGCTGTAATCATATTCTCCTCTGTCCTTTCATGCTATAGGATTTACTCTGACATGTCTTGTTCCTTGTGTCTGCGATGGTCTGGTGAATTGCTGAAAGTTGTCTCATGCATTAGTACCGCAGGAAGTTGTTTTTGATGCAAATGTTTATATGCACTTGATAAAGATTGTTGTTTCTAGAATGCCTGAAGACTGACTTTGCTATTAGAAGTGCTGTTTATGACAAAATAACCTTTTTTAAGGCAAACCCAGAAAAATATGACTCGTATACATTTTGAAATGTCTATTTTATATTTTCACATGTTTGCAGGAGCAATTGAAACAGTCCAACTGTGTCCAACAGCAGAGCCCCACCTAAAACCCTGTACCACAGAATCAGATGTAGATCAGAATACTGTCTTTCTGACAGAACAGAATCCTGGGTGCTCTGGTTGCAAAGATTACTGGTGAAACAATCAGCCAATCACAGCGGTCTGAATCGCCAGTTGCAATCAACTCAGAGCTGTTTAAAAAGAAGAGCCTAAAGCTAATATGCTCCCAAGGGCAAAAGGATGACAGCCGTTAGCCTAAATCATTCACCTTTGATGTCACATGTCATTTTTTTTGCCCTCACCAAGGTGACATGACCTTCACAAGCCAGGACTTGAGAGGCAATTAGCAGCTGTTTCTGTGCCTGACTCCCAGAGCATGCTATAGGCAAATCATAAAACTAGTGGAGGATAACCTGTTTTCACCAACAGGTACCATGTATGGTCCTGGTAGCACGATGTGGGCCACAAAATATGAAATTGCATTTTTATGTATTTATTTATTGCAAACTTACCAGAGGTAAGGTATCCCAACGGATACTAAAGCTTAATATTTCACGATTGTATAATACAAAAATATGCATGACAGGTTCATGAAAATAGAATTCAGTTTAAAAACTAATTCCATTTTTAATCATGTGTCACTGGACATTGACATCGTGGTTTCACTGCAGCAGGTTGCCCACCACTGCCATGAAATGCATTGGATCAGGCACTACAGGAAGCAAGCGTACCTTTTTCAGTGCATCTTCTGCAAAAGTATTCAGTGGTACATAAATGTACCATAGTCCTTCTTGTTCAAATCCCATTTATCAATTTAGCACAATGCACTTTATTAAATACTTACCCACTGGATTCTGAAAGAAGGGTCTTGCTCTTAAGATGATAACACTGATTGTTTTTGCATATCTCAGCAGTAGTTGTTTCAATGAGGACCTACATACTTTTGAAAGATTGGATTTGTTTATGGTCCCAGTAGGATGTCAAACATAATCACTTAATCTTGCATGAGCCTGTAAATGAAATCCGATATGTAGGCCTGTATGTGTTTTATCTGCTCGGCTCCTGTGTCCTTCAGTTTTCTCTTGTGTAGGCTTTTACTGTATAGTTTGTGTGGTTGTTTTGAAATTGCTGGAGGAAATTTAAAGGGCTGGCAGCGCATACAGAAACTCAGCTCCACCAGAGTGGGCTGGCTAACTGAGTCGCTTAACGGCCCATGATATCTGAAGAGAACCGTTTTTCTGTCTGGGGACGGCCGTACGGATCTGAAGGTTATTGTAAAGCACACCACTTTAGGGCAGGTTCCTGCAGTGAAAGCAGAGAGGGATCCTCTCTGGGATCCGTTGTGTATTTCATGTACACATGACACTGTATGGCGCTGTGCTCTGATGGCCGCTGTTGATGACGCGGGAACCAAGGACAGTCCGCAGAGTGCTTTGCGTCCCGCAGTCTGTGCTGTGAAAACACACCTGTCACCTTTCTTTTAAAGGGACTGGAGTATGCTCAGTCCACATGCTACGGAGCTTAGCCAGTGTGCTTAGAGAAATTCATTTTGGAAGTAGACATACTGCATTTGTTTTATACTTATTTTACATACCACCACAGATTTGGAAACTGATAAAAGTAGTAAAATATAATCTTGTATGAAAATCGATAAGACAAAGTAATAAAATGACTGGCATTGTGGTTAGACTGACTGTGCTGTTCAGGAACATGAGGTTTGTCACAACTTCTGGGAGCTAGGAAGCCTTAGCTGTACCCATTTGAAAATGTTGGCTATCCATTGGTTTCTTGACTTGACACAGTAGTACATAACCTGACAAATATCAAATACTGATTAAATGTTTATTATTAGAATCCTCTAGACATCTTACACAGTCATTTTCTAGGTCCCGATGTTTCCTGTAACATGACATTTTTGTTGGTCTTGATGCATGGAGCAACATTTTCATTCAAAAATAAGATCCTTAGAAGAAACTCTGAGAAAAAAAAAGTTCAACTGAGGTTCTTTTCTCATAGTCATATTAGAAGCATTTCTGGTACTATATAGAATCATTCTGTACTACAAAACTGTTAATTCATCAATGGTTCTGTTGTATCAAACGGTTCTCTTATGATTGCTTGAGAAGAACCCTCTTCTCAAGCAGTCTCTCTCTAAAGACAGATGCACACTGAATGTCTCCTAAATGTTCCCAATCCTGAAATATAAAGGCCAGTAAATCTCTACAAATTTGACTTTCTCACCTAGTGTCTGCTTCAGTACAAGACAAATCTGCATGGAGCCACATTGACATTTCCCTGTCTTGTCACCAGTCTGGTGGCAGAACATTTTGTGTCAAGAATGTTGACACCCCGTGCTTCCAATCATGCCAGGGTAGAACAGTGGACAGCTGTTCCACTGAGATGGGGAACGGCAAGCCTTTATCATGTAGACAATGTTGTTAATGGTGTGAAATCTGTGTGATTCATTGTGCTGACACCTGTCTGTCAACAACCCTGAAACCAACACGTCTTTTAAAAAAGAGGCCTGTACCTTTAAATTATATCAAGTTGCAGATAAAGGAAGTCACCTATCAGGGATTATCCGGATTGTGGAGTCTGCACCAGTTTCAGTTTTGGAATAGCATTTTAATCTGATGATTTTTTTCCTCCATTGAAGTGAATTGTCAGAGAGAAGAACATATCTGGCTTTTTTTTCCAGTACTCACAACCTGTGTCTCTGGATAAGAGAGTCATGTAAATGAATAATCGTCAATGTAGAATGTGTCTGAAATGAATGATGGGATTGCCAATTAATATTCATGAGGTTAGGCTGTGAAAATAGGCCCTAATTTTCAGGCTGTTCATTTCTGGTTTGTTTTATGAAGGCTTGACAGCGCCAGGATTTACAAGGCAGGGCAGTGTGCATTTTTAGGCCTTGTCCTGTAAATAATATGTGATCTGCCGTAAGCGGTGAGTTATGAATTTGAATATGGCTGTGCTGACCCAAGCACGCTCTTTTGTGAAAATTCCAATGGGAGAAGGAATGAGGGGTGCACGTTTTCATCAACATTACATGTCTAGTTTTGTTGAGTCGAGAGTTTTCGCGATGAAATTGATCGTCGTGGAAAATGGCATGCATTGGGAGGGTGATTTATGGTCTGTGACAGCAGGTCACCTGACCGATGTCCCTGCTTGTGATTGGCTGGCTCCACGTGGGTGTAAGGGGAAGGCACTATACTGCTGCATCAGCCTTTCCGGCGTGACTCGACTGGGAGCTGGGATGTTAAAACCGCACCTCTCAAGAGGGGCGGATCATATTGTATGACAAAAATACTCAACGAAGAACAATGCCGAAAGGATGTATTAGTAATGGATTCCTATTTCCAATCAGGGTTAGCTTTAAATCTACTGATGCTGTGGTGAGGTTGTCTTAACCCTGTAATGGAAAGAGCAACCTTGAGCTGTCAATCTCTGACTTGTAGGAACCATAGTGGTTTGGTAGCTGGGTTTATAACAACAGTTTGCAGGCTCAAGTCTCAGGGAGGGCTTTGCCTCTGTGGTGTTGAGCAGGGAGCCTTTTTTGAATCTCTTCAGCAACTCTCCAGTTGTATAAATAGGTAGCGCATTAAAACTGTATACAGTGTAAGTCTCACTGGATACGATCACACTGGATACAATCTCAAAAAGACATAAATTTAACACTGAGTTGAAAACCACAGTTTCATGTTTATTGTAATGTATTTTCATTTACAGAACCATATGAATTTGACTTTGTCAAATTTGACATTTTCACATTGTCACGCTAGAAAAGGGAACGTCAAGGCACAGTGATGCTCTAACAGTCTTTGGAGAGAACCCTGCTGATGTCCGCAAACATGCAGCTGGAAGGACTCTAGCACTGTTCCCCCTGCACATGGGCCGGTCATTTGGTCGACAAACCGATAAATCAATCACTCAGAGGGCCCCAGCTAATTTAAACTGCTATGTCTGGCCCATCACAGCAGAGGGATGCATTAGTGGTCTCAAAGCTGATTGGGTTCATTCCTAAGTCCTTCACAAAGTATTGGCTGCTCAGTAAACATGATCCAATATGTGTATTTCTGATACAATGTGGCCTTAGAGGATGGACAGTTGGAACTGGTTAATTCAGGCTCCAGGATCGATGAACAGCTCAGTGCACTGAATGAAATGCAAAAGCAGCACAAATACAGTGGCCATGGGGCTAGTGATGTTTTACAAACATCAAAATGGGGGGAGCTAAAATGAGATCTCAGTCACTTTCTTCTTTCAACCAGTTAAATTGATTTGCTCTCCACCACAGCAACCAGTTCAGTGCAGTGACTGATGGATAACATGGGGTAGTTTTGCCTATTTTTTAAAAAATATATATATTTTAGTTGTTGTTGTGGTTTTATAAATCTTTGTTCAACCATGACCACACAGGACCAAGTTTTTCAAAAACTCTGATTTAGTGTGTTTTACACTCCCTACTCTCTTAAATAAGCAGAGAGTATGTGTTATAAAATGAGGCCAGACCAGTAAAAGCTGCTACGGGCTGAGGCTCATATTTACTGGTCCCGTAATGTTCCTCTCATCATGTACTGCTGATGTTCTGTAATGGTGTAATCTGGTGACTGGCATCTGGCCGTCAGGAACATAAACACAAATGGGGGGGTTCAGTCAAGGTTTATACCTGTATAGGGATGATAAAACAAGGACAAGGTAATTGATGATGTCAGTTGATGATGTCATGATGTAATTGGAGCTCCACCAGTTAGAAACTGTGTTGGTGACAACCAATATAGCAAGGACAACAGGGATTGGTGGATACTTTGTAACTGGGTGTTAGTCAGGAAGTATCATTGTATTCTGTGATAGGTGGGAATCCTCTCAGTTTTTTTTACCTGTAAAGTGATGTTATAGTGTCTTTCCCCTATTTTATTTTTCTGACATATTTTGGAAAATGCTTCAATTTTATCTCCTGAGAGACTACTTTGTGGAATGCAGACATTTTGATTCTCTTTGACTCTTCTGGGCGCAGTCTTTGGATTGTTGGCTATCTGTGAGCATCTGCTGTTTCTTACCCATAATGGTATTGTCATACCTAACAGTTTATCAGACATTATTCAGCCTCCAGCATTGTTTCATGTGTAGCTTTTCAGATTAAAGCCTAAAACAGCTGATAGTAGCTTCGCCCCAGTCCTCCAAAGCCAGAATGAGTGGAGATTAGGAATCCCTCAAGGGAAACACTGGTGTCCTTTTTTCCCCAAAATTGATTTTTGATAAACCCTATTCATCAATCTAATAAACGAAGAGGGGCTTATCAGGACTCACAGATACGTTCCCTATGGCTGCTAAGGTTCAGTACAAACATGTTGTGTTTCATTTCAACAGTTTTTCAACAGTTCAACAGTTTTATTTCAGATCATTATATGTTTTTTGTCCATGTGAAAGTAAAAAAAGGGTTGTTATTTTTTTAAATTACATTTGTCTGTTGCAATGGAGAGCCCTACAGAAACTGATACTATATATTAAAATTATGCACTTAATTGTACTCCTTCTACGCCAAAAACCTTGGCTATTGGCTATTTGTTTTACTGACATTTGATACAATTTATATCAAACCAACAAAACTTAAAATTCGTGTGGGTGAAAAAATGTAGAAAATTTTTTTCAACCAAACAGCCCTTCTGCCTTCATGTAGTGATGCAAGACTACCTCTTCTCCCTCACCACACCCCGCAACCCCCAGCCCCCCGTCCAAACCTCTCTCCACCCTGTCCAATCCCTCCCAGTGGGGCCTTGAGGCAGAGGACAACATGCTGAAAACATGCTCTGTCTGCCAAACCCCCCTCCACTGCCCACCCTGCCCCTGAGAGTTCACTGTAGGGGCTGGGGATTATTTATTCAGCAGAACTGCATCTTGTCTCTCAGACAGAACATCGGATATCGGCAACCGCCACTCGTTCCCTGGAGAAAGCCCCGCCACGCACTGATCCTTCAGTGTGGACCTTGCCATAACGGTGTACAGCAGATAGACTGTCACCCGTCTTCTTCTCTAAGAACCCAATTATTTATATTTGCCGATGCCATCTAAACTTCAGCTCATGTAAACAAAACTGGTGCTTATTGAAGTGTCAAAAAACGCAGGGCTGGGCTGTGCAGAACTTCGGCTGAGATAAATTCAGAGTGAGCAGAGGTTTTCCCAGGCTCTCCACAACTAAGAGGTGAGAAGCCGATACAAGAAATCAGACTCAACCAAATGCTCTGTTGAACATGCTTGCATTGAGTAAAATATTTTCAGTTATTTCAATACTGTGCATTATAATAAAAATTATATCGTCATAACTCTGTAATATACAGAACATTTTACTATAGGTCAGGTGAACATGAGTCTTTCCATTTTTTTCTAAATGCATAGGGCAATATTCATGGCACTGTATTTGTAACATCTTTTACAAATACTCACATCATATGATTCAGAACATTAATCTCTACATTTGGCGGAAACCATCAGATGGATGTATTGATATCTGGAATACTTAATGTAATACCCAACACAGTCATGTGATTCCTATTTCTGTTGGCCAAGAGCATGGCTCTATTATACATGTTTGATCCTTATCATGGAGATAAATGTGAAGATTGAGAAGTATGAGTATTTGAAGAATGTGGTAAAAGTACTACTTGCACCATGATTTGCAGCCTTAAAAACTATGGTCTACAGTCACAGTGTCTGAAAATGAGTCACTCAGTCATAGATACTGAGCCGTTCAGCTACATAGACAGAATCACAGTGTCATAGAGTCACACAGATACATAGTCCTACTATTTTAATGAGTTGAGTTATGAAGCACAGTTTGAGTTGTGTTTTTCCTTGCGTAAGCATCTCCCTGAAAGAAAAGGGCCACTCGGTCACATTCAGAAAAGAAGGCAAAGATGATAGAGTGTTTGAGATTCTGAGAAACTCTGAGCTCAGACCTTCACATGGAGCCTTGGAATGTGGTTTCTCTCTGTGAAGTGAAGAACACAGTGAGCAATGGAGTGTGTGTGTGTGTGTGTGTGTGTGTGTGTGTGTGTGTGTGTGTGTGTGTGTGTGTGTGTGTGTGTGTGACTGGAATTTACCACTGCTCTGTGTTGAAGACCATTTCCATATATGAAAGTACAATACTGTCGTTTGCCTATAAGCAACTCAATGGAAGTATTAAAGATGAGGTCTTGAAAGGAAGACTGTGGTGCCCTGGCAAATCCATTACAAATCCTTGTGATTTCTTTTCCCTTTCCTCCATTCATTAATGACTTTGTCAATGAATAAGTGCATTCTATTGTTGGCACAAAATTTACTTTTAGCTCACTTCCATCTGTGTTGTCTGGGTCTGTTCTCTAAAATCAAGGTGCAGAGTGGCGCGGTCTCCCTCATTAATCCTTTCTAAAATATTGAATACCACAGTCAGTCTTAGAATGCCGATTCAACTCTGCAGTGAAGATGAAAACTTAATGAACTGACCCAGGAACAGTTTTTTTTTCCCTGCTTCCAGACACCCACGGACAAGCAGATGGAATTGTTTTTAATTGGCTTTTGAAATCCAGCTGCTCAGGTTCTGCCTTAAATTAAATTATCCTGCATGCTTTTTTGAACAGTCACTCCATCAGTGCTTTTTGGGAAGGTGAAAAAATTTGTGACAGAAGTTGATGTGTTGCCATATAGAGTAAAACACACCAGATGATTGCTTTGTGTGATTGGGTCATAGTTCTACCCACACTACCCACCTCTCCTGTAAGCCTTGCTGTGATTGACCCTTTGACTGAGCTGTTTCTAAAATTACTTGGAGGGTTACTTGCAGAGTTGGAGTTTTAAAGTCTAAACATCAAAATGTTCAGTATGAAATTAATTCTGATGGAGTCCATTTTATTCTGAGTTTATTTCATCCCTTGTGGTCTCATATTGGTCTGTTTAAATTATTCAATCTCATAGTACATTTGGGTATATTACTTCAAGCAATTGATATCATTTTCACTTCAGAACTATGTGGCATGAATTTCATTCTAGATTGTGATAACTATGTGGCCATAGGGGGTACATTCCATACTTCTTCAAAATTAACTTTTCCCTAACAGATATCATGCAAATCTGGGTTTTTAAGTAAATTATGTGCCAAATTTCATTATTATGCAGCCTTTGTAATCATCATGGCCTGAGTTTAGATCATCAGAGCAGAGGCCCTAAAATCTATCAGAGTTGAAGTTACACTGATCAATTTTCCGTGCGGTTAGTTGAGCTTTGGGAAGCATTCGCACACCTTGTTCCTCTATCACAAAACTTGACACTCTGCCCCTATCCTGCAAGTCACACACAGCCATAGTGGGGTACCCCTCTCTCCATCGTCAGTAGAGTTTCTGATTCAGTCGAGGTGATGCCAAGGTTTAATGCCTGGGTCCAGTGAGCTTGTAATTCCTTTCTGAATTGCTTTCTCATTTTACTCTGAAATAATGGAACCTTTATTTTAAATTATTGACTGGTTTTAAAAAACATGATATATTTTAAAGTTTAGATATTCTGTATATTGGTAATTGTACAATGACTGGTACTTTTTCCCATCTTGGGCATACTTTTTGTCAATTTACTCAATTATATGTCTTTGTATTAGGGCTGTGCGATATAACCAAATCACATATGTACAGGTCATTTCATATCCAGATAATGATACATATCACAATACAGCACATTTTCTGTAAATTCAATGAATAAATAGTTTATATAAAATTACCACATGGAAAGGCCTATTTCTTATTACATTTTGAATTCTATACTGAACAAATAAAAGGTACTTACTCATATTTGATTATTTTTCTCCTTTTATTTAGAACCTTTGGGCAAATTTTCAATTAAGCATGCAACAAAATATAAAATATTAATGTTTAAAATGTAAAAAAGGTAAATAGAAAACACTTTTCAATTATAGTTGCAAACAAAAGTCTCTTGCAACGTTTGAGTCTGTGGTTTGTTTTGAGCACTCAGCTGTACTTCAGTTGCTCTCATCCATAGACTCCATACTGTTTGACATGATTCTTGCATAGGTGCTAAAAGAGGTTTGAGTCTGTTGTGGGGACCGGTCTGTGGCATAATTTGCAAAGTACAGTTTTCTGGGTCGTGTCAGACTTTTCATGCCCAAACCACATCCATGCAACAGGAGCAGCCCCTCTTTTAGGTACGAGCTCCTCGTTTTGTCTTGGCTGGTCAGAGTCCTTCTCCTGTTCAGAATTACCCCGTTCTGTGTCACGTTCACTCTCCTCCATGTTTGTTTGTGTTGCCTTCATGCAAATTTGGTGCCTGCATCCGAGCCAGGTGGAAGAACGCAAAGCGTCGTCCAAATGAAAAATAAATGATAGAGCATAAAATGAAAAGGTTTATTGGGTGGGAGCAAAGGGATAGGGGTCAGGGCTAGGGGATAGGGTTAGGGGTTACGTAATAGTGATTAGAGAAAAGGAGACTGACTGGACTCAGTTACAGCCTCAGTCAATTCGTTGTCTGCCCGTTCACCCAATCAGGGCAAGGGAAAATACAATCCTCAGAAAGGAATTCTGGGAACAAACATTCCCATAGTCCCACGCACCCCACTCCCCACCCCACTCTGTTGTGCCAAGCCATAGGGAATCACCATAGGAAGATGAAGGAATGAAAGAAGAGATGTTGAAAGGAATGTATAATAGAAACCTGGTGAGATGAATTTTAAAGCAACATTACTGAGATTTAGCCATTTTGGTGCAGTGTCATAAAGCGCTCTCCCTTCTCTGTGCACAGAGAGATGTGCTATTGTGTGAATCAGAAAAGCAGCACAATGAATTGTACTGAAAATTCACACTGGAATCTTTCATCCATCCCATATCAGGTTTATTAAGCCATTCAAAGGGGTAGATTGCGCTGTGGATATGAGAGTTCTGTGGAAAAGATTTCAAAAAGAGAATAGGTGGTGGCTGTCCCTATAACAAAACGCCAAATTATTTTGAACCAATGGTGTCCAGTCGTAATACCATAAGACAACAATAAGGAGATTTGTTAAAACAGCTATTTTGGCATTGGAATGGAAGAAAGCTGTGAGCCCACTTCAGCCTCAGATAAGAGGACAAACCCCTGTCTTGAGCCTGAGAAGGAACACATTGAGAGAAGGAAAATAGGATAAATGAAAAGGTATAGGGTGTTGCTTTTTGTGAGCTACTAGACATTTCCCAGAAGGGAAGTGTAATGTGATCCACAACCTCAGTCCCTGCACAGTCGACCCCATAAAGACATCATTAGCATCTATGCTGGCATAAATGCCCATCTGTCCAAGTTATGGTGAGGGAGTACAATCATTTTCATTCACCAGATTGTTTCAGTCACTGATCTTCTTTTACATTGGAAAGGTAAAGATCCAGAACAACCCACGAGAAAAGCAAGATATCAGTGTATATTACATTTTGTAAAATGTATATTCTCAAAGTCAGCCCATCTCAGATGCATAGTGATCCAGCCACACAGTCATAGTCACATAGCCTTAGATGCATGTTCATACTATCAAACGGCCATGGAATTGCACAGTCATTGTTACAGCTGAAGAATCAGACTGTCACAAAATGAGTCAGGTTCTGCAGTTATGCAGGCATGAGTTTCACAGAAACAACAGAATGCGGTTTCAAGTTCTCACAGTTATGGTTTCTACCTATCTGTTTCAGTTTCTCTTAGAGCAGGAATAGGCAACCAGGTGGAGTGCTTCTAGAGTTGTTTCTGATCTTTGTTCACTCTGAGCTCTTGATTACAGTTTTATGATTCATTAAGTTTCAGAGAACAAGCAGTTAAACCTGAGTGATTGAACTCCAGCACATGGTCATCTGCATTCGTTTAGCAAGGCTTCATATGGAACAAACACATGAAATGTCCGCAGCCCTGCAGGAACCTGTTGCCTACCCCTGTTTTACAGAGAACAGTGTCTACAGTATGTGTCTGAACTGTAGGGATATAGGGAGTCATGATCTATCCTGTATTTAAACAACACAAAAACATTTCCAAAAACATGTATACAGGTATGCGCTGCATAATGTCCGTTCGGGCAATGTCTGACTGCATATACATCCATGGTCCAATAATAATAATAATCTTTATTGTGCACACAAAGGTGGAAATGTCCCTTTGGCTTCACAAGGTTGGTTACACACATCACAGTAAATCACAATAAATACAATAATAAATAACAGCATGCACAGTACAGGCAACAATAACACGCATGATTCCAGTGTAAATGGTCTTTACGAATTTAGCAAAGCTATTGCATTTGGCATGAAAGAGTTTTTGTAAATGTTCTTGGTTTCTGTACCGGTTCTATAGCGTCTTCCCGAGGGCAGGTTTATGAATTCTTTAAAAAGGGGACACAATTTGCCTGGCTTTTTATTTCACTTGCATTTTATATATACATCCCAGTTGTTTCTGCACTTTCTCGTTGATTTTACTGGCCATGTTTGTAATTCCGGGCTGTCTATTTTTGTTCTTAACCCCCAGGGGCCCATACCATATACACATTTAAAGTTAAAACATTTTCAAGTTCAAACAATAAGGTTATAATAGAGTTCAGAGATCCCGATCGGAGAATGGGACGTAGCAGACGTAACCTGTTTAACCCATATATTATCTTGCCAGATACATTAACTGAAATACAGTGCTGTATATGTACAGTATCTTGGCTATTTATTCAATACAGGTACACTAAAGTATCCCATATAGCTTTGCTAAGTACATATATAATATGGTGTTCGTACAACGTCCAAATCACATAACGTCCTATTTCACAGAGCGTATTGAGGACGTTAAGCAATGCATACCTGTAATTGTGATCACATGTGAATACCTGTGAAGTGAATATTACACAACAGATGATCTTATGATCCACACACATGGTGTTCATGTGGAAAGGTGAACACATATGATTCATGTGTGCAGAACTAGTGTGATTTGTTTTTCATTAGGGTAAGGGTTAGGGGAAACTCTAGGGATGGTAGCTCTTTAAATGCTGCTGCAGTATGCTTTCAATGGGGAAGAACATTCAGATAAAAAAACAGCATTTTCTACATCATAAGAAAACATTTCAGATGGGAAACTTTATGGTGGGGAATAAAATTGAAATATGATTAGACTATGTTTGATTCACAACAGTCATTTGTTAACATGCGCACACTGTTTAGGTACATAATTGGATACTGCGGATATTAAATGAAAAAGGATGTGGAATGAAGAAGGAGAGCTAAAGCTGACAGACTTTTGTGCTTTGAGCAGAAACAGCAGATTCTGACTGCTCGGTTTAATTTCAAGTGAGCATCCAGCCAGCATTTGTTTGTGTGAAAGAGAGACCGAGACAGTATTGAGAGAGTGTTTGTTTGTGCGTGTGTGTGTGTGTGTGTGTGTGTGTGTGTGTGTGTGTGTGTGTGTGTGTGTGTGTGTGTGTGTGTGTGTGTGTGTGTGTGTGTGTGTGTGTGTGTGTGTGTGTGAGTGTGTGTGAAAGAGAGGGACAGAAAGTGAACATTTGGAGCATGTAGGCCTCAAAGCATAGAATAACCAGTAGCCTAGGAGTGTGACCTAGTCATTTAAATTCAATATGATTGGCTGTAGGGCAGAGCAAAATAACAGTACCATCGTTGATCAAATCGTGAGTATATTTTTATATTGTGATATCAGGTTTGCTGTTTAAAGTCAGGTTTATGTGCAAAACTTGCACCATATTCTTCTTCCGCCACAACATTTATGACCGCTTAACATCTTTAAATGGCTGGATTTTAGATTGCATTAACATCATGTAATGATTATTCAGTATGATACATTTCTACTTTTGATATTAGGAAAAGTCCATAATTATCATGATGTAAATTTATATCATATTGACTCTTGTCATCATTTTGAAATATTATAAATATACATAATTACCATTTAGAGTAGTAGAAAAGAGCTGCATTTCATACACTAGTGCATATATCATCATACAGTTATTCTCACTGTAGGTTTATATATCCCAACATTTATCAGTATTGAAGAAAAATAAAACAAGTAATTATTGTAGTGTAAATTGTTGTCATAGTGTCCAGTCCTAATGATGTCAGCTAAAGGCTGCAGAGCCTGTTGTCTTCATTTGTGACCTTGGAACCATTGAATTGTGTGTCTTGAGCTGGGACTTATTTGCAAAGAAGTGTTATAATAATGGCTTGCATGGGAACTAGGGGAAGGTGTGGACATTACTAATTCATGATCCACTGAAGACGAAGAAGGTAACGAATCTTTTATTCAGGATGGTACCTGTCTTGCACAGATTCTTGGGGTTACAGTGGAAGATCTATTCAAGCCTCCAGTCTTACATTCTGAACAGATTTCCCAGGACAGTGGATTAAAAATGCATATTTACAGTAAATGCATACCCTCGTCGTAATATGTTCAGTAGTTTTTGTCACTTTTGATTTTTTCCGTATTTTTTCAGTTTTACCCCATAATTAATTGAATCTCATTTCTCTTCTAGCTAACTTGTTCCTGTGGTTGTGCTGATTAGTTCACCTGTTTATTTGTCTGTTGTGAAATAACAAGGAAGTCAGTTTACCTCCTGTGCAGAAGATATTGCAAATAAATTGATAAGACATGGAACAAGTAAGGCAAAAAAAATATGTCATAATTTCCAAATGATGTTCCCCTTGGGAATGTCCCTGAATGAAAATGCTGTATTTAAAACACCTTTTAAAACACACAGAACAGTCTGGAAATGGCTTCAATGTTGCATGGACTGGCTGGATTGGGCCCAGAACTGCATTTATTCGGTGAAAGTGGTTAATGCATGTGCTGTCTTTGAGTGTTGTGTGATTGCGTATCCACTGTGGATACATGTGAACTGTTCATTTCACCTTGTTTTTTTTTTAAGAGGATGTCTGCAGCCAAAATAATGAGGCTTCTGTTTGAAGTAGCAGCTGAACAACTTCCCAGAATTCCTAGCGCGCAAGCTGCAGCAGGAGTTCTCTGATCCGCCCACCCCCCCAGCAGGATCAGGGTATGGGGCATAGGGGCAAAGGGAGCTTTTGCCAAAATCCCATAATGCCACACAGAGATATGGGCATGCTGGCTTTAGAGCAATGCATGTTAAAAATATCAAAGCCTTGGTGATCTTTATACAGAAATTGAAGCATCTCTATTTCTAATGCCTCGGAATTAAATCACTTATTCATGAGCATCTATGAATACTATTTCATTGTGTATCATGAAAAGGAACATTGTTTTGAGTGACTGTGGTACAGTAACTAAGCCCGATACAGTGCAAATCATTGACAGTGCACAACGCCCTTGACGTAGTGTTAAACAAATGGAGAATACGTATGGAATACCTACACTACAAGCCTCTCTCTTAAGGTTCACTTGTTTTACTCAGGTCAGTTCCATTCTAGCGTCAACATTTGTCAAATGATTGCACTGCTTGCAATGGCCAAATGTAAATTGAATCCATTTTCAACAACAATAGATTACAGTATACATTGAAAATTGCAGCATTTTTGTTTGTGCCCTGTTTATCTTGATAATGCAGTATCCTGAGCCTATGAGAGAAAGGGATTTGAAGTTATTTGATATTGTTTACATACACAGGCAAGCAGGGAAAACACACAGGCTTCACACATTAAAACATGACCTCTATTAGAGTGGAAACGGATTGTGTGCGAAAAAGCTTCAAGAAAAATCAACAAATCTCTGCCTTTCCTGTGAATAAGATGCTGAAATCTGTCTGGTTAATTCTAGGTTGTAAGGAACTAAGAAATAAGATAAACCTGTCCCACCATTTGGCTACAGTTCATCTAAAGAGTCTGAGTTTTGGAGATTCACAGCCCTCAAAGTAAAACCACACAGTTCAAGCAAACTGTTTCACCCTTGATCTTGAAGGCTGCACTACCACAGTTTGTGTCATACTTAGCCTTTATGCCAGCTCTCAGAAGGTTACATTTACATTTTAATGTTTTTTATTTAAATGCCATTCATTTGTATAGCTTGATATTTTACTTATATAGTTCAGTTTAAATACTTTGTTCAAGGGCACACAGATGAGTCAGAGGAAGACGCTTCATGTGCCTCTTTGTGCAGACAGATTGTGGGTTCAGGAGGCTAAATGGGCTGTGCCCACCCTGGGAATCAAGCCTGCAACCTCTGCATTACAAGCCCAGTTCGGTCAGTCCTTTTGGATGATAAAAACTCCCCCTTATCAGTCTAATTGTCTGGTTAGCATAATTAACTTGCAACAATGCTTTAGTCATCTTACATATGCATTTACTCAATGTCCAGATTGTTGTTAGCTAGGTCTGGCACTATTGCTTATATTACAGTTTTTTTTCAATTGCTAACATGCTTTGGTCAAAACTGAAGTCACATTGTGAAAAGTCTTCACACAGTCAGCGAAACAGAGATCTATGTGGACCAAACTGTGAATAATTTTTCATTGTTTTCACACAAAATGCATTCAATGAGCAAATTCTCCAAAATCCATGAACTCTTTATTCATTCATACTCCACCACCTGCAAAACACTATATCTTTTCAGCACATTTTTTAAATGCTAAGGCACTGTTTTCAAAACTGTTAAAAACACATTCACAACAGAATAATGGCAAATTTTGTGTATTTCTGCAGTAGCCGTGTAGAAATATATAGAAAATCTTTATCCTGGTTTGCTGCACATCCCAGGGTGTCAGCACTATTCCTGCCTCCATACCTCCCCTTCCTAAACCCCACAGAGGAGGTTTCTCTGCGTGGAGGTGGAAGGTTTATGACCACCATTCACATGACCAGATGTGGATGTGGATGCCATGAATGCGGGGTGTGGAGACACTTCTCCTGAAGACTGCCAGGGTTGTATAAGACATTCCAGAAGATACTCTTCAACATGCATCACCACAGAAGACCTAAGATGTGATGTTGATGAGAACTTGTGGCCAAATGCAGGAGAGAGGGAGAACTAGACCCTCACGTGTACAGTATGAGTGATTATACTATAAATGTTGTTGTTTTTAACTTTTTATTTTTCACAATTACTATATGCAAAAATATAGAAAAAAAAATTGTTACATATACTTTAGTACAGTCAATAAAGTGAAAAGGTGTTTATTCTTATCCTTCTTATCCTGTAATGAAATACTGATTTATGTGAAAAATCTTTCAAACTTCAAAGGTAAAAGTTCATCATATATGTAATACTCCCTGTTGTTAGTGTTTTTTGATCAGTGTGTTATGAGTGACAATGTATGCTTTTTGAGTGAGAATTGCTGCCTCTTGTTATGGTCGAATGAGCTTCTTTTGTGACATGTATAATATGTTTTGGTGGTTTGAGTGAGTTTTGGAGGTGAGATTAACTGTTTTGCCAAGATGCATGTTGGTAATGCAGACTGTATGAAGAGTTTTGAAAAAGTGGCTTCATGATTGACCGATGCTTGTTAGCAATTGAAAAAAACTGTAATTAGGTGAACGCACTCATGTTTTCACACAGTTTAGGTCCTTCTCTGTAATTGGGTCTGCTAAAATGACTGCCTGATCTTACGAATGCAGCAAAAATCATGGATTCTCAATCCATGAAAAGTTTGTGCATCGCATCAGTGTGTTATTGTGATCTCTATTTACATAATATTACATTATAGACATTTAGCAGGCACTCTTATCCTGAGTGACATACCCACTTGTATTTTCATGCCTGGTCCATTTGACTGTTAATATATTTACTCCCTCAGACTTTTGAATGGTTCCATGGCCAGACCCCATTTGGATTGGGTGTGTCCATGGCCACCTACCAAATATGTCTTAAATGGAAATGTATAGGAATTCTGTTTTCAAATGGAACATAGCAAGAAGCATATGGCAGTGAGTCAACTGCATGCAAAGCTTTGAGGTCTAATTCAGATGAGGGAAATGCAGTCTTTAAATGAATGAGGGCATTTTTCATAATGCAAGAGCTCACACATTCATTGAATTATTTAACCTTGACCGAGTACTAAGTTCTGTAAATGAACATGACAAGACAGCATGTAGCTTTAACCTAGAGTTATAATATTTTTTTTTTTTTTTTGGAGTTGATTTCACTGCCCATGACAGATTAGGCTTTAAGCTAACACAGTTCAAGATGCAGAGTTGGAGTTGCTTGTGTCAATAGGAAGATGAAAAAATGTTATCCAGGAGCTGTGAAAACATTGTCCGGCAGAGCTAATACAGCTTAAATTCCAATTAATATTTGATGGATGAGAGCGTTTTTGGCAGTCTGTTTTAATATGAGTGGGCAAAGAGAAGGTGGTTTATATCATAAATTCATCCTACCAGGATGATCATATTTTTAGGAAGAGGGAATCTTCGTTTGATGTATTTCCCTTTCACATTTGTAATTGGTTGAGAGCTTAGACTCTCTCTCTTCTTGCTGAGTCAAGTTGTATTTTTTATATCTCTTGTGATGGAAGGCTGCACAAGCTGGAAAAAAGTGTTCAAACAAGAACAGGCCCCTCTGGAACAGAAGATGTGAGACTTCTCTCTTTCTGGATGAACAACTTCTGGAGTTTGCCAGTCTTAAGGTGGAACTTAGGTTCAAGTGCACCTTTACTCCTGTCTATTCGATGTTGGTAGAAATACTTACTTCATCAGAAATATTTTCTTAGTAGACTACAATCCCCACAAGGCATTGCATTCGCAACATGGATTTCTTGGCACCTTTCCCAGTGCAGTATTTTTGAACATATAGTAATATTATGTATAATGCAGCTATGATCCTTCTTTTTATGTTATTAATGCTTTATTCATCTTTGTGATCCCCACTAATGTTCTCTCTCTTTCCCTCATTTCCCTGTCCATATTTGGTTTCTTTCTTGTTAGTGCCCTCTGTTGTCTCTATCCTGACAGAATAAAGAAATAAATCCTTATTCACATGAATACTTTCTCTCTCTCTCTCTCTCTCTGTGATCCCTATTTGTCTCTCTCTTTCTCATTCTCCCATTTCCCCTTTTGTGTTTCTTTATATCTGCCTATATTTCTATCTTTATATTTGTTTTTCTCTTATGTCATTCCTCTGTCTTTCTTTGCTTTCTTGCCCCCCCTCTCTCTCTCTCTCTCTCTCTCTCTCTCTCTCTCTCTTTCCCCCTACCTTGTTTATCTCTATGTTCTTCCTCTCATTTGCCTTCCTCCTCTTGACCATCCCTCTTTTAGTCTCTCTTTTCCTCAGACTCAGATTCTCATGTGCTGTGCAGTACCTCTGTGCCTAGACAGATTTTAATGTATTTTGCACATGTCCATGGTTAATGGGAGAGAAGCGAATAAAAAATAAAAAATGCACAGTAATTGGGACAAAAATATCCTTCACACCCTGAGAAAACAGAATTAGTACAAAATAAGGAGACTCATGCCAAGGATTAATGGAGACTCTTGTGGTTTTGTTTGGCATTGTCTCCAGCTGCTCCCAGACACTGTCATAAAATCTGCTGCTAGAGGGTTCCTGAGCCTACATTTGTGAGAGCTTATTTTTCAGAGCTGGATGTTTCTACTATATACTTGCAGTAGTATGTGATTTGGGTGGAGCTGGAGAAGATGAGAAAGACAGGCTGAGAGAATAAAAGGGAATGAGGGAAAGAGATGGAGCAGAAAGTGTTTGAGTCTAGATATAAGAGAGGGTAGAATGACAGAGAGGGAGAGAAAGAGCAGGATAAAATGGGGCAGAGGAAAAGAGAGTGTGAAAAAATGAGTATTTCATACATTAAGATATGAGATATTTGATAGAGAGGAGGTAGAGACAGCGAGAAGAAAGAGCAGGGAAGCCGAAGATTCCATCATTTTCACTGAAGAGAAATGAGAGGTTTTGTTAAAGAATGAGAGTCGAGGAAGAGAAACAGAGTAAATATTTGCCCTTCTGATGTATTTGTGTTTTGTTTTCAGCAGCATCTCACATTTTTCAGGCCAGGGTTATTCACTGCTTTATTGCAATGGTTACACTCGTGAACGCAAGCGTCAGTAGCATATCCTGATCACCTTTACAGGTAGTTATCTGACATATTTTCCATTTACTGAGACAATTGTATTTTGTAGTGTTGGTAATTTTATGGTTTGATGTTTTTCTTATTAGACCTTATGGATGTATTGTTTGTACTTAAAATTAGTTTTTAGTACTGGTTATCATAATTATTACATACATACTCACTGTCTCATAATGTTGTTAGCCAGGTTTGGCTCTGTTCCTCACAGTAATCTGGTGAGTGCACTTATGTTCTTCTATATTGTACGTCCCTTTGCATAATAGCATCTGCTAAATGACTGAACAATCTGGCAAATTTAGCACAACTAATGGAATCTCAATGATGCTAACATTGCACATACTTTTTGTTTTGTAATTTCAATTACATTTACATAACATCACATGTAGGCATTTAGCAGGCACTGTTATCCAGAGCAACTTACACAGCTTACATTTTTTACACACTATCCATTTATACAGCTGGATGCAATGGGTGGGAACTTCACAAACAACTGTTTGAGTTATAAGATTTTTTGCCTCTTGTGTTCCAAATGATAGCATTCACTAGCTACAGCAAGGATATTTATCTACATCAGTTTGCGTCGTGCTCATTTGACGCTTGGTAATGTCATGAGACAGTGTCACCATATGTTAATGGAAAAGGCTGTTCAATGTGTTTGTCACATGGTAGCAAACTCATGACACAAAGGAGACAGCAGTGCCTCTCTAAAATTGTGTTTTGTCTGTCTGTATGTCTGTCCAGGACCCTGCGGCCTCTTCCACTTCAGAAGGAGACTCTGACGCTCGAGAGGGCGACTCCGTGGCATTGAACTACAAACCATCCCCTTTACAGATGAAAATCGGTGAGTGCTCCCATGTTTCCCAGAAGCCTAACCTCTTTTACTGAGTCCCTTCATTTGTCCTTTCCCATCTGTCCATACAATTCTGGGTCAAACCTAGAGCTCAGTACTCTAACTGCCAAATAAATACTCAATTTTTGAGTAACAGCTTTGCTAACCTTCCTGGCCCAGGAATGCAGCAATCTGATAGGCGCCAGCTGATTCCTGAGGGAGAATCTTCTAGAATGTTCTAGCTGCAGCATTCTGGCTGAGGTCACAATTCTGGCTTTTGTGAGCAAAGAAACATGACATCAGGAAGAATTACAGTGATTCACAGTGCAGGTTTCCCTTTATTTCAGCTCCTTGGGTGGAATATGTAACGCCTCACTTTGACAGCCCCCAATTGGCCAGCTCCAAATTAGAGGGAAAACAAAGCTTATATATGCAGTGCAAGAAAGGTTTGGGCCAAGTCAATCAGCAGTAAAAGTTCAAACCTGAGAAACCAGTCTATGTTTAACAAGTTGCAAGTTCCCCTGCCTTGAATCTAAATCCCTCACAAAAACCTTATATAGTTACTAGATACACTTACTGTTGATTAGGAAACTGGTGAGTTTAAAAAAGTCACACACCATCTTTCCTAGGCAAGGCTGGGCCTTTTACTTCCATGTCAATGCAGACCCCTGGAGAAGAGCCTGCAATAGTGCCACCAGAACTTAAACTTCAAGCAATGGAATGTACTGCTGTACATGAATATGCACCTTTGCGCCATGTCACACTATAAAAAGGCATAAAACAACTGAGTAAAATAGACTTGGTAAAATCAATAATTTATTTTTAAAAGCACAAACTAGTGACACTCCATCCATTAAACCCTCTCCTTATCCACTGCCGCTTTTAAGTGCTAGGGACCATTTCAATTGCACTTGGTTCCAATCGGACCCTGCTGTTGACCATTAACTGATTCTCAATTTACCAATTAAACCACATTACAAAACAATGTTTTCAACATTTTTGAAGGGCCACTCCTTCACACCCACCTAAAGGCCTCTTGATTTCAACATTTTAATCCTTAAAAGTTCATTATATTTGTGGCCATTTATTGTTTCTTATAAATCTGTGGAAGTGCTTTCCAGAGATTTGTGGCATAAGATGTAAAATCAGCCTTTCTCCTGGTTTAAGGACATTGGGTAGTCCAGCAGCTGACGTCATTAGTGTTCCTTAGCATGTCCTGTACATGTTTAGGTGCCATTCCACGTTTTCCTTTAAAAGCCACAAGCAAAGTATTGAATTAAAGAGTTCCTGCTTTTTGTGTTTGTACCCAGCTATCAGTCAGACACAGTCTGTGTGTAGTGTGCTGGCAGGGCCAGGGGTACCATGTTCCGAGTGACTAAGTCACTCAGGATGACTAATGGGGAGCTGTCTCTGCATGACCTCCGCAGCACTGTTGAGATCTGTTCAATCCGGTCAGAGTGTCTAAGAGAGCTGTCCAATCAGGTCAGGGTCTTGGCCGAAGCCCCGCCTGGGGCCAGACTGACACAGCCAGTCAGCGTTCCTGGATCCATAAGAAACACTTTGTTCATCATGGATGACATCACCTGCTGGGTAGCGGGACGACTGAGAGATTAACTCCATCACTCCTAGTGTCAGAGATGAACTGCAGGCTCAGAGAAAATGTTTAGGTTGGGTCAGGGTTGCCAATTTACAGAGGCAACATAGAAGATCTTATACCAACAAAGTAGAGGGTGTGCTTGCTCTACTGGTGTTTGAGTAGAAGGCTTTGAGAAGATTTTTTTTTACATCTGTTTAATATGGGTAAATGTGTTTCTGAAGAGTAGGGATAGGGAGTGTTGCTATTGTCTTTGTTTATTGTTCTTTGTATCTTATGCTTTAGCAACACAAGATTATATTGTCATGTCAATAAAGTACATATTTAACTTTGAGAAAAAAGTGAGTGTTACAAGTGAACTTGCATATTTATATATGCAGTAGATATATGGGATTCTGATCTTTGCTGCTTTTTTCCACCAAACATGAACCAAATGCAGGAAGCCTGGGGTTAGTGCATGTGAAATGGGTGTAGTGCATGAGGTCCAAGCTCAGTACAGCCGTGTTTTGTTATCTATTGTTGGCTACTTGCACACAATCATGTGTGTAAGCATGGTAACCTGCTAATGTGCATGTGCTAATTCTCCTCCTTCCTGTGCTGTAGGATGGGCTGTAATCATATAGTTTTAGGATTGTGCAGGTATTGTAATAGTATTACTGAGGACTGTGAAATCAGTAAAATGGGAATAAAAACTGAGCAAGGCCTACTTCGCTGGTGGGAATGGATTTTTGGGTAAGTGGGAGAATGTATATTCACTTCTCTTACCCCAAGCTGTTTTGTCCTCTGAAATGAAAACACTCACACTCTAAATAAAAGGCCAGGTATGGAATGTGCGCATACACAAAGCCAACTGTTGATGTAATTTCACATTTTAGGCATGGGTTGATCTGGTAGATGTGACACAGTGTTTATTGCTTCTATTATTATTATTATTGTTATTATTATTCGTAGTAGTAGTGTTAGTATTATTTTGTTGTTGTTTCTTTAGTCATAATCACAACAATGGTAATAGCAATCAATGCTCTTTGTATGACTTTGGAATTTTTGATTATGTCTGTGTGGTAATATTTTCGTAATTGTTCATCATTCATTTCCACAGATAGGACAGCATAGCCTTGGGGAATTCAATTCTCTAAACGGATTTCAAAGAAATAACCCGTTCAAAAAATAATAAAACAATGGGAAAAATCATGAATATGCAAGAGCTTTTGTGCATTGAAAATGAAATGATAAAAACATGAATATGCAGGAGGTTTTACCCAGCAAAAAATGCTAATGTAGCAGAACAAAGTGGATTGTGGTTGGTGACAGTGTCCCCCAAAATTAATGACTTGATCCCTCTCTTGATCCTTTGTGTTTTATGTTTAATCACTTCAGATAGCCATGTTTTCTACACAGCCTGAAGCAAAGAGCAGTGCATTTTAAAGGCTGTGTATCTCTGTTTCTGGCTGGTGTTGTAATGGCTGGTTGCAGTGTAGTGTAATGCTTAGAGAGCTAACTCATAGAACTACGAGCCTGACAAACTACTGTATCCATAATGAAATTCCACCATCCAACTATGGAAATGTGTTTTGTTAAATGGTAAGTTCCAGACAATTACTATTTCAGAGCAACCCCAGTCGTGGGGAGGAGGAGCCCCAAGATAATTTCAGTGGCTCCCAGGCAGGGATGCAAATATATACTAGACTCAAAAACATCATCTGAATTATTCATATTAGAAAACCAAACAGTTGGTTATTATCATCCACCAATACCAGACCTCTGTGTGCAAAGTAGGAAGTATGCACTCAGAAAGACAAAGATTGATGGACAAGAGATAAAAATTAGGGTAGGGGTGGGCACTGAGACTTGAGAGATGGGTGTCATAGCCAAACAAATCCAATCTCAGAGACTTGAGGGAACCAGTAAAAAAAGACAGTCTATTCCAAAGTAGAATTGTGTTCTGGACAGTTTGTTTCAGATTTAGCAACTTGAGTTGAAACTAGAGAGCTTGTAAATCAGTGGTTGGAGGTTTAAAATACCAGGTTGGGCACTGATTTCCAGTCCCCAAAAAATAAAGACGAAATGTAAGCTGTATGAAAAAGATCTGGGAAAAAGATATGTTTGTTAAACAAATCACTAATGCAATGGCAGGAGACGCAGAGATGGGGGGGCAGTGCCTGAGACCCTGTTCTCTCTTCTGATTGGCAGAGAAACAGAGAGAGCTGGCCAGGAAGGGGTCGCTGAAGAACGGCAACGTGGGAAGTCCAGTCAACCAGCAGCCCAAGAAGAACAACGTGATGGCCAGAACACGGTGAGAATAAAGTGGGAGTTGAACCTACCATCCCGTTTTAGTACAATGGTTTGGGAACTGGGTTCAACTCCCAAGTACACATTCCTGTTTTACCCTTGAGGAAGCTTCTTCTACTGAATGATGATGTAACTATCAAGCGGTATAAGTGGAAAGTGTGTAAAAATCTAAGCTGTGTAAGTTGCTCTGGATAAGGGCATAGGAGCTACATACATAAGTGTAAAAGAAAATCTAAATAAATGAATAATTCATCATACTACTATGGTTCTGATGGATGAGTTTTAATTATTAACAGAATCATAAGGAATCACCATAACTTGTCAAACCCAGAAGCTTGTCAGACAGTTAAAATGAAGACAAAAAAACAGTGGCTGGGATCCAATCAAACATTGTTTTTTCTCTTTAAGGGCATATGCAATAAAGTCAGAATAGACTTTTGACAATAAAATAAGATGTTTTGAGTATTTTGTCCTTTACTGGAGACAAGCAAGCATGTCCTTTTGAATGAGCTATTTTTCATTGTAAAATTGAATGGCATATGCCCTTAAAAAGACTAAAGTATGTTTTCAGTTGACTTCATATGCCCTGTCAGGGACTAAGTCTGTTTAAATGTGTCCCAAAATGTGTCTGTATCTCAGATACTTAGGTGTTTGATGAACAATTTCAAAACAGTCTGACCATAGAGTTATGAGGAATGCAACTGTTTTTCTTCCTTATTTCCTACTTCCTGTATTTCTTTATCTCACTTCCTCTGTTATTCCCCTCTCTCAGGTTGGTTGTTCCCAATAAAGGCTACTCCTCTTTAGACCAGAGCCCGGATGAGAAGCCCTTGGTAGCACTTGACACAGATAGGTAAGAGAGGCATATGTGAACTTTTGGTAGTGACACCAAAGAATCATGAGACTAGATAAGACACCAAAAATGGGTAGAGCTATAATAAGCTGTCAATCACATACTTCTTCCATCCAATGAAAATATTTTGCACTTTGAAACAAAACACAATGACTGGTTTAGATCAGATGGGTACTGATGCTCCACCTTTTTTGGTGTCAGAGTACCATCTCATCACTTGCTTTTGAAATCCATGCATATACATAACATACATATAAATACAAATATATATCCACAACATATACAAATATATTATTGCATACACATGAACATAGACAGGCAGGCACAAACAAATGCACATCTATGTACACTCACACATAAACAGATACACACAGGTATGCATACTCAAGGACACACACACACACACACATTGGCACACATGAGATGTGTCCAGCTTACCTTATGACTCTCAAACATTTACATTTGCAAACCAACATCAGCACATCTTCACTACTCTTTTAGGAATAGGACAGTGACTTAATTGTTGGATGGTGTGTCTAACTTCATCAGGAAGTCTCTGTGATATGACCAATTAGCTGACTTTAGCTGCAGTTCCCAGAAAGCAGTGAATAACAGCCCACAGCATTTCTCAGGGAAAGATGGTATGTCCCTGATTAGCCATAGCTATGGCCCCAAGAGAAAAACTGGCATACAAGGCAACTGATTTTCTCCCAGATCGCTATCTAATGGTATCTTTTTCCAATGAAAAAAAAATCTCCCATTGAATTACCTTCCTCTTCCAATCAGGGATAGGGAATTGCTTCAATTCATATATTACATACAAGAGATTCAGTAGTAATCTGTAATTTAACCCCTAACCCCCTGACCTTAATCCAGCCCTAACCCCAAAACATAAGTCTACTTTAAAATTCTAATCCAAACTACTGGATTCACTCCTACCCCTATCTGTGAATCTTTCCTCTCAGTCAGTCTGTCACATTTCTCCTGCCGCTCTCGCCAAACGATAGATATTTTCGGTGGCAACACATCCCACGCCACCTCAGGAGGACATGATGAGGTGTGTCATAATGACGGTAACTGTTCTCCTTTATTTTTCATGATTAAAGACTATGCCAGTTTTCTAAATAATCCATTAACGAGTTATCAAGAGGTATTATCTTCACACATCTTCTATGACATTGTTTTTTTTTTTTTATCAAGATAAATAAAAGACAGAATTAGTTCAACCTTTATTTAAATTTACTGTGTGTAGTTATCATGTATTACTCAAAGCCGGAAGACTCTCTCATGGCACTTTGAACCCATGATGTGACCTTTACTTTGTCAATATTAGTGATAAATTACTATTCCAGATGTAAATGTCAGCACTTTAGCAGGGACAGCTTTAACCTTTGACACATATCACATGTCTGCAGACCAGATTCCAGGAGACAGTGCTGTTCACACTGTCAGAAAACCATCCACCATGCTGTATGCTACCTTTGAATATGGAGAGGAAATTTTGCAGTGAATGTGTCTTTATGTTCAAAAACTTTTGGAATGTTCCTTTTGCAGAATATAGATTCCCTATAGAAGGTTTTGTTTAATCACAGTGTAAAGCTGCCCTAATAAAAAAAAATACCCCACTTGCTAATTACTGTCCTAAAGCAAGTTGCTAGCAGATGCCCTTGGTGCTTTCCCTGCGAGGGCCTGACCATCAGTCGTGTAATGAGCAATTCATCAGGGCACTGATTACATCTGAGAAGCAGTGCAGGGGGACTGCTTTTTAATCACATAATGAGTCAGGTAAGATTAGCTTCAGAGGCTAACTGCAATGCCCCTATGTGGGGAGAAGGTTTGTAAATTGCATTTTCATTTGATCCCAAGTTGTTTGAATTGAGTCACTAGTCTTGGAGAGCAGGAGTTCTTTTCTTTCTAGATAAAAGGAGAATGGGGAAAAAACAAAAAGAAAAGAAAGCAATGAGTAAATGACTTCATTAGATTAGAATGGGGTTCTTTCTGAAGTGCATTTAAAGTGAAATAGAAGTCATTCCCAAATTTCATTTTCTGGGGGGTTTTCCTGTGATTTAGCTTAGTGGAACATTCTTTTTTTTTCTAGGTCATATAAAGCATACACAATGTTTGGAAAAGTTACAGGCCACTATCCCTGTCACAGTATCCATGTGTATGTGCAGTAATAATAATAATAAATAATAATAATAATAGTGTTCATATAGATGTCAAAGAGGGTTATAAGCAAAAATGTCACACACACTCTATTATTGTTTTTTTTTGGACACTACTTTTCCAGTTGCATCAGCTGCGTTTTTTCTGGACATTTAAAATTGCTGAGTGTAGGGGCCCTAAAGCAGGGCCCTCCAGGGATAGGAAGTGCTTTGTCCCCAGGATTAAAGAAGCAGATTGGCTGAAGGAAGCCTAGACAGTCCTCTGGAGTGAGCCTCCCTGCCCCCTCCTTACCAAGGCATTGATAGCGTGATAGCACTGCGAACCAGGCGCAGTGATTGGTCCACAGTAAGGAGGCATGGCAGCTTGGGGCAGGATCTAATTGGACAGATGCTGGATGGTCAGGCACAGGCGAGGGAGCTGCAGCCAATGGGACAGGAGCGGGTGGCAGGGTATCCGGCGGTGTCCCTCAGGCCATGGAATTAATGGCGGGATTAGTGACAGATGTGCCACCCTGTGCTTTATCTCTGCCGTGTACTCACAAAAACATACACAAATACCCATGGCCATAAGAACACAGACATACACACACATTAGCACCAGTATTCACATAAACACATACAACCACACAAACACCAGTAATAACATGAACAAACACATACAAAGACTCTTCGTCACATGAACACAGATGTGTGCACAAGCAAGCACCATTATTCTCATAAACACATGCACACACAAACACTAATACACAAATATACACACAAAAGAATGTACACATACACATCCAGACATACACACTCACAGACACATACACACAACATGCAAATGAACACGTACATACACAGCTGATCTGATATCCAAATGCATTACCACAGCCTGCCACTGGGTGGTGCTGTGTTTTGTCGTGACCCAGCTGTCTGAATGACCTTCCTTTTGCCTTTCAGTGATGACGATTTCGACATGTCCAGATACTCATCATCGGGATACTCCTCAGCCGAGGTGAGATGTCTGAGGGACCAGGTACCTATACGCCCCGGCCTACATACCTTACCTTCAAAAAAAGCACACCTGTTACCTCATGAAGCAAGCCACTGCCATTATTGCTAACGACACTTACTTGTGATCTCATAAAGCATACCACTGCCATTAAAGCTAACACTGATTACCCATTACCTCATGTAGTCTAATGATGATACTCACTTGTTACCTTATATGGCTTACCTACTACCTTATAAAGCCTATACTGCATGCCTTCAGAATTCACATGTGTCCCCTTAAAAAAAGAAATAGAGTACCTCTGCCATTATCTGTAAAATAATTTCAAAAGTAGCACATATCAACTTTCTGTCTAACTATAACCACAATCATTAACACCTACCTGTAATGTGCCTATACATGGTGTTTCTTTGCTATTTGTGAGACTAACTGCCTTTTTGTGTCAAGCCTCTAACCTCTTACATTGTTGAGCACCTCCATTAGTTAGCATTTAGAGAAATATTACTTGAGCACACTGCATGTGATTGTTGCTCTGAGGTCACAGGTTCAGGTCCTACACAGGCCACTCCCGTTGAACTCTTGTGCAACGTCCCAATATCAATACCATGGACATCACCACAAATATAAATGTTAATGGCACTTAGCTTACAATACCAAATTATTAGGTATGATTTACTGCAGCCATTTAGTAACATGATTTTCGTTCAATGAACCCATAACATCCGGTCAAATGTGGGGACATTCAGCGATGCCATCACCCATTGTTCTGATATTAAACACTTTCTTCATTTCACTGTACATTATCATGCACTTTCTGTAATAATGCTCTACAAGGAAAAATCTATTGAAATTCTGTATCTCTTATACATTTTTAATAACCACTGTTATGACAAGGTACCGTGAATATGAAAAAGCTAATTGTAACATTGATTGTGCCTCCTTAAATTTCTTCCATTAGATCATGTAGGAGTGTGAATTAATGAGGATGTGTGCAGTGGTGCTGTATTCTAAAGGAGAAATGTGCCTATTGTTTTTGATATTATGTTCATTGATTTTATAAAAATATGTTTATAAATGTGTTATTGTGCTTCAAATGAAGATAAACATCTTTTAGATATCTTGGTTGCCATAATTTAGCATTGTTGTTCATTTCTGATTATTTACACACCTCATAGAGTATGAAATAAAGAAATGCATTATGGGAGAATTTTATTGATTGTTAGCAGGGAAACATGCATGTTCATTTTAGCTCAAATAAGTCTTATATCTCCATAAATGACATGTATACTGTTACTTTTATGCTACAGTAAGGATGATGGACAACATAACATTAAGAAAGTGAATATGGGTAAATTTCCTCTTTAAATAATATTTTCGAATGTTTGCAGTGTGGACCCTTGGAGTACCCAAAGTAGTGGTTGCTATGGTGACAGCTAGGGTGATTTGTATAAACAAAGGGCTAGATTCGATTAAATGCACCCAGTGTTTCTTAGAACACTTGGAATTCAATTAAAGAAGACTTTGCATTATGGCATTATTATCTTTGAGTATGTGATGTAAATATTTTATTGGAGACTGGAGAGCGAACTTGTTCTTTGGAATGTGTTCTTTACATTCTGAAATTTGATATCATATGCCTTTAAAGAGACTTAATTCCTTTTGATTGAATTGCACATGCCCATAAAGGCACTAAGTGTGTTTGATTGAATCTAGCCCATATTTTTGCTGCGGCAGCACTACTCAGTGTGAATGGCTTTGTGTGAATCAGTTGCTTGGTAACCCCTTCTCTCTCTCCCCCTCTCTCACACCCCTGCAGCAGATCAACCAGGACCTGAACATACAACTTCTGAAGGATGGGTACCGGCTCGACGAGATCCCCGACGATGAAGATCTTGACCTCATCCCCCCCAAATCTGTCAACCCCACCTGCATGTGTTGCCAGGCAACCTCCTCCACTGCCTGCCAGATCCAGTAACCCCTCCCCCACCAACAGCCACACCCCCACCTCTCTCCCCTGCCTGTCTGCAATGAGTCCGTTTCGCCACCAGGGCGGCGAAAGAGGGCAGTGATTAAAAAATATATATAAATAAATTAATAATAATAATAATAATAATGTTACAATGGTGATGATGATGGTAATGGTAAATAAGACAGGCAAAAGACAATTATGGATATTTAAAAAGGAAAAATACATAAAAGGAAAAGTTAACAGCCATTGCTTCCTCCTATGGTAGGAACATGTGTGTACCCTCTATGTGTGTCAGAGCAAGGAGGAGCCAAAGCAAGGGTAATCAAGGCGACGCTCCCTGCCACCAACCTTTCCGCCCAGCAGTGTGATATTTCAAGCAAAAAAATCCAACAGCTACAACAATTTTCAAAGTTAAAAATTAAAAGAAACAAAAACCTTGCATAAAATAAATGAACAATAGCGATGATACATTTCCTGATCAGTAGATCTGGCCCTGCCCTGAGTTTTCTTTCAGGTGTTGGTTTCTATATCTATTTTTGTCTTCGGAAGTTCACTGTGAAGGTAGCTAAATGTTGATGAGACCCTACGTTTTAAGGAGAACGCAGGTAGAGAATGAAAGTTTATCCTGTTTTCTGGGAATTGTGTGAAATAGTCATAACTCTCCTCCTCTTGCTGCTGAAAATGGCCCTAAAGCACTCCTCCATGTTCTGACAAGCACCTGTCTTGTTTGTTTTTTTCTGTTCAGAAGTCTGTCTGTGGCAGGTCCTTCAGAGTGGAATGGACTGTGAAGGCGAGGGGAAGTGTGTGGAATTAATTGAGAACCTTCAACTACATAGTCTTGATGTCCTGGTTGGTGCACTGTATGGATACACACACAGAGAAACACACACACACACATACACACACACACACAGGAATCCCAGTGTTCTCAAGTTCCTAATAACATTTGAGTAATTGTGGTTGAGAGGGAATGTAGATATCGCAGAATTCTTATTATTTATTTTATTTGAATTTTTTTTTGTTTTTTTTTTGGGGTTGGGAGGGACGAGATTGACTCCAGTTTTTTTGTAAAAAGTGAAAAGAACAAAGGTGTGTGGGTAAATATACCGGTGTTTATGAGTCACTGTGAAAGGACAGGAATGGAGAATACTTGTGGGGTTTGAGGAGAAAAATGTAGTGTGTCTTTGTGACTTTTGAGGAAAAACAAAAGAAAACAAAAGTGGCTTGTGTGCAACATTGCATGCTTTGATGTAGCCCAAATCAAGAAGCAGCTGCTATTTGCAAATAACAAATTTAAATATCCTTGCTTTTTGTCGTTACTGCACTCATCTTTTTGTTGATACAAGGTTACCTACATGGTACATTGCACATAGTACTTTGCACAGGCAAGGTAGAAAGAGAAGATAGCTTTTTTGCTTCATGAGCCCAGGGTAAATGGATGCTATAGGACATACTGATGGAAATGTAGATTGAGACACTGAAAATGCATTTACAGCAAAGCTGTGTCTCACTTCATCCACAGCCATTGTGTGGCACCCAAATTAAAGACAATACAGACCTGTGGATTGAGTATCCATGCAAAATAATCAATGAGTAACCCCATGTCAGGGCACATTAGCGACCCCTAGTGGTCACTCATTGGTACTGTCATGAGCATTGCTTTGAGTACACCTCACTGCACAAGCACACGCACACATACACGCACACACTGCTTCTGACTGTATTAAGAGACAGGGATTTGCATTATCATAAAAGAAAAGTAAAATGTGAAATCTTACTTATTGTTTCTGCAAGGAGATTAATTATATTTATTTCCAGTCTCCAACCTGTTATACATTTTCTCTGCTAAATATCCAAGCTGTGCTTACATTTTTGTTGCGGTTCTAAACGGGTTTTACCTGCTCTGTAATCTTGACTCTCAAGGCTTAATCTTTGACAGAGTATCTGGTAAACTATGTTAACTTTTCTGGGCTAGGCTTCCTGCAATGTGATTGGTGCCTGCATATTCATGGTAGTGAATTTGATGGGCTCAGGTGGTATCATTTCAATCACCACTCAGAAATAGATACTGACGATTGGTTTATTAGCAAACAGGAGCCCTGGAAACTGGGCAGAGATGGAGTGATGAAATAGTCAGGCACATAGCAATGACCCTAATAAATGAGGACATTGGTTCTGTCACTGTATCTCCTCTCTATGAAAAGGTTCATTTAATTTACCATGTGCAGTACATGTTATCCCCTCCATATCTTTACTCAGTTTTAAAGGAAGTGAGCGTCTGACACAGATTGTGTATTTCTGTCCTGTCTCCTTAAAGTGACACAAAATTTTTTTATTGTATGTCCCATCCCAGCTGTGCTTTTTATGGATGATTTTGGTTAATGTAAAAGTATATTTTCAATCTTTTCTTTTTGGGTAGGATATTGAGTAAGACTGGAGAAAAAATCAGTTCCCTCGGTCCCTGTCAGAGTCTTTCTTCTTGAAGCTCAGGCTGTAAAAAAATCAGAAATCAAACAGATGGATTGCTTTGGCAGTTCCCTTATTGTGGGCCAGGTTTAAGAGTTGCACACGTCTTCTTGGTCTTGCCTCACTGGCCTGCCATATTGCAATGTGTCAAATCCCACTCTGACAGAAATTTTAAAGAGATAAAGTAACAGTAAGAGAGCCCTCTTCAACACCCTGATTCTGAATCAGCTGTCAATCACTGACTGGTAACAGCCAATCAAAAGACTGCTTTTCTGTAGCTAGTTTTTCAGGGTCAAAATTAAAAACAAATTGGACAAATATCCACACACCTGCTAAACTTTTCTGACTGACACAATGACACATGCAGTGCCGGCATATTTCCTCCAATGGTATGTGTGTTTTATTTATGTGTATTTTTATTTCAACTTTAATAGAAATATACAAGCATATACCAGTCCTGTTTTATTGGAAAGTTTTCAGGGTTCCTGTTTTACAATGTGATAAATACCCTCCCTGGCCATCACCTCACTTATAGAACACTTATAAACCTTCTCTCATTTTGTTCTTTTTAATTTTTTTTTAACTCATAATGCACTTGCTCACAGCTTCGAATAAGTTTGCAGTTAGCGTATGCCTTAAGTGATGGGTTTCATGGAACTTATATATTTTCTTGCCAGTGGTATGTTTTAATTTATTTGAAAGTTATATGAAAAAGTACGCATTTTTTAAAACATAGAAACACACCAATTTTTTATTCTTATGATTATTACTATGATTATCAAGATGTAAACATTTCCATATCAGTATTTAACAATGTTATTGTTCTGTGTAGTGTAACATATCAATAAATACAAGACAAGTGGAAATGTCTGAGTTTGTGGGTCTCCTTTTATCTCACCTAAATTTAATTACTTTATCAGCCTTACCTATAGCAAATGAGTAGCAAGTAGCCACAAATGCCTTCTCCAATTCATATTGACCTTCATTGTTTGTCACTCTGCATTTTTGACACTAATCACATATTGCCCAAGCCGTAGAAAGATAAAAATATTTGCTAGAAGTACGTTTTCCAGGTTTTTTTGTGAAGTGAATGGAGAAGGTAGGGATGATGCCTAAACAGGTAGACATCATATGATTCTTTTGGATCACAGGGTGATTTTACCTTATTCATGAAAGCACACCAGAGGTAAAGGAACCAAGGAGTGTAAATTAATTAGCTCTTGTAGAAACAAGTCCAGTAGTCCCTCCTTAGGAAATGGAAGGCAACCGCAGGCTACCAGCTGATGTTAGTGAGAGATACACAGCTTCTCCAGTCAGCACTAGCTCTGTCCTGTAGTGCTCTGTGCCATGCAAACCAAGTGATGATAGAGTGAGGTTTCATCAGAACAAAAATGGGAGGAGTTACCATATAGTATCAGTGACTCAGTGATTTGAACCAATGACTGCATTTTCTGTGGAGAGGAAAACTTTTTTGGGTGGTTCAGACACTTCAATGACTTACATTTGAGTGTAGCGCCACCCTCCACAGGGTTTATGATGCCTCATTTGAAATGTCTCTAGTGTAATCCAGCCACCAGCTTACAGCTGAATGTATGGAAAGAGTTTGCACACTTCAGTGCATGCAGGTGGCACAGCCGGAGGGGAAAAAAGAAAGAAAAGGTTATGCAATTTTTTTGCTTTGGCATTCATTCAAGGGAACAGCAATAGCATGTGAACTCCCTAATATAATGACAGTGCTAGCTTCTCTTCAGTAGAACAGGTTCCAAAAGGAGAGGCTCCTCTCTCCTGTTTCCACACGATTGAACCGTATGCCTCTGTGCCAAGGATCTGGCTGCTGGATGTGAGTTCCCATCTCGGAATCAAAGGAAATCTGAGCTGGCTTTTCAATAATGCAGCGGGATGAATAGCAAGTGACTTATCTGAAATGTTTCCTCCCCTGCACCTTAAAGGCAGCAGGGGATTTATTATTATTATTAATAATAATAATAATATTAATAACAATACATTATATTTGTAATCCACATCCAATTTTTCATTGTTCAAAGTGCTGTAAAGTAGTGTGCAAAGTAATTTCCTTCCTACTTCCTATTGACCTTTGCACATCCCAGACCAGTGTGGTGATTTTTTGGTCTTCTTGTATTTTTTCTTGAATTCACAATTATTTAATAATTGCCAAACTCAATTTCTGATCAAAGATTAAGTCTACAACAATACTGTAAATAAGATGACACTACAAATGCCTGAACAGTGACAATAATAGAAGAAACCGTTGTGGAGTGCTCATTAACATTAAATTACATTACCGTTACAGTCTCCAAGCAGACACTCTTGCACAGCGCAACTTACAACACTGGAGCATAAGTGCATTCACTCAATTAATGTGAGCAATGGTGCCAGACTGGTGCTAACATCATTTCCAGGCCTATATAGGCAATATCACAAAAACACCAAAGAATGTTAACTATGCTAAACTGAACTAACATATAAATTCAATTTATTACACAACTGAAGTTCGTCACTCAAATGTAAAGAGGGTGAGGTACAGCCAGTTGGCTCATCCCTCTAAATCACAGGTTCAGTCTAGCGGTCTAGCGATGCACCCCATGGTTTTGGATCCTCACCATGGCAGCGGTAACGGTAATGACTGCCAGCTAAGATAGAAAACATGGGCTTGTCTGCACCAGCCCAGACTTAGACAGAGAACATTGCTATTAGGACAAGAGCAAACAAATATGCTTCCAGGTCTGAAACTGGAGGAAATTATAAGCTGAAAATATGTTTCTGACAAAGCAAGGACAGGTTCAATAGGAATTATCTAAAGAAACTCAATTCTCTAATCATTGTTAAAAATACCCACACTGTAATTCTGACTTATTGTGGTTCATTATGATGAGTGTCAGGTTTGCCTTGACAGTCTTCTCTTAAACATTTCATTTTGCAAAAGCAGTGATCACAAACAGAAAGATACTCATGGTTTGATGGCTGCACTCATCATTACTATTGTAGTTATGGTAACAGCACGCAGTGAGTGTTTTTCGGAACACTGGAGCAACACGGCAGGGGCAAGTGATGCTGGATAATTGTTTGTTAATGAAAGTGGAATGCTGGGATATAATGGATGGAAGAGTGTCACCTCCACACTCTCTCTCTCTCTTGCGCTCTCTCTCAGGAAAGGAACTCAGCATGAGTTCAGATTCTGGTAAATATGGAATCGGTGAACCATTAAATGAATAAGCAAATATACCACTCACACACACACACACACACACACACACACACACACACACACACACACACACACACACACACACACACACACACACACACACACACACACACACAGTTAAGCTATGTCCTCCTTTCACCCTTTCCCCATCTCTTACTTTCTCTTATTTTTCTTATTTGTCTTATTTTTACACTATTTTTTTTTCATTTTCTTTCAACTCTCAGACTCTTTTCTCCTGTAAACTCATATATATATATAATTATTATTAATTATTAATTAAAGTGGTTTAATTGGCAGACAGCACAATCTCATTCATTACAGGTGTATTAAAAAGGCTGGTGTTAAGGCACAACTTTTACAATATAAAATTAAACTTTTAAAGAGGCAATTACACTACAAAGAAATAAAATTGTTAATTTCCTCTCTCTGTTTCTCTTTCAGATCACTTCAATTCAAATGTGTTGGTGGGACATTCATAAGCCATTATGTGCAATACCAAGAGTTGCAACAAAGAATATTTATGACAGAGAAAAAACCTATTATGTTATGAAATTAACAACAGTACAAAAAAGAAGCCATTGGAAAACTGATCCTGTGTTGGGTCCGTAATTTTATGTCATCGTAGTTTCTGTGATAAATTGATTAATAGGCAATCAATGTCCATAGTCTTCCAAGCTGTAAATGGCGAGGCCTAGGGTCTAAGGTCAGATGGATCAAGCTTGTGCTTATATTATAGTTCATTTTCACTTCCTGCTGCTAAACAGATTAGTTTGATTTTTCCTCTGTTGTCTGCTATAATTCGCTCTAAAAGCCGTGCTGGTGAACTTTTCCTATGACCGTTAAGACATTTTTAGAAAGGATGAGAACTTTGTACACAAGTTCATATATGCTTTCCTTCTGCCACTAGAGGGCAGACAAAAACCAGATTGAGTCTTTCCTGAGAAACACTTGGGATGGTATTCACTGTTCTACCGTTGATTGTTTAATCTAATGAAGCAGGGAAGACCTGTTTGTCAGGTTAGTGATGTATGAGTCATACAATCACGAAACATTAATCATTAGCCGTGTCCTTGAAATGAAATGACCTTTGATTGGTCCGAATGTTATGGGACACCACAGTTAATGAGCATCTTAATCGACTAATCGATAATTCCTTTCACCGCTCTGAACCTTAGCCTGGGGGGGATAAGGGTTACATTTTGGAAGTTTAGATAGGAAGCGTTTGGGTCTCGAGAGAAGAGGGAACTTTGTGGTTTGTTGAACACTATACCAGTGTAGGAGAGGTGGCCCTTAGGCTATTTTCCTTTTCGACATAGGACCTTCAGAGCGCTCTGAGAGAAAACAGCTTCCCATTGCAAACATCACAGTTCCGATGGTCTGTGCTCCTGCTCCTGTCCGTATAAATGGCACTTTGAAAGGTAGTGACAGTAGTTTCCCTGCTGAAAAACGGGGGGAAAATGCAGTTGTATTACAGCTAGTGCTAATGCCAGTGGATACACTATCCTGTTCATTTCTACCCTGTGTAATTTAATAGCTCCTGACAAATACACAACAATGATAGCCTTTGCTGTATGCTCATGCTACAGTACGTCTATTACCTTATCTTCTTAGTCAGCGCTATGATAATTCCATAATTGTCAGATTGCTCGAATGCGATGACTACCAACTATTATTATAGATGTGAAACGATTTCGCCACATTAAGTTTGAGTTAGGAGTTCAGTTAGTACCACATACGGGGCCACTTGCAGTGTGACTGCGTTCGAAGAGGATTACGTTGTTGCAATGTTTCCCTTTAGCCTGGGGAGTGTGGCTGGAGAGCTGTAAATGTAAGCGCTGACATGATGTTTCATAAGACAATCTGAAACTAGCCTACATTTCAATCTCACCTCATTTCAATCGTCTTTGGAGTTAGTGTATTGCTTGACTGTTGGCAGAAAATGATGAGTTCCATAGTTTATCTTTGACTAATTAACAGTCACAATTTGTGTCTTAAATTTTGTTCCATTACCCAGTACGTCAGCCAAACTAGAATAAAGCAGTGCATTTGTTAATTATTGATAGATATCGGTCTACCCAATCAAAACTTGCTTTAAGTATTTAAAAAAACAAGTATTTTAAAAAAAACTCAATTTCCCGAAACTCCCTTCATTTCCGGATTGTACTTTGAGTGACGGATAAAGTATACAATCATAAACGACTCCTCTCTCACGTGGTTTTTCAACTTACTCTGGAACACTGAACTCAGGCAATACAAAGCGCGATGGGACTTGCTGAAGTGGTGAGTGTTGTGTTATGTTCTTTGGTTTTTTTGACGCTTGGCTTGTACATGTTTCCCTCAATTAAACTCACATTAGTATATTCCCATATACATACTGTTGTATGTTTTAGGCCATATATGATTTTGGAAAAACCGTACTGCTTCGGGTCGTAGGATATTCTACGAGGTAGGTCACTGGTGCTATCAGCTAAACCTAGAGCTGAGGACACAACCTGCCGCACTGCCTATACTCAGAATGTAGGAACGCGGTGCAACCTGGTTTTGGGTGGACAGCACCAGGTCCATTCGTTGTAACGTCAGTGTTAATGGTATAACCTCTAAACTGCCTTTACAGTACACTGAATTGAAAAACTTTACACCAAATTGTTTACCGTACTGATCAAAGTTAAACTAACACAGTAGCTCGTTTAAAAACAATGACATTTGCTGGTAATATTAACATTAATCTTTCCGATTCCAGCATAAGAGAGTGGCTATGATATTGCATGTGTGCGTCGCTTAACGTCCACGATACGTTCTGTGAAATAGGACGTTATGTGATTTGGACATTATGCGAACACCATATTCTCAAAGCTATAAGGGATACTGTAGCGTACCTGTATTGATTAAATAGCCCAGATACTGTACACATACAGAACTGTATTTCAGGTAATGTATTGGTTAAATACGTCCGCTACGTCCCGTTCTCCGATTGGGATTTCTGAACTCTATTATAACCTTTCGGGACCACGGACGTATATGCGGTCGGACGGTGCCCGAACGGACGTTATGTGGCGCATACCTGTATATAGCTGTATACTTAGTTTTTTTGGCAGAACTGCAGGAATTGCCAAAAGCATAGGCAACGTTGTCCAAATGCGTCAGCGTTGCAGTATAGCTTATCTCTTAAACGCCCAAACATTCACTTCCGAAGGCAAGACGATAACACCTAGCAAAATCGTGAACTTGTGTCTAGTTGGAATTCAGAATGCTCGTATGTGTAGGTGCAGTATGAGCCCTTTTCAGACTTGTATCGCTACAGTGTAAGTTAATTGTATCTAACACGTATGTTGTCCCTGTAAAAAAAAGAGACGTCATGCTATATCAAGTCAGTTGCGCTTGAGTGAAATGCAGATGTTGCAGTTGTGTGGATAACAGTGGTTCACCTCACTGGTCTCATTGCCAAAATACTGCAGGGTCAGCATTTTTTCCATAGCAGCAACATGACATGCAAACCATGTTATCTGGGTTGTAGAATATGTAATAGGTGTGTGTATGCATATGTACATGCAGTTAATCTTCAGAATGGGTTTATAATGCACCCTCATAATCAAACAGAATTTTGCCTCCATGCACTTTGTTTTGTAATCTGCCTTTATCCAAGGCTGACTAGGCAGAGTTAACTACCAAGACCAACAAAAAAACCCATCTAAAAATACAGCTAATTCCATCCTTCATTTTGCAACAAAAGTCACATTCTTTGACTGAGTCAATGGCTCCCCTTTACTTAAAAACAAATAAATGAGACTGTAACTTTGTTTCAAAACATTACATTTGCATTAAACCTTGAGTCAAAGTTGAGAATAGAGGTTGAATGATTCAGCCAGAATCACAATTTTGGCCGACTTTTTTACAATGGAAAAAAAGGCTAAAATATTAAAAGATATCGTGTTAAAAAAGTATTGGGTTTTCAGGATGAGTCATTCTGAGTCACCTCCAGAGGTAGTGCATGCATATTCTGCTAAGTATACCCCAGTGAGCAGAGGACTCCCATCCTCCAGCCCCCTGGTTTTGAAAATGCTTATCCCAATGTATGCACATATCCTGTCAAGCTGAACTCCACCTCAAGAACATCTCCATAGTAATACTGCCTTATACTGCAGAAAATGCAAAGTAACCATTTTTGCCACTGTGAAGGGCCCCAGCTTATGAGTCAGAGTGAAAGATGAATGCTTATTGAATCCAGGCTTTAGTTGTCATCCTGCTGCTTCCCCTGCCTCCTCTGTCCACCCACATGGCGGCGGTGCTGAAACACAGCGGTTTGTTACAGCCCTCGCACATTCTCTCTTGTGCTGATGTTTGTGTCACCACTCCCCCCTGTGGTTCTGAGAGATGCACCAGGGTTTGCCGCTGGGTGTTATTGAGACTTGCTGACAGGACTGTTTTTGCATTGAGCCTCTCCTCCTGGTGTGGTGAACACATGACAGGGAAGCAGATGAAGTAACATCCAGCGTCTCTTTTTCTCTCTCTCTCGCTGTGAAATATCCTACACTACTCTGTGGCTTAGTGCCTGCCTGTAAAGGTTTATGAACAGGCACTTGTATGTGAGGTAATGCTGGCATTGCACAAACATTAAATGATATTGTTTCATGGTGTCTGCTTTTCCCAAATCATATGTAAAGCCTCTAAGGTTAGCCGGTTAGCATTTAATGGTGTAATGATTGTTTCAGCTTTTTTGTGTTGGATATTAATTTTTCACCTCAGAGCAGTAATGCTTGTATGTATTTGATTCTCACCTTTGTCTCTTTTTTCAAGTTCAGTTAAGAAAAAGATAAGATAAAAGATAAATATCTCCTTTCTTTCAGGTTTGCAACTGCAGAAAGATGGAGTGGATTTTTGTGGACAAGAACAAATGAAACCAAAAGTTACCAAAAAAAACTAAGAGGGTGTATGACTTTCCTGTTGTGACTATTAAAACAGGAAACAAGGGCACATTTGAGTGGCACGTGCATTTGTACAACTGCATAGTCTCATGCACTTCTGCAGCTCTGACCAAGTGCCTTTTTTAAAGAAAGAAAGGGGAAAAACAAAAACTAAAAATACTATAGGACTGCCCTCTGCTTTTAAGAGCCTTAGTGAAGGGGAAGTATAGCCTTCTTAACAGAATAACTAAAACACAAAAGCAAATCGTTCTAGGACAGTCATAGGTGGAGAAATCAGCCTTTTCATAGGTAGGGAAAGGGAGAAAATAAACCAAAACACAATTTTTTAGTTGAAGAAACTCAGAGAAGGGGGGAAAAACGGCTTCCACAATGTATCAGGTTGTGCCAGGAGGTGCAGACGGCACCCTGGGACATCATCATGAAGGCTCGCCGATGAAGCAGAAGATGGGCAAGGAGGGGCGGCAGATGATGATCGCTGGCATGTTGGGCGTGGTGCTTGTGATCATGGCCGTGGTCGCCTGGTGCTATTACAGCAGCTCTCTTCGAAAGGCCGACCTACTCAAAACTGAGCTGCTCGACCTCCACCACGACGGCTTCCTCATCCGCGGCCAGGCTGGGTCCGTTGTCTTCCGCATGGCCTTCAGGTCTGTGTACAGTCTCCTGACATGGTCCTGGGGACCCATTTCCTCCTTTTACAAACTCCAGGGCCTGTTAACAGTCTCAGTTTAAGGGTACTGGGTCTGTGTACATAGAGATTCTCATAGAGAGCTAGAATGCTAATTTAGGATCAGGGTTAAGAGGTAAAAGACTAGACTTATTTTAAATCCACAGTAACGAAAAGGAATTGAGCACAGAGATGTGTCATTGAACCTCATCCGTGGGCGCACAGGGCATCAGGATGCCTCCAGGTCTGTACGTGGTGTCTTGACAGGGTGTGATAAACAATACACATTCTGAGCTTGAGCAACTGAGCACTGAATAAAAGATGTTATTTTAGTCTGTCTGCTTCCATGAACTGTTTTTGTCCTTCAGTAGTTCACCTGATCTATAGTGCATGTGCAGGTGAAAGCAATATTGTAGAAAACTCAGTCAGTCAGTACTTTTAATTGGTATTGGGAGTAAGAGCTGGAAAGGAGAGGTAATGCTTTTGGTAATTCTGTTGGGGCCCCTGTCTGTCAGAAAGAGATGTTAAAAACCGGAAGTAACAGGACACAAGAAGGAAAGCATTTTATGACATGTGTCAAAATACTTTTGAGATCTTTACTTTTCATTCCCCACTTATTTTGTATGTAATGACAAGCTAAAAGATGTGTTGATGCATATAGTATAATGTAGTATACTAACTGTAAAATTGGGCTTGTTAATCAAAAGTATACAGGCTTGATTCTCAGTTAGGCAAAAGTAATTAATCTGAATTGCTTCAGTAAATTTCAAAATATAAACATGGGTTGTGTGTAAAAATATAAGCCATGTAATGTATGCTGTGCTTCTGATTTTGAGCATCTGCTAAATTACAAAATTTAAGTGAATGTTTTTTTCCTGTCTGTTTCCTGTCATTTGGAATATCAGGTCAGGAAGCCTGGACCTGGACTCTTGCTCAAAGGAGGGGACGATCCTGAGCTGCGACCGCTCAGACTCGCGGAAGCTCAATTTCTTCATCCAGACGGTGAGGCCCAAGGACACGGTCATGTGCTACCGCGTACGCTGGGAGGAGTTGGAGTCGGACCAGCCCGTGGAGCATGCCATGTCCTACAATGGTTCGCACTGGTATGGCGGGGCAGAGTCCAGCGCACAACGCTGGCCGATTGCCATAGAGGGACAGCAGGAGCCCAAGCCCTTCATTACCAGCGACGTCTACTCCAACCGCCGTGACTTTGGTGGCATCCTCGAGCGCTACTGGCTCTCGTCCAATGCCACGGCCATCAAGATCAATGACTCAGTCCCCTTCCATCTGGGCTGGGATGACCAGGAGATGACCATGAGATTCCAGGCTCGTTACCAGGACAGTCCGTACAAGCCCGACCCAGTCCAGCCTGCCTACGCCGAACTCAGCTACCGAGTCTGCGTGGGATCCGATGTCACCTCCATCCACAAGTACATGGTGCGCCGGTACTTTAACAAGCCCAACAAGGTACCCTCTGAAGTGGTTTTCCGCCACCCGATCTGGTCCACCTGGGCCCTGCACAAGACCACGGTGGATCAGGAGAAGCTGCTTGCCTATGCAGGTAACATACGCAAGCGCGGGTTCGAATGCAGCCACCTGGAGCTGGATGACCGCTACACCAGTGGCTATGGTGAGTTCAACTTTGACCCCATCAAGTTCCCCAACGCCACAGACATGTTCCGGCAGCTAGAAGTGGATGGCTTCCTGGTCTCCCTCTGGACACACCCCTTCGTCAACTACGACTCAGTCAACTTTGGTATTGGCTTAAAGAGGGGGTTGTTCGTGAGGCAGCCGGAGGGCAAACTGCCAGCACTGGTGAGCTGGTGGAACGGTGTTGGTGCCATACTAGACTTCACTAACCCTGCCGCTCGGGAATGGTACTCCTCCCAACTCTGTGCCCTCAAGGATAAGTATGCCAGCGTGATCTCCTTCAAGTTTGATGCAGGCGAGACCAGCTACCTCCCTCAGCAGTTCAGTACTTTTGTCCCCTTACGTGACCCAAGCCTCTACACCCGCCGCTACACTGAGATGGCCATCCCCTTCCGGGAGCGTGCTGAACTTCGGGTGGGCTACCAGTCCCAGAATATATCCTGCTTCTTCCGCATCATTGACCGGGACTCAGTCTGGGGCTATGAGCTGGGCCTGAAGTCCATCATTCCCGCCGTCTTGACCATCAGCATCCTGGGATACCAGTTTGTCCTACCAGATATGATCGGTGGCAATGTCTACCCCAACAGGACCGATGGTAGCCAACGGCTTCCCGACCGGGAGCTATACATTCGCTGGCTGGAGCTGTCAGCCTTCATGCCTGCCATGCGCTTCTCCATACCGCCCTGGGACTACGATGACAAGGTGGTCAATATAGCTAGGAAGTTCACCAAGCTCCATGAGACGTTAGTGGCCCCCAGGGTCCTGGAGTTAGCTAAGGAGGTGCTGGACACTGGGGACCCCATCATTAGGCCTCTCTGGTGGATTGCCACTGACGACGAGACAGCCTACAAGATCGATTCCCAGTTCCTGATTGGAGACGACCTCATGGTGGCCCCTGTGCTGGAGCATGGCAAGCAGGAGAGAGACATCTACCTCCCTGCTGGACGATGGAGAAGTTACAGGGGGGAATATTATGACAAAGGCCCCATGCACCTCACAGATTACCACGTGGATCTTGATGACATTGCCTACTTTGAGTGGGTTCAGTAAACTGGCACCATGAACTCTGGGAATGAGACTATATAAACTGCCTCAACTTTCGGCAATACTGTATAATTTATGCATCCATTCTGAAATCCTCTGTCCAGTAAGTGTGTCCCTAGGTGGGAAGAACCTTACAGGGACATTGGGCATGATCACCAGAACAAAGTTCTCAATCTGTGTTGAAAATAACATCTTTGCATAACTCTTCACATTAGAACAACACTCCACCCTAGGGACTTTACTGCTCCTTCACCCATCATAGCGTTCTTGTGCCTTCACCTGGGGGAGTTCCTCCACTGTTGAGCTGGTGGAATGCTAACACTCCAGTCATGCCTTTTGCTAAGTCCATATCACTGCCCGTTACACTGGCCGAAGTGCTTACCATTGAATCTGTATTGTCCATCATGTGCCTCTGGGATGAATGTGAAGTTTGTGGAGCAGTTCAGCTACCTGTGTATCCACGTTTTAGTGTGGTCTTGAACATGAAGCTTCAAGCATGCATTGGGAATTGGGGTTGAGTAAATCATGCAAAGCCAGGTGTCAGTGAGATTGACACCCATATACATATCATGTAGATATGGAAAGACTTTTTTAAAAGCATTACTTTGGACATTGGTGCACAGATAAGTTTGCAGGGAGATAATATTTAAGTATATGTGGGGTTTGTTGGCTCTTCTCACATGATTTTTAAACATGTCGATAGGGCTTTTTGTGTTTTGTTGTGTTGCTTTAGGTAATTAACTTAACTGGATACTACACTGGTGGGGATAATGTGTATATCTGTGTTAAATCTAGGTTAATACGATTTTTAAGTGGAGGGTGGTCCTAACTCTTGGAATTAATTCTTTTCTGGTGTCTACTTCCATTTTTCATTTCCTAAATTGAAACCAGCATTCACTTGGGTAGCATTTAAGATATTATATTTTGGGAATTACCACAGTAATGAATTGAAGAGCAACTTTTTGCTTTAAAGCCTAAACGTTTTCCTAATCTGACAATAACTAATAAGTGCATCTTTTAAGGGATGCTGGGTGCAGGGCTACATTGTATATTGTAAGATAATTACATTTTAAGGGGAATGCCACAAAAACAAATATGTTATTAAGGATGTTACAATCACCATAAAATCATTATACTAACTATTTTGAAAATCCATACAGTGAAATCTTTCACCCTCTCTGTCATGGTGATGCATTTTACACATGTCGTTTTTCAGTTTTTCCTGAAATACATTTTGGCCAGTAAAATGTGGGTGATTGTGCGTTTTTGATCATAAAAGGAGGAACAACTGTAATGTCATTATCTTCAGTCTGTTTCCACGTCCTCCTCAAACGTGCTGTCTCTTGCACACACCGCTCCATCCCCTCTTGACAGGAGGAGTAGTTAGGGGACAGTGGGGAGTGTCAGAGTTATCACCTTGAGCAAACTGTTTTAATCAGAGTAAGTTATTTTACAGTTTTTATGATCATTTCGCAGGACAAAAAGTTTTGATACTGCTTGTACAATTTTACCGCAGTAATTCAGCTTACCAGTATCAGTTCAAACTTCATAACCCTGACAGCTCTATATCTGATGTTGTATTCCGTCCATGTAAATACAGAGGTAATGCCTTTCATGCAAGTCCATTGGTGTGCTCTTTTCACTTTTGCACGAAGGAGCAGTGGTAATGTGACAGTGTCATAACATGACAGCAATTTAGTCATATGAGCTTCCTCTGATGGGCTCCACTTATTACAGCTGTAAAGAGAGGCCATGCTGCTATTTTGAAAGGGTGAGGATGTTATATTTGGTGTACATTTTGTCGGGGTGCCTTTTTAAGCAGGCAATCGGGGATGGGGAAAGTGTTTGTGGAATTCAGAGTGCACCAATGGCCTTTCCTCTTTTCCAATGCCTGCACCGCTTTCTCCGATGACCTTTTAGGGACAAAATGTTCAGTGTCATCCACTGAGAATAGCTTCACGAGGCTCTTATGTTCCCCTTGGCCTCCGTCCAGATGTTGTATTCTAAATTATGTTTAGAATACGAGGCTATGTAAACAGCTATGTTTACATATAGAAGGAGTGAGGAGACTTAATTTATTGTGGAAAATATTGCCAGCTCATGGTTGTACACCACCCCTTGTGTTTTCACATCAGTTCATCCTATTCTCCCATTTTCTTAACGCATTTAAATTAGATTAGTGAGCTAACTACAATACAATAAAGTTTAATATCTTTTAATTGCAGATCCAGCATTAGTAATACAAGCATACTTTTGGGATGTTCTGTTTGATCACAGGAATTTTGTCATGCTGAGTTTATGGTGTAACTGGAATGGCACTGAACGCTATCAATACTGTGTTTACTGTCTGACATTCTCACGACAGAGCAAAACATTCCACACCTCTTGTGTCGGTAATGTGAGACCTCGGAACGACCAAGTACCCAATGCTTATAGGTGTGTGTGTGAGAGAGAGAGAGAGTGTGTGTGTGTGTTTGTGTGTGCTTGTGTTTTTCAGTTTCTCAAGTCTGTGCATGACATGTTTTCCTATGCATATGTGTTTGGGTGTGTGTATACATGAATGGTGTATACCAACAGTGCTTGCTTTTGTGTGTGTGTCCAGGTGTGTAATAGTAAGGTGCTTGTTGCATGCGCGTGTCTCTGTGTGTTTGTAGTAAGGTGTTTGAGTGTGCGTGAGTGTGTGTGTGCCCTCAGCAGTTGTGCCTTGTGACCCTGCCATATGTGCTGCTCTGCTGTCATCACCCCCCACCACAGCTGCAACCTCAGCCTCCTGTCCTACAGAGCCCCTGGGACTGTGTTCACCTCCAAAAGCATCATAGAACCTGTAACCCTAAGCTCAGCTCAGCTCAGCTCAACTCTGCTCCGCTCCGTAACCCCCACCACAGCTCAGCTCCATAACCCCTGAGCTCTGCTTAGCTTCATAACCACTGAACACACCTTACCCCAAGCTTAACCCCAAGCACAACTCCATTCCATAATCCCTGAACACGGCTCAGCTCCCTAACCCCCAAACACAACTGTGTTTCATAATCCCTGAACTCAGCTCAGCATTATAACCCCCAACCCCAGATTAGTCCTATAACCACTGAACTAAACTCAGCTCCATAACCACTGAACACAGCTCAGCTTCACTGTCTCCTGCCGCCCTTCAAAACTCCACTCTCACTCACTGTGCATTGTATCTGTTTAGATAGGTGATATTTATTGTGCAAATATCAACAAGGGAAACAATACAAAGGTCAGAGTGTAGATAAGGGGACAGGAAAGGGAGGGGACAGGGATTATGCTTCTAGATTATTTTTAGACTTTGCTCTGTGGCCTTTCAAATCAAAGGCATCTTGGCTCAGACTTCAGCAGCTTTTGTTTCTTTTCCAGGTTGGCCTCAGTGTGCTGTGTTTGCATTAATTTAGCCTACATAACAGGCCAGTATTTTGCAGTAAAGTTGCACAGACCAGCTGCATTCAGCCCACTGCAATATTATAAACCTTACAGTGTCATTAATTTTAATATTGTTACCCAGCTTTTTTTAATGTGATTGCCATTTCCCTGTTAATATAATTAAGATTAAATATTCTGGGAGAATCAGTTGAGGTATTATAACAGAAGCACAGAAGAATAAAACCACTTTCCTTGGAATGTGGGTGGAAACTACATACTAAGAGCAATGTATGTTTATGTTTAAAGATAAGTAACCTTTGTAAATACGAGTTGAAAGGTAACAGAAATCCATCCATCAACTGTTATTCTGCTGTTTTTCTTTACAACACCAGCAGAGGGAGCCAGGTCTCCAGTTTGTGGCTGGCATATAAAGTCTTGTGTTGTAACATTCAGTAAATTTTTCCATGGCTTATAGTTAAGGCAGCTAGAGCTCAGTCTGAATAATTCTGTACTCACATACTTATTACATCTCCAGGTTTAGCATGGGTATTCCCTCATAATTATCTTGCGGGCTTACATGAGCACGAGACTGCTCCTTGTCATAAGCAGTGCTTCAAAAAAAAAAAAACTCACCGTCAGCATAAATGGAGTTTAGCAGTGATGTCCTTTGATACCAGCAATGTAAGCCTTTATCATGCCTGCTTATACTACAAATTTAAAAAGAGATGCATGAATACATTTTATTCTGTGTATTCTGTGTGTGAGGGGAGTGGTAAAATGAGGACTTCTTTATTTGGCAATGGCTATTTGTTCTCAGATTATATGGACCATTATGAAACTTGAGTGCCATTGAATCAGTGCCAATCTATGCGGTGGAAAGGGTGTAATAAGGTTTTTAATTTTTCATTTCTTCACTTCATTTGTTCATTCCACTCATGAGCTCATTTCCTGTCCAGTCTTTCTCTGTTGAAACGATTCACTTCTGTTACCTTTAGTTTATTAAGGATGCAAAAAGTCTGCTGTTTTCAAGGGCCGTAATGTTGGCCTTGGTATTGGTTTTGCTGTGAAAAACTGTTTTGATTTACCAACTTTGACCAGGATTCAGTCAACATTTTTCTCACACTTTAACTTAAACATAAATGCTAGTTTGTGCATTTTCCTTCACAGTAAATAGTTTTATGGTAAATTTTGGTTCTGCTGAAAACATGGTTGCATTTATGCAGCAGGCACTTGCGTTTAGTTGCATCAGTTAAAGTACAACTATTGATTAAATCTATGTCTATGTGCATCATATTCAAATTTCTGCTCTAAAATTAAATGTTTTGAAATATTTTTCCTGTGTGTCAATGTGACCTGCTGAAAGTTTCTTCAGGACTTCAGCTATATCGAGTGTGTTGTTGAAATTTTTATGCTGTTTGCTGAACTCAAGGGTGACGTTTTCCTTTCGGCATCTTGCAAGACTTTTGTTGTTAGAAAAACAAAGTCAGGAAAGCACACCCAGGCCCTGTGAGGTTCTGCCTAATGTTGCATATTAAGACCACACAGAATCATAAACTGCTGTTTATATATATATATAAAAATATATAAAAAAGTGGGAAAAATGAAAATGAATCCCTTGCATCTCTACTCATTTTAGTGTCCTGTCTCATGGGTTGCTAGTTTCCTCTAGACATCCTCTGCCAAATGGGATAACACTCCCTCTCTGTAAGCTTTGTTCAGGTTAAAGCCACCTGGGACCATCTCCTATAGACCGTCTTCCATTCCAGCAAATGCAGTCTTAGTTACCCTCGGGATAGTTATGACTCATGGTGCTCAGAATCTACATAACCTTTTCAGCCCAGACTTCCTGAACTCTGATTGGTTCCCACAGGGAACACCGTGGCTAACACGTTTTGTTGCCTTTTGGAACAGTTAGCATTTGCATTCCCCTGGAAAATGTCCACTTTGTCTGCAGCTGGTATTTCGCACATGTATTATTTGCAGAGGAAATCCTGGGCATTTGCAGAACAGTGTGGTATGTACTCTGGAGGTCTGGAGCAAATTCATTCATTTTTTTCACACAATTGTAGCTGACCCTTGTGTTCCACCTAAACATTTGCACTGGTTTCATTATGTCTTTTAAAGCTTGCTTACAACCTACTTGACAAAAAGAAGAGAAAAGGTGCCTCTGACAGTAGCTTTGTAAACCAGAAGTGCTGGCAGAAGTATGCTTTCAGTGTTTCATCTTTCATTTGTGATATTTTGGGTTAAAGCTTTGGCTAAAATAAGCAACTTGAATATTTGTTATTTTTCAGCAGAGTATTTTTTAGATTCTTGACTTAAGCACAAATAAAGTAATGTGATTGTGTTTTGTCTTTTCTGGGTTATTGTGTGGTCAAATTACTGTTATACAAAAGTACAGGTGCTTTCTCTATGTCTGCTTTTTCAAAGAGAGAGAAAGAGTGTGTGTGTCACACCATTGTCACAGAAACCTTTTGATTTTTGTGATTACTAATGATTTTTGGTGATTTTTATATTTTGAGAATCACTATTATTTTAACATCTCTTTACTCATTCTGATGTTGTACCTGTATATTATGTTCTTTTGTTTGACAATAGCTTGTCCACTAATTTTGTTTCTGCTGTAAAATTTCAGCCATTCTGAACTGTATGGATCAGGCTTGGCTAAGCTCTATAGTAACAGTGAACAGTTTTCATTGCAAAGTACAATACATGTACAGAAGAATGGCTCCCTCCCGTGGAAGTCGACCACATTACATTTAATGTGTGCTTTTTATCTTATGGCAAGCTAATGAATGAGTAATAATAATGGCTGCATTTTGACTGGGATCTGAACACGCATTACACATTGGAGCATGCTGTATTTTTATATTTTCTTACCTGCTGGTCGGATTCTGGTTCATTGTAAACTTTTTTCCTTTCTGTGAATTTTTAGTGCTAATTTTATTCACTGCAGATCATTGATGTAAGCCTTGGTGCTTTTAATGCAAAAAAATGCAGTTTAGTAATCTGATCATTAATGTCATAAAATATTAAATAATACTAACATTTGGATTATGGTCACCATCTTTCAGTCCTTACCTGAAGAATGCTTTATTAGTAAAATAAATCATGGAAAAATATTGATGCAAAGACATGGGTAATATGAGAGGTTGAAGGGCTTAGGGTCTGTATTCATGACGGATCTTGGAGTAGCAGAGCTGGTCTGAATCAGCCTAACCATATCCTTACCTTATCTATTACAAGATAGAATGCCAAGCTGTTCCTGGATCAGCACTTCTATTCTTCAGTGTTTTATATCACCACTCCTGAAACTCCATGATCCTTCTGAGATGGATGAATATGGACCTAGGACACCTCTATCAATATCCTAATCATTATGACCTGAAAGGCTAAACAATGTGTAGACACTCTGCTCAGGAAGCGTCTCAGAGTAACAGTGCTGATCTAGGATCAGGTTTGCCATGTCTGGATCTGTGCTATATCCATTATGGACCAAAAGTCCACACTGTTCTTTGGTCAATGCTCCTACTCCACTCATATGAGATGGGCCCAGGTCTTACAAGTCCAAGCTGTTCTAAGGTCAGTTATTCTTAAGCTGGTCTCAGACATTCACTCCAGTGCCCCCTTTGAATCTTTTTTGTAAACCCAACCATGATCTCAGAATCCTCCATAGTGTTTCTTTCCAAAATTGATCTGTATCCTCAGTCACCACACAACAGACAACACAAATCGATTAACTGTCTGGATTTGTTTCCAAAAAATCAATGCAGGGTGTACATTTGCTGCTTCTTTCCATATATACATATGCCTTCTTCCCATAGTGCATCCTGGTGTCATGTGTTCCCCAGGTAAGTGACACACACACACCCTACCATCCACGTGATGTAAAAGAAAACGTGATTCGTCAGACCAGGCCACCTTCTTCCATTGCTCTGTGGTCCAGTTCTGATGCTCACGTGCCCTTCGTTGGCGCTTTCAGCAGTGGACAGGGGTCAGCATGGGCACCCTGACTGGTCTGCGGCTACGCAGCCCCATATGCAACAATTGCGATGCACTGTGAGTTTTGACACTTTTCTATCAGAACCATCATTAACTTTTTCAGCAGTTTGAGCTACAGTAGCTCATCTGTTGGATTGGACCACATGGGCCAGCCTTCGCTCCCCATGTGCATCAGTGAGCCTTGGCTGCCTATGACCCTGTCTCCAGTTCACCGCTTGTCCTTCCTTGGACCACTTTTGATAGGTACTGACCACTGCAGACCGGGAACACTCCACAAGAGCTGCAGTGCTGGAGATGCTCTGACCCAGTTGTCTAGCCATCACAATTTGGCCCATCAAAGTTGCTCAAATCCTTATTCTTCCCCGTTTTTCCTGCGTCTAACACATCAACTTTGTGGACAAAATGTTCTATTAATTATTATATTAATTGTTGTATATAAATTGAATACAAGATTTTAAATTCTATATATAATTACAGTTTTTCTCAGTCACTTTGGGGCATTTCTTGAATCATCCTTAACATTTGCAAAACAGTAAGCGCATTTCTCAAAACAATTTGTACAAACAGCACCACACAATGGATTACCTGCAAAAGCCTGTAACTTGCTCAAAATCCTTAGTTTACCTCTCAGAAGTAAATATGTCAATGACCATGTCAGTGCCATCAGAATGACAAGTCCTTGAGTCATTGTTCACAAACAAGATAGTCAAAATGCTTAGCCATGGTATCGATATAACAGTGTACTCTGTGTGTTCTGATGTAAACTATGGCTAAGGTTTGGATGACAATGATTGAAAATGCACAAGGTTGCACTTTTTCTGTATGACATATATGAATTTCAACAGTACATATTACTGTATGTGGGAGACTGATTGCAAGAGATTGGACAGAACATGGTCCACAATTGTGGCCCTTATTTTTTTTAATGGCTCTAAATGGGTTCTGAATTTTTAAGTACAGACAAAAAAAATTGTAGGATAATGAAATACAAAATGCAGTTCATTGAATTTCACAAAGTTACAGTCTGGTGGATAAATTATTGACAGCTGAACAGAAGACTAGACAGAACCAGAGATAAACTTTGCATTACTCAAGGGATAATAATCCACATCAGAACACAATTATGGAAGTACAGAGATCTGCAAGAAAATTTGTAAAATTACACCAGGGAAAATATTAGTTCTGTATTGTCTGGTCAGCACCTGTGGCTCTGTCTTTACTTGGAATGTGTTATTTAGCAGTGTGCAGCTTAAAGTCTTTTGGTAATTATAGCTAATGTGTCTTTTTGCTGTGTGTGAAGTTGTAACTGGTGGTTTATATTTTCTGCTATACTCAGCACTTGCTACAGGTGTTGGGGCTGCTCCAGTAATGAAATTACAAGTCACGTGTCATGCAATATCTCTTCATGGTACAAAAGGTCACTCTCTGATGACCTGATGTGGCTTGCAAGTTGTGTGTCTAGTTTTGTCTGTAAATACTCATGCTTTGGTAGAGCATCTGGAAAATTGTAACTTCTCTAGGCTTCCTGCAGTTTGATTGTATTTGATCCTGGATTGGTATCTGGTGCCTATAGGTGTCTGAAAGTCTATTTGGATGGCTTTGGGAGCTTCATTTTATCTGGAATTGCTTTGGTGATTGTTCATTTCACCTGCACACTTGTACAGTCTGTTCTAGGATGTGCCAGAAGTAGTAACCAGCAGCTGGCTAAGCACACCCAGCAAGTTCTGCTGAGTTATGCTACAGGAAGTTAAAGGGAAGACCTGTAGACAGCCCCTTATATTAAGGTAATAAAGACATAGGTTCATCAGAGCCCATGAGTCTGTGTTAGATCCCTGGCTCACGTGGGCTGTTTAAAGTTTAGAACTGGAGGTGCCTACCCTAGTCCTAGAGGGCCAGAGGCTTCACTGATTTTTATTGTTTCTCAGCTCTTAATCGATTAATTAAAGTGGCTAATTGCACAGTTCACTGGGGTTTACCACAGTTCATCTTCAATGTCTGTTATGACCTCAGCAACCCCCCCCCACACACACACACACACAACCTCCTATACCCAAACATGATTTTACTTCACTACAGTGTGAATCTCCAGTTCTCAATCAGGTTTGGAAAAGAGCATTAAAGTTCAGAGGATTTGCGGTGAAACCAAACACCCAGGCCTGTGCAGACATTGTCTGAAGTGGTTTGAATCTCCTGTGAAATGAAACCACAGGAAAAACAAGAACCAAAATGGCGCTCCTCTTTTTTAAAAAATTTTTTGCTGAGGCTCCTTCATTGGCCCTTTTCACACAGAAGTTGAGAAGTTGCTTTCTGAATCTACTCAGTCATCAAGTAATTCACTAAGGGCCATTGCTTTCTCTAGGAGTGTGCCCCATTGCTTGGAGTTGCATGAATCTCTCATAAAATAAAACCATAGAGGAAGAACAAGAGCCAAAATGGCACTTTTCATGTTAGTTCAGTTAGTACAACCAATCCTGTACCAAGAGTTGCTTCCTGTGGCCAAACAAGAGGACTGCATTTTTTAAATTTCTATTCTTCTGTTGTCCCTGCTTTAAAGGCTGTTCCTTTCAAAAGTAATTATTCATGACTAATTATTTATTTATCTCTGATATGGATTTCTTTTTTGGGATAAAACACCACCCACGAAAACACAGAATAAACAATATCTCTGTGATGTGCAACAGGAGGAGCAGAAGAGAAACCAGAGAGCAAACAAACAAAGGAAATCAATGGGAACCAATGTTTTATCTCACTCAGGTGCCTTCTCTGTGTGTTAGCAAGTTTATCTTAAAAATTAAAAAATAACACTTCAATATGGTTTGGTATTGCATTTGGAAGGGAACACCGAACTACACCACGGACAACTGATCATTTACAGACCAGTTAACTTCTCATCTAGCATCTGGTTTACTGCCAATAAACGTGTTGGACATATTCAACAAGGAAATTCAACCGGTCAATATATGGATTTTATCTAAAAAGTGAGAGGAAATTCAGCCCCCTCCCAAGCACAAACAATTAACTCCTACCCCTATGGCAGTCGCCTCTGTGCTCAGAAAAATAAATCAAAGAAGGGCTAAAATCAACCCAAAGCACTTAGTGTCTCTAAGGGTTGAAGCAATACAACCACTACAACTACATTACATCATAATTTTCTTTGACATAAAACTTATTGAACATTAGCAAATATTTCCTTTGGAATGAATTATTTCAAGCCTAAAACAGAGTAGTAGCATATGCCTTTACAGGGACTAAATTATGTTTTGATTGATTTGCATATTCCCTAAAAGAGAATAAGTGTGTTTGAATAAATCCAGCTCTTTTGCACTTTGACCTAATTAATAAGCTGTATACTTTTACCCCAGTCCAATGCCTCTTCTTGTTGAGGACTTTCCATATTTTTATAGGAGTGCAAGTTTTTCTTTCACAGATACATTTTATCCAGTTGAGGTTCTTATTCTGTACATCAGTGCTTGTTTTTATTTAGTCTTTATTTTCTATGCTTTTTGTTATATGGGTTCATGCATGTCCTGCCCTGTGGCTGTAAAGCTGTACACACCCACCTTACAATGTATGCTTGCTTCATTCAAAGGAGAAGTAATGAATACTTATGGGAATAAATGGGGGCTCACTTTACACTTGACATGACTTGATTAAATAAATCAATAGCCAAACCAACATGAAGCTCATCCACTATGTGGAGACATAATGCCCATCGACATTTTTGCAGATGGTACAATTATGGGTCAGTATCCAGTGCCCATAATTTGGCTGGTCCTTTTCATTTAAGTCATTGATTCCTAAAACAACTGTTTTCTTACATTTATTTTATCCCAGTTTTGAGTGCTCCTACATATTAAAGGTTCTGTCTTGTTGGCTACAAAGCCTACAAGGCCTCACAGAACACCAGAGGAAGAGGTTTCTTTTTCACTCCACAGTCTACCAGCTGTGCTGTGGAATAATTGTACTAGCGAATAGTAAGCATAACCATATGAACTGATATTGTGAATACCTCCAGGTTCCAATGTGTGCGTTACATTTTTACGCTTACTACTTGAATGTAAATTTAGATATTGCTACGATTTCCGGAAGACGACTAACACTGTTAACAAGCCCAGGTAGCCTACCACAAAGCACCGAGTGCAGCTGAGTTTACTGAGCAAGGCGTGGGCGGTTGAGAGATTTTCTCTCATCCCAGCGCCTGTTCATGGTGCGTGCCCGTGCTGTTCACCGAGCATATGGGAGTTTATCTTTTTTTCCCCACGTCACACGAGATTTTCGAAGCAGCGTTTGAACCTGACAAATTTCTCGTCACGGTACCCGGGGCGACAGCGCGCGGGCAGACACAGATTTCCCAGCTATGATCTTGAGCTGGCTGCCTCTATCGCCCTCCCCCACACTTCCCAAACTCCGCATCTCTCATTCTCGCCTGCAAGCCAGCCATTCGTCACTTTATAAGTAATTATGTAACTATTGATTTGTCGGCAATTAATGTTTTACCCCTCGCACATTTCCTTTTGTCCCACCAGTCTTAATTTGCAGAATCAAACAGTCTCGTAAAATTATGCATTAAATCCCCAGGGCATTTTCTTTACGCACATTAATTAGGACAAAAGCTGTTTATTTGCGCGTTGGTTTTCCCCTGGCTTGCAAACATTAGACGACGAGCAAAAGAGTTTACTAGACCCCAGCCTCATATCTTAAAACCTGGATAGATTACTGTCTTAATACTGAAGGTCTCTTAGTCTGTCTACTTGATTAGAGCTACTTTGAATTACTGCGTATCAAAAAGTATGCTTTGCTTGTTGTTGGCACAGTATGCATTTACTGAATGACGTTTCCATTTACTGTTGGCCCCAAAAACAGTTTATGGTTGTCAGTGCGTTTCTTTGTCTGTTTAAAGCCCGCAACAACCCACAAACCAGGAGTGGAGTCCAGTTCACTTCCTTTCACGTTCTTCATCTCCACCATTCATCATAATAATTACGCTACTGCAGTCATCACCATAATCTTTTAAACAGTGGTCATCATCACCCTCAATCACATTCTTTTTTTCTGCTAGTGTGTGAATGTTGAGGTGTACGAGTCCTGGCTGGAGGGGATTATGCGCATGTCCTTCAAAGCTGCCAGTTTAGATCTTAAGAACACTTGTGTGTGTGTGTGTGTGTGTGTGTGTGTGTGTGTGTGTGTGTGTGTGTGTGTGTGTGTGTGTGTGTGTGTGTGTGTGTGTGTGTGTGTGTGTGGACTCCTCCTGACTTAAATTAAGAACTTCAAAAGCCAGCAATCATTGTGGCCGTCCAGGACTGGCACGAGATCCCTGCATTTTGGGTCAATATAAATGCGGATTTCTCTCTTTTTTTCTGGTCCACGCGACATGGGGAGCTGTTGTACAAGTAGGTAACTGTGTATAACGGGCTGATGGAAATAGCTAATGGAGCGGAACAAAAAAGCTAATAGACTCGGCGGAGATACTGTGGCAACCGAGTGCAGCGGAGCGCTCAGCCTCTCCCACGGCCTGAACTGCCCGTGACCTGACCGGAACCTGATCAGCAATCCTTGTTCCCCTCCCGCTCCCTCCTGCCCCACTCTGGGAATGCAGTGAAACACGGAGGTAATTAAAACATGCTCTCTTTCCTCTCTTGACCGGGCTGTTTTGGACGGAGAGCGATTAAGCCTTCAAGTAGGCTAACGGTTTTTGTGGTAATCAGTGTTTAACTGGCATTGCGGGACAGAATAGCGCTTTATGCTGCTGGCCTACATCTGCCTCCAGAGAGAAGCTAAGGAACATGAATCCTCCGAATTCCGAAACTATCATCTGGCTGACCGGACAGTACTGTAGAATATATCTTCAGGACAAACAGCTGACTTCCCAGCTCAAAAACATGCTAAATACATGGGGCAGGTGCTGGTTAGATTTCCATTCCGTTGCGAGAAAATATTTGTTCTGTTCAAAACGTACGTTATCCTAAACAGTCTTCAAATTTCAGTATCCCTAGCATGTTCAGTGAAAGACCGACATGTTCCGAAAATAAGCCCATAACTTTTTAAACCGACCCCCCGGAAACTGGAACTTTTACCAACCACTCGGGGTCATTCTCTGGACAAACAGTTTTATCTTGGTTTGACTCAATCCAAGAAGTGCAAGACATAATGTCTTGGTAAAATAAGAGGTGAAAATGGTTTTATTTTATCTTTTTACACTTTTCAGCCTCCGGGATTGTCGTTATGTGGCCCTTGTCATAATCGCCGTCAACAGTGGCCGTCAACGGTCATCAAAAGCAGTATTGTTTTTCTAAGACAGATATAGATTTGTTTATCTCTAAATGGTGACAGTTTCTGAAGTGTACAGGCAATTCTACATTCCAGTTCACTCGACGCTGGCTTCGTCTTTACGTTTGACTGAACATGCTTGTAGAGACGATTCTTTAAAAAAACAACAAAAAATCTGCTTTGATTACCTCATCAGTCTTTTGACAGACATTGTGCCCCAGGAAAATGAAAGAATGAAAGCAGTTGGGGAGTGAAGTAAAAAAAAAAAATCAGGTCGATACCCCACTGTCTTTCATAACAAAATATTTCTTTAAAGACACCAATAACAGCACGGGGTGCGTATTGATCTGTAGCAGCATCCTGAACGAGCGAGGGATGTCGATACTTTTAAATTGCTCCCTAAATAAGGTCGTAGAGCGATTCAATCCACGACAAGGCGCACCCGCTGCTAAAACTTCCCAACTTCAGAGCGCAAAAAGAAAACGTTGACTTTTCACGGAATTATCAAATCTTTGGAGGCTAAAGCACCACCGGAAGTGTTTATTCAATGGACCAACCGAGTAAATGTTCAGTGAGGAGGGTATTGAGAGGAATTTTAACTTTTTACATACATTCTTTGTTCCTCTCCAAATTGCCCTTCCAATGGGTGTATTTGCGGCACAGTTTCAGACTACTTGAGAAAAAATAACGTATTCGGTAGGTGCAGTTTCCATTCCCACCAGTTGATGGGGATCTTTACCATGGAATACATGCGGCGTGACCCATACGATACTTCCAACAATATTTATTCATTTTGGAGGGGTGGAAATAGATAGGCTTTGTGCTTTTGGTATTTGGCATCTCCCGCCAATATTATCAACTCATCACCTTTCCTACAGTGCCCATAAAATGCAAGAGATGATAAAAACGGTGTGAGACAAACGCTGATCTGGGATCAGTGTTTGATGTTTCTGACCATGCAATCTTCTGAGGGACAGCTGCAGCTGATCCAAAGACAGTTACTTATCCTTCTGAATACAATAGCTGATGGAGCAGAACCATAGTCAGTGGCAGGTGTACTGGTATTTGGCTCAATAGTTCGACATTGGGAGTAAGGGGATGAAGAGTGTGTGTACGTGTGTGTGTGTGTGTGTGTGTACATGCAAGCATAAACGCATGTGTGTATATATATATATATATATATATATATATATTAGTTGTGTTTGTTAAGGTATTTTTAAGCAAAAATGCCAAAAATGTAATTCTTTATGTTTTCTAATATTAGAATTTGCTGACATTATAGTAAACTGAATATTTTGGTGTTTTTGGCCTGTTTGTCAGGCAAAAAAAAGAAATTTAAAAACATAACCTTGTGCTCTAGGAAGCATTTTTCACCGTTTTCTGATGTTTTATGCACCACACAATTAATTGAGAATATACCCTGCAGATTAATCGATAATGAAAATAGTTGTTAGTTGTAGGTCTAGTATATGTATGTGAATGTGCATGTGTGTGTGCATGTGCAGGTGTGTTTGTGTGTATATGCTGGTGTGTGTGTGTGTGTAGTTTTGTTGCAGTGTCAGTATGTACAGATGCATGTAGGTGTTTGTACGTACTAATGTGCATTTGCATTGTGTGTGTGTGTATTTGTCTGTGTGTGGTAAGGGATTGATTTTAATGTTAGCATGCAATATGGGAAGCATCTACCCTGTTGCAGTGACTCAGTTCATTTAGAGACACATAACTGTTTCTGGCTCCACAGCATTTCCCACAAACACCCTGTCAGCCATCATCTCCTCCATGGTATTCAGAGTGGGGAAAAAAGGAATAAACACTCACATTATTAACTTGTAGCTCCACAACTATTTTCTGGAGCTTTACGAGACCAGTGGCAGAGAATGATTCTGCAGAAAGGCCAAGCATGGCCGGCAGCTGCCAGTGAATTTGTTATTATAATAACCCCTCCCCAAAGACGCGTTAACATCTCATGAATTTGTGGACGTTTTTTGAGCATGGAATGACCTGACCTGGGTCAAATACGAATTTCAAATGCATTAACTCTTTATAAGCCTGTGAAAAATGTGAATGTACCCTAGCAGAATTCCCTAAGAGTTGTGTAAGAAACATGTCACTTATACTAATCTGCAGTAGAATCAAATGAAAGGATTTTGTTCAGAATGTTGGTGAAAAAACTTGTTTTATTTGACAGTTATCCTGGATTGTACATGATTTTTACTGGTATTAAAATTTAAAAGTATTTCATAGTTCAGACTTGATTCAAATGCCAATAAATATACTGTGTGCAATAAACAATGACATTATAAAAGTGACAGTGACAGCACCTTCTCGGCCTGTCCACCATTTCTTGTGTGTCCTATTTAAAGATGCTTTTTTAGCTCAGCCTATAGGCAGGACTGAGTTCTATGGCCCATGACCCCTATATCGTAGTCAGCTGTCGTCAGTGTGCTGGAATCCTTCCTGTAAGACTTTGGGTGTCTCCATCAGTGCCAGCGCTTCCATCTTAATGACAGAGTTTTCCGGATGGTTCTCTGATGGCCGCAGATGTAATGAAGCATATTCGCCAGGTGTTTTGTAAGCAGGGCGTCCATTTGTGATGTATCCATCTGCAACTGAGTCTGACAAAAACAAAATACTAATGTCTCCCCACTCCCTAATGTTTCACTCTCTCTGTTGCTTCTATCTCTCACTCTCTCCTTTTCTCCCTCCCTTCCTTTGACTCTTTCCCTCTTATTCTCTCTCTCTGTCTTATCTTACTCTTTATATCTCTTTCGCCTTCTTTCTTTTTTCTCTCATTCTTCAAATGACTCGATTTCATATTTAATCCAAAATGATGAATATGAAAACTACACTCTAAAAAGATTGTTTTAGTGAGTGAAGTGTACAATAAAACAAAGACAGTCACAAATTAAAATGAAGATAACACATGCACCATTTTAGTAAGTTGACAGTTGCACTCAAATCATATATAATTAATCAATGAGTCTTTGTCATCTTGATCATCGATTCTCAGTCCCTTATGATATAAAGCAGCTGTAAAATGTTTTGAGACTGGTGTAAGTACATACTGCACACAAATAACAGTAATACAAAAAATGTGTAATCGCAAAGACAAACACTACACAACTCCTGTTGTGAAGGATACTGATCTCTGTTTATTAAGTTGAATAAACAAAGTGGGTGGTTTGTCTTAATTAATACAGATCTGGGCTGTTTTTTTAATGTTGTCTCTCTCTCAGGTCTGACCCCGGCTCCAGCAAGCTCATAATAATGATGCTTTATTGCACCGATGCATCATCCCTCTGCTGCAGTGTAACAGAGCCCAGCTACAGGTGGCGTAATTACAGTCAGGTTGTCCAGAGGACTTTCTTCATTTCTATCATGTGCTTAGATTCTTTAATCACCAGTTTCTGAACAAGTGTTCACCACAGTCTCTTTTGCTATTACTCGCTGTCTATTAATCTGCTCAGTGTGAAAAAAGGAACATAGAAGGGCCTGTGTGTTGTGTGTGTGAGGGTGCTGGTGTGTGTGTGTGTGTGTGTGTGTTGTCCATGTGTAGTCAGGCGTGGGGTGTGCATGTTCAGGTGTGTTTGTGTGAAGGGGCTGATGTGTGTTGTTCAGCAGAAATTGTACACTCTTCTTGACTTGATGGTTAAGGATACAATAATTGTCCAGTTTTTGCACTTACTTATCTCCTAATTTAGATAAGGAGGGTGTTTTTTGGCAGGTGGGTCAGTTTATCATGACATCTGTCTATCAATCTGAAAGGTGAAAACTCACAGTCAATACATGTGTCTATCAGTCCCAAATGAATGCATCACACAGATCCACACCCTTGGCTCTTTGCACTGAAAGCTCAGAGACAGTGATGTTAGTCTGTTGCTGCTTTCACAGACTCTGGAATCTAGAGTCTCTGGAGCTGTGTTCCGTGGTGCTGGTCCAGGAAAGCCACAGGGGGTGCTGTTCTTTGTTGTTACTCAGCTCTAAATTGATCAATCAAAGCAGTTTATGATGCAGTTTGGACACTTCACCTGCACTGTTAGAGAATGTAAGTTGAAAACATGCCCTGTACATCCTCAGGACCTGGGCTAAGGGCTACCGCTGCAGAGCTACAGTAAGGAGCTCTGACAGTGTGCAGCTCTGGCGTTTGTCCATGTGTCTGCAGGCTACATCCTCTGTCAGGAGGGCAGGAACAGGTTTCGCTGTCAGATACTCAGCGGCTTCTCTCTGCATGGGGAAGAAGCCGGTCATTCCACCAGGAGGCTGAGTGAAAAATTACTTCATTTACTGTCAAATCCTTCAAGCGGTAATGTCAGTGTTCACACACACACCAATGCATGCACATATACACAAACTATGCATAGCACACACACACTCTTACACACATGCATGCACACACACATCCATCTTTTCTGATCCCTTTATTTTTTTGATGACAGGAGAGAAGGGAGGGGGGTTCCCACAGTTACTCAGCAGATTTTGAGCCGTGTGACGCATTGGTGGGGGGTTGGGGTGCCATCCGTCGCAGCTGTGCCCAGGGAGAGGGGAGAGCGAGAGATGACAGAACAGCATCTCATCAATCAAAGGGGGGTTTGCCAAGCCGCCCAGCCTCCCATCATCCCTCACCCTGTCCCATCCCCGCATCTGGCCCCCTTATGCCTCCCGTCGCAATGACATCATCAGCGGTGGTGTCGCCTCGACAACCAACGGCATTATTCTCAGTGCCCACAAACCGCTATCGACAGTTCTGGAACACTTGGCCACGGTGTCTTGTTAGCTACCGTGGTCTACCCTCCAGACTCCAGGCTCTTAATCTGTCTGAATAGCTTTGTTAACTTTTGTGGCCTATTTCTGCCTCCTACTTTTGATTGTAATTGTTCCCATGAGATTTTATTGCTGAATGTGATTGGCTTAGACTTACACACCCTCTCTCTCGAAATTTGACAGTCGTAACTGACCATATGTTGATTAATAGGTGATTAATATTTAATGTTAATGTTATTAATGTTTATTAATATGCTCATTAGGGAACGCATCTCCAGAGGTGTGCTATGATGAGGAGCCTAACACAGTAGCAAACCAGATGAGGCAATATTTTTTGGATATGCAAATTCAGATATTCGGAGACATCGGCATCACACAGGGATACTGTAAATGACAAATTACGATTATGTAAATAATGTGAAATATATTTGTACTCATTCTACAACCCATTCATTCATTTCATAGTGAGAAAATATAAAACATGATACTTATACCTGTGACTATTATACACACAAAAAAATTGTCGGGAGCCTCATAAATTGTAATCTTATGATTGTAAAAAATTAAAATAATACTATTAGCTATGATCTTGTAACCAATGAAAGGGTACATGCATATTACCCATAAAGCCCCACCAATTCCACCATGTATGAACAGCGCGTGTCAGATCTGACTGGCTGAAAGACGAAGCCGTGCATCATGTGTTAAAGCCATTTGCGCACAGGCCCTGAGAGCTCGAATGAACGAGTCTGGGACCTCAATTACTCATGAGGTCCCAGATTCATCGTTTCAGTGTGTGCTTTCTCTCTCTTCCCCGTAATAGGCGGACCCCTGTTGATCAATACCTCCATTATTTCAGTAATGTGCGATGCGGCTGTCATGTTTGGCTGACCCAGCCTAGAAAGGGGTGGCACCAAACCCCCTTCCCCTACTCCCCACCCAATTCAATCTAATTTGAGGAGCCATCAGATGAAGCAAATGAAAAATGCATTCTTCAAAAAAAAAACGCCACTGCGACCGTACAAATTAGTTGTGAGTTTCGTCGACTGAAAGGGGTTTTCCAAAATCATCTGAGGATTCTCAGACACTCAAATGATTTAGAGGGTGCCGCTGAAAAGGCAAATTAAAGTCTTATTTTTTATTCATTAATTTCATTAAAATGTTGTGAGAAAAGAAGAGCACATACTATGGAAATTTTGATCCTTTTCACAGCCTGGAGGCACCAGTACTCATGATCACACTAAATATGTGCTCTGTCATCTGACTGATTTTTAAATCCAGGCCTAGTACATATAAAGCAGCTCTTTACCTCATCCTGGATTAGGTCAACCTGGTCCTGGATCAGCTCTCATATACTCCCTTTAGGAATATGGCCCTTCACTTGAGCTCTCAGATAGCAATGGGCTTTCTGAAATTTTCTATTCTTATTTGATTATGAATTTGATTCTTAAAATTGTTTATTATTGTTATTATTGTTGTTGTTATCATTATACCAAGAATGAAACAAACACTAAAGACAATAAAATAACAAAAGATTATTTTCTGAAAAAAAAACTAAGAGCTAGCACATATCTATGTTAATTGCAAAGCTTCAATTCTTTACAAATGAGGCAAAAGTCCAGCCCAAAGCCCACTGTGTTTCCATGCTTGTGTCTTTAACGTGGCTCCTCAGAGACTGGCAGAAACCAGAGAGCACACAACAACAAACAAAAAGAATTACCGTTTTTCACCATCTGTCATCTCTGGGAAAAATCTATCACTCACAGAGCCGCAGATTGACATTTGCTGTGCGCTCTTTTACCCATCGAGTTAAAGGAAGGCAGCCTCATCATCGCTCAGATATGGCTCAAAGCGGCTCTGTTCGATTGGGATTTTAATTGAAAATTCTTCATTTCTATGCTACGGCACAGCGGCTAATGTCTCGGGGAAGAGGCAATTCTGCAGCTGTTGTTCATTTTTCAAGGAGATGCCAGGCCCCGTGACACCATTGCTGGGATAGACAAATACACCTTGGGCCATTCCTGAATCCACACAATTTAAAAAAAATACATATCCATTTGAGCAGTCACACTAATGCAGTGAACTCATGTAAAAAAGTCAATACATGTTGTAGGAATTAAATTGAGGGTCTGTTTATGGACAGTGACTCTGATGAAAGGATTGGCTTGTTTTCTCTTGAAATAGCTGTAGATTTATTCCCCAGGGCGTTTTCTTTCTGCATTTATTCATTCATCCCCAAGCTCAAACGCTATCCACGCGCTCAGGTGTAAGGCTAAGGATGAGCCAATGCATGATATCCATTTATTGCTCACTCACGTGTTCTACTTTCAACCATCATTCTAGAGGGTCCGTGCCACATTTCCTGCCCACGGACGTACCATACAGCATCCAATGAGACATGATCCAGTTGCTCTCATGTTATTTTTTGTCAGGTAGCCAAAATTATGTCTCTGCTTCAGCAGTGCAAAGGACCAGTAGAGTCCTTCAGCACTAGTATCCAGCAATGGTCCAAAAAAATGATCAGCACTGGTCCTTATTGGGACTAGTGTTTGGGCTTTTTTTTGGGGGGGCTGATTTTACTCTGTCATTGACTCTCCATGGTTGAATGACAGAAAAAAATTGTTGGGGGTATCTGATGGGACACTGTCAGAGAAATGAGTGGAATTACTGGGCCAGTGTTGGCTAATGATAAGTAAGTGACAGGTGGCCGAATGCAACTCATCCAACATTGGGCCACAGCTGGCCTCAAAACTTGACAGTCACCCATATTTTCCACCAATGTCCAAGCATGTACACACCATGCCTTCCATGTATATCCAGCCATGGACCAACTATGTCACATTTGCAAGTATGTTACCTATGAGGTTTACTATTCACCCCTGTTCCACCCCACCTCTCTTTCTCTCTACCTCTCCTTCTCAAAAGCGAAAATGAAAGCCCAGGTGTCTCCCCATCCCAGCATCCCTTCCTCATGATTTTCCCATCTTATAACCAGCAACACAAGCTGCAGCTGAGACAACAACAGCATAAATGATCATTTATGATGAGGCTATTTGAAAACCCTTGTCTGTGGATAAACAATACAATTATTATATTTATCATACTTACCAGTCTCCTGCAGCAACTGTCTCTTCAAACTTTTGTCTGTGAGAAGGATGCCACACACTCCTGACTCCTCCAGTTCATGATACATTGTGGCCTTGCTTCTCTCCAGACTGCAAACACATCACATTACATGATGCCTTTGCCATCAGAGGATGATGAAGTTTGTGTGCTGAGAGGCGACCGTCCAGCCAGGAGAGACCATCCAGTGGTGAGACTAATGACGTTAATCCTTCCAAGACTGAACCAAAAGTCATCATGCCGGTGTGGACCTATTATAGCAGGTAATGGCATGTCTGGGACACAAACACCTGGTTGTGGGGCTCACAGGTAAACCACGAATATCAGCCAGGTTGTTGACCATGCTTGATCACAATTGGGTCAACAAACATTAAATAACATTTTTTTGTCCAGTCTTATCCCAAGCAAGTAGTCTGTATGTTTACATGTATTTATAAATATGTACAGCATTTAGGTAGGCATTAAATACTAAATAAATAAAAATAAATAGTATTTAGGTAGAATAAACTGGCCAGTCAATTTGCTTTTTAAGTATGTAGTTGTCACTCACATACAGAATGGCAATCACAAAAAAGAAAGTATGACTTAATGACAAGAGCTGAGCTGGAGGCCAGTGCTACTATATATAAAAAAAAAGATACGTGGTCCTGTTTTTCATGAATTCTCACAGGTCCATAGCAAGAGAATGGCAAGGGTCTGAGAGGGGAAGACGAAGACGCATAGATGATAGAACGTCTTTTATCTTTTACACATTTATTGGAATAGGAAAGGGCTGGGAGCCGTGGGTGAGGGAGATGAAGGTGTCTCACACAGAGCCTCGTCTCTTTGGAGACGAAGAAAGGGGAGCAGAGGGAGCGAACCAGAGAATGTAATTACCACTGAATCCGTGGAAAACCCTTGTGGATTGCCTCTTTTTCTCCTCTCTCTCTCTCACTCTTCCCAGACAGCTCATGGGAAGGGGGCTGTGCAAGGCACAAGGCAAAGAGTGAGAAAGAGAGAGAGACAGACAAGGAACTGGTAGACAAACAGAAAGGTAAGACGTCTCCAGCAGTCAACACCTCTTTTGAGTTCCATTCATGTTTTATTTATTCTGGGAACTTGCTTTAAATACACCAGACAAAATGCATGACAATAGTATCAGTTTGTCAAGCTGGTAAATATAAATTCTGAGAGTAAAACAAACAACAAAGAATGAAATAATCTATCATCTCTTTGTAACCAGGAAGAGGTGATGCACAGAGTATACAGGAATCTGGGCTTGCAGGAGTCTGTGATTAGCATGAAAACCCAAGGGGCTTCCAAGAATCTATCAAGACACCTGAGTGGAACACCTGGTCAGGAGATGCTCTTTGCCGTGGCAACTTGGATTCTACTCACGCACCTTTGGTTCTCAATAGGACTGGTCATATTTCTGTGTGAGGGGAAAGTGAAGCAAAACCAAAAACATTTTCAGCAGTCTCCAGCCTGAGCTTCAAACCCAGACTGTCAGTCTTCAGGCCAGTATAACCTTTACTGTCATCTGATACCAAAAGTCACCTTCTTTTTCTGTTATTCTGTGCATGAACTTAGAGAAAGAATAAGACGAAATATGAAAAGTGACACAAAACAATATTATAGGAGCAGCACAATGACGAAAAAAAAATTATTACATTCATTCAATTAGTCAACATTTGTATTTGAGAAAATATATGTGCATTTAATACAGTACATCTTAAACAACAACAATAATAAAAATACATTAAAGGTGTAGTGATGGTAGCGTAGCCCATGTAGCGTGACTTTGTGTTTTCTGACTATAAACACACAGATGTATTTGAAGTCTCCACATGAGGCTTTGATCCCCTAAGCCCCATGCGGACTGATGACGCAAGCTTCTCTGGTTCCAAGACAGTGCTGCTGCGCTCACTCCAAACTGCCCGCCCACCCACACACACACACACACACACACCACCTAAAGCTGAAACAGCAAGAAAAACAGACTGCACTGTTTACACAAGTTTCGAAGGCGTTTGCGTTCCTGGTGCATGGAGACAGGCACAGAGTAAACAATACTTCCAAGGCCACTTTCGTTGGTATCAGTAATGTCCTGAAACAAAATGGTCCTTTCTCATGTTTTTGCTCAGTCCTTGTCAAGATATGAGTGTTATGTTAAATTATAAATTGCATCTTAATCTACAATATGGGGAATGCTATTTCTCCACCATATTCTGCCCAATCAAAATGAACACAGTACCTAGCATTACTGACACTGTATAATCAAATTCTCCAATTGCCTGCCAGTTGATTTTTCAATTACAGCTTTCATTTAAGCTTAAACCTAAGCTCCCCCAAGCCTCTTACACTCATCATCCATGGTCTATGTTGAAAATGGACAGTGTTGCCATTGTCAGATCTGAAGAGTCCCAGTAAATCTTCAACAAATCTGCCTTTCATCCTGCAAGCTTCATTGAACCTCCCATATTTGAAGCAGTTAAAGAAGCTTTTCTAATGTTTTGGCTTGGGCTTCAGAAATACCCCAGTGCATTATCCAGTCTAACTTGTTTCTATTCACATGAGCAAGAGGAATGCAATTTACAACCATATTGCAGCGCATGCTGCGGTCATCTTATATGTACAGACTGCTGTAAAGATGGACCTTAGTCTAAAGATGTAATGCACCTGTAATTAACCACCAAATCCAGTCATCCAGTATATTATTTCACACACAATGTTAAATAATATCAGCACATCAAGCAACATATCAGCAACAAGTGAACAAGTTAACAAAGAATAAATCAACAAGTAGTGTGTGTGTGTGTATTTGTGTGTGTGTGTGGGTGTGTGAACAGCGCTGTCAATTCAATTTGTGTCAGACTTCCCAGGGTGAGAGTTTCTGTCATAGAGGAACTAAATTACATCTGCGATAGGAGCTGCGCTTTGCTTTCCCTGCATCGAAATCCAATTTCATGAGGCCCCTGTAAGTTGATTAAATTGTAAGCTGATTAAATCTTTTTTGGCGTGTGGACCGGTTTAACAGAGTCTCATTTATAAATAATAGGTCCCCCCTTTCTCTGATACTACCCCCCTGCACCATTCCTCTCCTTCTTTCAAAAGGCTGATGGCAAAATAAAAGTCTGCTGAAAGTCCAGGCCAGTACTTTTCAGCAGGCCCCAAAGGCTTAAATTCTTCTCCAGAATTGGATAAAAAATACATGTAAAAATACAATCACATTTGAAGGGCGCCCTGAAGTCAATGTTACTTCCTGGTTTTCTTAAAGAATACTCAAACAGAAGCAGGGAGAGGTGATGTACTATTTCATGGACCGAATTGGAAAAGTAACGCTCCCCTCATTTGCTCAATAACTTCACTAATATAACAGCTACATCTGTAGAGTATGCAAGAACATACAACATAGCCAGTGGGAAATTATTTTGGAAAAAGTGATAAAATTAGACTCATACTTTCAGTGTAAAAAGACTCATACTTTCAGTGTAATTTTATATTTTTTTGGATTTTTCTCATAGCGTTGCACCATTGTCAAACTACTGGATGTGATGTGTCAGCTGAACAATGTCAAAGTGAGTCAAGCTGGCAATTAACTGTGGTCAGTGGTCTCTTTTGTTTCTGGTTCCATGTTCCTTTAGGCAAGAAGAATGAGGTACCATGACAACAAAATGGGTAAAGCTGTCATATGCTATCAGTAACTGATTATAACCAATTGTTGTGTTTATTGGGAAACTAAGAAAAATTGGAAAAATGTTTTGATTAATTGAAGCTTGTCAATATTTGACAGATCATTGTAGCTCCACCCATTTTTGATGTCACAGAACCTGCATTCACTCATCATTCTTAAAAACTCTGAGAGGTAGGCATGGTTTGTTTACAATATACAAGACTAATGTATGCATGCACACTAAAAATGGCCTGTACAGATCACCAGAGTGAACTGTAAAAAGTATAACACAATGAATGGCTAGTCCATGTATTGTATTATAGTGGTCAGTGTTGCAGCTTGAGTTTTTTGGGACTGAAATCACTTGTACTTTACGCCACCTATATGGAAACATAAAGAGAAAATCCTGACTTCCATAAATCAATGGTAGTAAGACAGACCATAGTTAGAGAGATGGAGCTGCTGGCAGTGCTGTCATTACAAATCATATTTATAATATATAGCAGCAAGTGAAGTAATGGTTAGCATGCTGGGCTTCTGGGCTGAAGGCCCAACAGGCAAGGCCAAAGATCCTCATTAAGCCACAGCTCCTGGTACCTCTGATTGGCTGTCAGAATGGATAACCTGCATAAATTAATAAATAGAAATAAATGTTGTAGAACCGCATTGCCATAGGGCTGAAAGATTAGTCGTTTTGCATGCTACGCCAAAGCTTATGTGAGTTTTCGCGGCATGTTGTCTCACAGCAAGTCTTATAAAAAAAAAAAGAGCCAGTGAAAATTTCATAGCCATGTCAAGGCCTTCTGATTAGGGGGTTTTTGGGAGTGTTTTCCCAAAACAACAAAAGAAAAATAATATATGGCGAGGTTCACAGACTGTGCTGCATATCGATATATTGGCAAAGGAGAGAATAAGAAAATGGAGGAGGGAGCTGAGCTGTGGAGAAGAGAAAGAAAGGCAGGAAGCAGATAGGGCAGAAAGAAAGGGCTGTTGAGACTTTCAGCAGAAATTGCATTGTTTTTTTCTCTGTTTTGGTTTTTTGTTTCAGTCACAGCTGCTCAAGAGGATTTATGTGAGGATCGATTGAAAAGTAATCTTTTTTTTACAAGGCTATTGGCAGCAAGCATCAGAAATAAGAAGATTAAAAGAGGGACCCTTTCCCCCTGTTTGAGTAGAGATAAAAAAGGTGTCTGTGGCGGGTGTACGGATTTCTTCCACATCCTTTCATTTCTCTCTGTCTGAGTTCAGGGGTGCACCTTGAACGGGGCCTTATCTGCACAGCCGAGGCCCTAATCCTTGTGTTTGCTCCGAGCCTGCACTATGCCGAAATCAAACCCCCCACCCCGTGTCGACATCAAGGCTCCTTTTCCCATCGGAAAATGACAGTCAGCCCCAATCCTGCCCAGCAAAAAGGATTTGGATTCAACGCTTCCTGAGGTAGCGGTGCTGTCAGCGTTAATGATGGTGTTACGCTCAGGCCCACTTTTGGCCCACGTCCTCCTTGCAGGACTACGGATCATGTGACTGGACCAGAAGTGCCACACCAAAGGTACCCCACATAGTATTACTAGGTTCAGTATATTCCCATGATGATTTTTTGCAAAAAGTTCATTTTGGAACAATTGTTATGTTTTTTCACACAAGTTTAGACCTACTAACATGACAGGGATTGATAGAGTTGCTTTTTGTCAGAATAAATTGTATCATGTGATCTCTGTAAGGAGAAAATTTGGAAAGGATTTTTTTTAGTCAGTGCGTAACGTGAAATTAAAATTGTTTTCGCTTTTTTAATACAACATAGTCCCTCCACCTTGGAAACAATTTCTTATCGTCTCACACTATAAATGCAGTGATTTGACATCCTGTTTCTCCTGGGACAGGCTGTTGATTTTATGTCAGTGAATACAATGTATAATGGTCCTTCCCCAGGCAGGGAAGGTTTGCTTCTTCTTGCTTTCCAGTGATCCACACTACTTACCTGGTCACCCTCAATCTTCTACACAAAGCTGCACATGAAGCGTCACCTTCTGACTCATGTCAATGCAAGCCTGACTTGTGGACTGCACCATGAAAAGAAGAGGTGGCTTGAAATTAAGAAACTGGGCTGAGCTTTCCTAGACTGGTAGCAGAGATTGTGGCAATGAGCTTGGCTCCCAAACACATTTGGCTATTCCAGGGGAATGACACAAAAAAATTCCCATTACTCTCTCCAAATAAAATATTAACCGCCACACAGACATGTAACACATAACATAGCATCTGTTGCCAAAAACATTATATTGTTATGCATGATTACATGCCTGGGTGAGGTCTACACTTTAAATTGTGAAGACATTTTGAGCAGCAAGGTGTGAATATTTGAAGACAGTGGCAAAACTAACCACTTGTGCTGTGTTGCCAGAAGAATACGGCCCATTAAGAGTCTATTGCCTTGTATTGGGCTAGAAGAGGGAAACATATGAAAAGAGTTTGTGCGGGACTTGACCTGTAGAGGTGGAACGGCCATTAAATATTTGAATTGTGTTTGAACCCACTGCAGCAGAGGCAATTTCATAGTTACTTCACAGTCGGTATAAAAAAGGCAGTTCTCCTGGCAGTTAATGTAATCCCACCACAGAAATGGGATTTCACATACAAGGAACAAAGAGGAAAAAAATGAAGTCACATACATTTATAAAACTTTATGTTTGATAAATATTCTGTGCAATTTATTTCTTTCATACTCAACAGCTACAACCCGGGGTAATTTCAGCACACAAAACAAATTGCGAAAATACTTATGTTTATAAAGTAGTTTCGAATGAGGTGACATAAAAGAGCGATTTAATTCAAACTTACAGACAACTGAAAATTTTATGTTATGTAGTAAGGATGAATATTGTGATAGTGGATTTTTAATTGCAGTGACAGCATTGTGTCAACCTTAATAACATATTCTTGAGTTTGTTGAAAACTCAATTTATAATTTCCTCTAAACCATATTTCTGAAGTCAGCGGACTAATACAGAGACAGAAAATACACTGATTTACTTGTAAAATAATGACACCCTTTTCTTATCTCCATAATGGACAACTGTTATCACTTGTTGGTACAAACATGGTGGTATCAGGCCGTATTGGCTCAAAACACTTAGGAAAGCTGGAAATAAATTAGATCTCTTACCTTCTCAATTGAAGATATCACAGATCTGTACTTGGCCACAGTTCATTTGTTTTTGCATTAAAAATATACACTATTGAACATGCATCTTCATTGAGTGTACATACATACACACACACACACACACACACACAGCACCACTCTCAGTCGTATGGGAGTGAGATAAAGAATGAAAAAAACAGGATCCATCTCCATAAGTGGAGAATGCAGTGGAAAACATTTTGGGTAATTATGTTGAATATGTGGACATTGGCTTGTCGTCACTGGAAAGGCTGCTTTTTCTCAGCAGGTAATATTATTGACTCCTCGGTGACCTCTCTGCAGAATGATGCATATACAAAGAGTTGTGTGTGGAGAGATAATGAAATAAGTTATGCAGATGTACCTTTGTGCAGAGTCTCTCTGGCCCCGGCTTTGGGCCTTGTCTGTCTCAACTAACTGTCCTGCCTCTCGGCACAACAGGATAACAAACTTTTCAGCATAGATAAAACCCTCATCCTGGAGAACTGCATGGTGTGGTGCTTTTTGTTTTCAGCTTAAATCAACATTCAGCAACCGATTCTCAGCCAAGAAACCATGTTAGGTAAGCAAATAGTGTAATCAGCCATGCTGATTAATTAATTAGGCGTCATATCATGACCAAAAACAACACATCCTGTGACTCCCCAGGACAAGATCAACCCACCCCCCACCACCCCAATGTAGGAGATAAATTCAGACTATGCAGACTCCGGACATGTCTGTCATTAAATCCAGATATAGAGCATCTAAGGAGTGGAATGGGAATATTTCAAACCTCCATCAAGTCCAACCTCCGAAAAATCTCTGTGCTAATTATGTGTCATAGAGACATAATTGCCTTGAAGTTAAATTTGGATGTGATATTTGGCAGGATATGGAACATATCAGCAAAATTATAAATATACTCCAGAGATCAGTCATATTTTTAAATGTTTGCAAAAACATGTCTAGTCAAGATACCCCTCTGGATATTGATCGTTTTGAACCGCTGCCTTGAGAGACACTCTCTCATGGATTGACTTGACAGAATGAAGAGGTTTGAGGAATAATTTCCAACTCAGAATAGCTAACCACAGGCACTACTGCTTGACTTAGAAGAAAATAAAAGTCAAAGAAGCAGCATAACATTTTGCTCATTTTGTTTTTACGATATTCACCATTTCAACTCTTTCAGTACAATAGTGTCTTCTTAAAAGCTACTGAAAATCACAAATTTAATTAATTCTGACTTGCTATTATCTATTTATAGAAAGAAACACTGTCCAAGGCAACTTTCATGTACCTAATCTACTAAGCACCTGACTCTAAGGCACAACAGAAGTGCCTCACCCAGAATTTTATCCAGCAAACTTTTGGTTGCCAGCCCAGTTCCTGAAGCTCTGTACTCCTCTCAAACCTGAATCAAGCCTTTATGCACTAGAGATAAGTTTTTTTCCATTTGGCAAAAGTGTGTCCGTTCCATGCAGTACCCAGGTTTTTACATTTCATGAAGGTACCAGTTTCCAGAAAATATACATGTGCTTTGAGGGACCCTGCAGATTTCTGATGACTTTAAATCTAACTGTCACAAAAATGTTTCAAGTTGACAATATTCATGTTGCCTGCAGCCTCATGTGCCCCATGAAATGAATATAACCATCTGCTCTTTCAGGCATAGTAGACACAGCACAGAAATAATATGTAAAACATTCTTCTGCACTGGAAAAACCTTTGTGCCCAATTCAGAGTCTCTTATAAATAGCATAGCAAATTCGTCTTTTAGCAAAAGTCAATTTTTGATATTTATGACTAATCTGTACTATATAGGATTTTTTTTTTACTGTTGGCTGCTACTGTACCATATTAGTAGCACCAGAAGGCTGGCCTACATGTGTATCTGGTATAGGGCTCAGTGTATGTAATTTAATTGAATTTCAATTTCATTGAGTTTGTAATGCTTGTATTGGATGTTTTAATACTTGTTTTGCTCCTTACGTAAGGAATTGACAATCAAGCAGTAACCTATGAAGTGTGTGAAATGGACACACTCCTGTGGATGACACCTCTTCCGTCTGTGGTGCTCAGTGGACTGACACCACATATTCTACATCAACGCCCACGTTTTTGGTCTACTTCAGCATGTGCAACTACTTTCTGTACATCTAGAGGGATGATGTTACTAACATCAGTGTGGAGCTGGTCACTCCAAGTTTGGCTGAAAGCGACTCTCCATGCTGCCAGGCATTTACGGCCCTCACAGTGAATCAAGAGGCAAAATCCAATTTTCAATACATCCAATTCCCAATGCCTACCTGTGTCTGTCACAATCTGCAGAAAGAAAGGGCAGAGATTTTTAATGCGGTACTTATTTCCTTCAGTGCTGAGGCCCAGCAATTCATTACTTGGAGACTGACAGTAAGGAAAAATAACCACTGAGAAGTTGCCGGGACGGATTCCGTAAAGCGCCATGCTGTGGTACAGGGAAATCCCGCTGAAACACATACAAATCAATAAATCAGTCTGGCAGTGGATGCATCAGACCAACCTCTTCTTTCACGGAGAATTCAAAACTAAGTTTGCACCATCCCTGGTAGCTTTTAAAGTTCTGGTTTATTTGCAAAGTCTGCATTACACCCAAGGGCAATCAGTGCAATTTATAGAGCAGAATTTGAAAACCATAATATTGCATAACATTATGGGAGAGTCATAATTGTTCATAAGAATTCATAATAATTATGGGTTTAGTGATGCAATGATTCATATCGATTCACAAGGCAAACAGTGTCACACAAGATAAGTCCCATTTACACTGGAACTGGAGGGGTTAGGCACCTACCTAACACCAGTACTGGAATGGTCATTTAACCATCATGTTTTTATAATAGTTTTATAAGGGATAACAGCAAGGGACGGTTCCTACAAAAGAACAAACTTTAGGGCATACCTCTGTTTTATTTAGGTAAATAGATTTAAGGGATGTACCATAGAAACTCACTAGAAATTTATGTTATTAATTTATTGAAATTAATTTATGTTATAAGAGGTGGGTAACACTATTACATTAGCGTTGCACACATTTAAAAATGTGGTAATGTAACTACTACATCTACATGTCATCCACTTTTTGTATGGTGTTTTATTCTGTGCCTAATCAGCCCAGGAAGAGGCTAAAATACCACATTTTGGATCTAGCCCTTGAGCAAGATGAGTCACTCTTTCATCATTCTTTCACTCTGGTCATTAAAACATCTTCCTTAAGTCTGTCATACTGAGGTATTTGATCTTTTTTTTCATCTCAATCATAACTGCTAAAGTAAATCCCAAAAGTAGGGGGAAGTGATATTATAATTATTATTATATAATGATGATTTAATATTATTATATTGCTTCCTGGAGGAGTATGCGCATCTTAAAAATTGTAAAGAAATGGTGATCCGTTGCCTTTTCGAGACCATAAAACTTCGTAGGAGAGTCATCTCTTTGAAGTGCTTAAACATGGGCGGCAGGTGTGTAGCGGTGGAATGGAGCTCACGCCCGCGGGGCTGGAACTACAGCCGCCAGGAACACGTGACTCTTCCACCTGCTGGGAGGGAAACGACCGTCAGACAACGCGACCTCGACAGAACACTGGCAACGCCATCAGCGTGCAGAGCCACGGATCACAGCAAGACAAGGGAAGACAACGAGCTCCCTCCTGGGGTTCAGCTTTTAATTACAGGATGATAGAGCCGCGTTGGCAGTAATTACTGGTTATTGTTAAGCGGTACAGCTCGAATTGACAGTGTCGTGTTGTTTTTAAATTTGAATGTATGGCTATATGTAGGCATATATTTTCTTTTCAGAGTTGATCCCATAGTTTGCTTTTTTATGGGAGAAGTCAGCAGGGAATTGTAAAGAATGGAGATAGAGAACAGGGATGAGTCATTTGGATAATTTACCTAAAATGATATAACACACAAGAAAATAACAGGACCTCCATGATAGCACCTCATTATTGCATTTGTGTTGTTTCCATGCAATGATGCACTGAATTTTCAGAGAGAGAGAGACAAAGAGAGAGACAGACAGAACATGTGCATACACGTGGGTGCGTGTACCTGTAAACTCTATAAACTACACCATTGCCATTGGCCCATACATTCCTTCTGACAAATGTTTTCTGTGGGGAAACAATAACAAGCTCACCAAGCTGTTTGTGTTTTACAGAGAAAGGAAAAAACAACTGAAACTTATCCCCAAAAAATTTCCAAGGAAGTTTAGAGAATTAATTGAAATAAGTGATAAATAATAAAAGGTATGTCTTATGATGTATCACTTCCATCCAATGAGCCCTTTCAGGTAAAACACCTGATTAATATCATAAAAGGTCTTAAAGGTGTGTTTCAGAGCCCAATTGTCTTGTGAACTGCATTAATTTAGGTTCAGAAGAACCATCAGAGAATGTATTTGACAGGAGTTTATTATGATGTAGCAAGTTGTATATCAGTATAGACATATAGTTTTCTGAAGATTACCTCTCCCAAAATTTGTTTTAACAAACTCCAATTATTATAGACCACTCTCCTCCACAAATCAATCAATTAGTATCTCATGTAATTTTATTTTTTGTATTGTCTTTCAGAAACAAATTGTAAAAGTTAAATTGTGAAACTTTCCAAAAAATATATCTGTGCAGTACCTCTGATATATGCTTTTATAGTCATGTGACATGTGATCACATGATATATGCATGTGAGGTCATGTGATCACATGATATATGCATGTGAGGCCATGTGATCACATGATATATGCATGTAACTATATGTGGACCACACAGAAATGTGTAGTATGTCCAAAAAACTCTGAAAAGTGAAAATATCACACCATTGCTCCTTATGGGAGTTGACTTTAAGTCCTATATGTTCCGCAATCTCAGTTCCAAAGTATTTTTTTTATTCATAAAAGAAATGTTCCATCTCCCAGGAATACATATATATTCATTTATCTATCTGTTGACTGGACTCCTCATAACATGGTCCTGGGGAGGCATCCGATGTATTGATTCATGGGGAGATTTCTCTGGGAAAAATATGGACAGACATCAAAGACACAGCACTTTCTCTACACCATGCCCTGGGCAAACTCTCAGGCCCATAAAGGGAGAGAAACTCAGAGAGAAAGAAGATAAGAAAATCTGATGGATTTACTCACACCAAACACATCAAAAAGAAAACTTTATCAAGTAAATATTTATTTATTCAATCATTTATTTGATTTGTTTGCAGTGGGTTTACTGTATCACATGACTATGAGATGAGCTTTTGCAGTGGTAATATATTTTAAAAAATCCCCATGATGGAACTTCTAACTACATGGACATGTTTGCAATACAGTGGTTGTAAGCACAAACAAAGTTAGGCCTTGATCTTACATTTAAGTTCTGTTGAAACATCATTTACGAATGGTCTTTACGCTTTAATCATTACAGTATGTGCACTCCTTGTCTGAACCACCTGATTGTGTATCCCATTTATGGAAGTAAGAAGATAGGGTATTACTTATTACTGTAGTCAATCTTGCTGGCAATCTGAAACAAAAAATAATGAAAACTAGACTGTATATGAAGAACTAAATATTTAGGAGACCTATTCATTTTTGCTGAGTCTTTTCTTTCCCTTTTTTGTGTGTGTTTCTTGCTCTCTTCTTCCATCCTAATGTTTCTGATAATGTAATGCCCATGCAAGAATCATATTTTATTTAGAATTCAGAAGCATTTGAACATGGAATATTTCTCTCTCCACTATTAGCAGTCCCCGCTCTCATAATTCTCCAAAGAATAGCTCATTGGATGTATGAAAAATAAGCCATGAAAATGATGAAAGCTGAAATTTCAGTTCAAACTCTGAAATGAAACAAATCCATGCACATGGTTATTCCTTTGAACAGTATTTTTTCCTTTTGCTTAGAAAGTGAATAGTACTGTAGAGAATCCTGATTGCTGTTTGTAGCCCCATAGGAAAAATGGCTCCAGTTTATAACAGCTTCTGTATCCTGTATGTGTGTTCATGTAAATGTATATGTGCCCAATTCATGTTCATATATGTTAACTAACAGAGAGAAGTGTGATAGAAGAAAATGAGTGGCGTTTCAGTTAGCTGTCAATTCCTGAGTTTTTTAAACCAATCAGATAAGATATTTTCATTTACAACACAATACAATGATTGGTTAAAATCAGTGACCTACTGGTAGCATATAATAGCTGTACCCATGTTTGTGTCATGATGCTTAATTCATCCATCAATATCTTTTTTCATCTTTGTGTTAACTCACATTTTTAACACTGAGCCCTGTGTGCTCCAACAAGGCATTTTGACATATAACATTTTAATCATGGTATGTTATTGCTTCCTAAGGGGAATTGGCACTGTTTAATCAACTCTTCCCCTGTACTACTTACACCTCCCCCCCCCCCAAAGTCACATGAGGTCTGATCACTTCAAGTCATGGTAACCCCCCATTCGAAGGCTGTGTTAGATTATCTGGCTGATCTATGAGAGTGGGTGGGGACAGTGACAGTGATCAGAATATAGCTCATTACAGAGTGTCTATGCCTGCCCCACCCCTGTCCCCCATGGCTGTGGCAATAGGGGGGAAAATGACAATTAAGACAGAGAAAACTGCTGTTCACTGCTGATGCTTGGCAGCTGTGCCTCCCCTCTGGAGAACCTTTCAAAGATGGTTTTCTCTCTTTGATGCCACCTCCTCTTTTTCAACTGATGTGTGTGTATACAGACACACACACACACACACACACACACACACACACACACACACACACACACACACACACACACACACACACACAAACACCCCCATCAGTGATATTGTAGTAATGCATTCATTACACACACACTTACAGAGAAACGCACACAGATACATGCACACAAACACAGTAACATTTAGACCCGCAAAGAAAGCCATATACAAACCTGACAGACATACTTACATCACATGCACGCGTGCAGACACCCACACACACACATCCACATGCTTGTTACACTTTCACTGGAACCGTGAGAGTCTTAATTCACAGTGGCGCTCCAGCTTCTCTCTTGTTCTCTCTAAAATTATTTACAGAACACATCTCATGCTGTTTTCCTTTGTAGGCACAGTGCAGTTTGTGCTGTGCACACAGCTATTTCCCTCCATTCCACTGGCTTTTTAAAACTGCAATGGAGTCAGACTCTGAATGGATCTGAAAACTATGAAGCATTTAGAATAAAAAAATAATTTCCATGATAAAAACTAAATCACACACTCATACTAGCTGTTTGATTGATGGTAACTTCATGTTTATCAATCAGCATAGTTTAGTACAGGATGTGTTAAGTCAACTTTTGTGTCAAGTGTGACTTTAATAGTGAAAGACTACATCAGAATGTTATTGTGATGTCACTTCTTATTTCCATAGTAGGAGTGCTTTTTCTGTGACACACAATTTGATAGGATTGCCTCCTCTAATAATAAGCCTATTAGTAGGTTTAGAGAAATTCACAATTTCTTCATCACACAAATCAATTTGTTGCTCAAAATTTCATGTTTTTGAATAAGTTTCAAGAATTTTGATCGTTAAGAGGAACAATAGTACTCCATGCATACATAAAATTATGTGTCTGTCTATCAACAGACCACAATAAATTGAATGCGTATCATTGCTTCCTGACTTTATCACTCTTAGTGATTTCTGCACTGTGGAATTATAGCTCTTTCTTCTATGTCACATCCACTTTAACTAGCATTTGTTTCTATGTAATTTTCCATGTGACAGTTTCTTTGTGAAGGAGATTGAATGGAGTTTGACTGGCTGATTGATTGATCATAGCTAAATGTGTGTCTTCTCTCTCTCCTCTCTCTCGCTTGGATCTTTTCTCTTGGATCATGTTGGGGGTGTTTTCATCAGCCCTTTGATTCAGGATGCAAGCTGACAACGTGACATGTCAGCCATACACACACACACACACACACACACACACACACACACACACACACACACACACACACACACACACACACACACACACACACACACACACACACACCACAGCACAGCACAGCACAGCACAGCACAACACATATATACAGTGCCCACAAATATTGGCACTCCTGGTAAACATAAGCAAAACTGGCATTATTTTTACTCTTTTGATCTTTCATTCAAAATATTCAGAAAAATATAACCTTTAGTTCCAGTAAAATTACTGAAATAAAAAAATAATCTTATAATTAAATAAATATTTTTTTCTCTAGAACATGTGTGCCACAATTATTGACCCCCCTTCATTTAATACTTTGTGCAGCCTCCCTTTGCCAAAATAACAACTCTGAGTCTTCTTCTATAATGCTTAAGGAGACTGGAGAACATATGGCGAGGGGTCTGACACCATAACTGTGCACACACGCACACACACACATACACACACACACAAACACACATACACACATAGCAAGTACAGACATGCAATCACATACAACTCTAACAGATATGCAAAGGTAAATGGATGCTTGAGCGTGCCAGCCTACCTGATCAAAATGCTAACACTAAACAATTGCACAAAGCCTGAGAAACAAACACCGATCTGGCAGACAGAGAGACAGCAAACCATACTGGTTCCACAGCAGCAAACAAAAAAGAGGAAAAGAAATAAAATCTGACAGAGGTTGATTCAGGACACATAGAAAAGCTACTGGGGAGGGCAATTTAGCCCCCCAGCTGAGGGAAAATGAGAGCCTCTCAGAAAACTAATAAAAACAGACGTTTGTGAGCCTCCATTAAATGGCAGGAAGAAGTAACGCTGCTCATTGTTGTGGATGAAAAACCTTTTTATTTCACATAGGAGCTATGTTTAATGTTTCCCCTCACGTCCCCCTTTTCTTTTTCTCAGGCTTTTGTGCATGTGTATTTATGTTTTCATGTTTTCAGGACGGGGACCCAAGGCTTTTCAGGATATGATGTTCTGTATGTATGGGTATTTTTGTTACTGCTTTCCTGCCTTTGGAAGCTCTCGGGGGGCTGATGGGTTTTCTGCATTTAAAAGTGTCTCACTTTGAGGCGTGTTTTTCCCATTGTCCCACAAGACTGTGAATACATACATGTATTGGTCCTTCGTTATTTAGCCCTTCAACAAAAATTAAGAATAGAGTACAATAATTTGGAATTATTCAACATCTACCAATTGCAGTTAATGTTACTTTTAACTATTAAAAAAATATATACTTTTAACTGTTTTAAAAAAACTAGTTAAATGTATGATTCTATAACAGTATAACAGTTACTTGGCATATTACACAATAAAATAGTAATTTAAGTATTGGCATACTTCAGTGGTGGCTGGTGGTCTTTTGAAAAAGGGAAAAGCACAGGATTTCTCCAAAATCATGTCGACAACATCAGCAACATCTGCCATAAGATCTTCAGACCCTACACCCCTGCCAGACCCCTCCGCTCTGCCACCTCTGGTCGCCTGAGGCCGCCCCCCTCTCCGCTTCTGCACTTCCAGGTCACGTCTGCTGTTTGTCTTGGCCCCCCCGGTGGTGGAATGATCTTCCCGTGGCGGTCAGAACAGCAGAGACACTGGCCACCTTCAAGCGCAGACTGAAGACTCACTTCTTCAGGCTGCACCTCTCCCCTCTCCTCCCTCTTGCTCTTTGTAATGTGTCTATTATTTGCTCTTTAATCTGTGATTGTTTTTTAACTAGGCTGTTTACTTTCTCTTAGTCTGTAGGGGATACCTGATCTATTTGATCACCTTTGGCACTTGGGACTTTACCCCTCTCTAGGGTTATCTTTGCACATTTTGTACCATTCTTATGCACTTTGCCATGTAAGTCGCTCTGGATAAGAGTGTCTAACAAATGCCCTTAATGTAATATTGATTTTGCACCTGCTAGCTAGTTAGCTAGCTAGATCTTCCCTCTATGACCTAGTTTAAAACAACCTTTACTAAAGTGAAACGAAAGCAAGTAACGCACTCATGAATTCCATATTTACACATTTATTTACAACACTGCATAGACAGAGCTCCAAAGCCGGTGTATAATTTGCATACATTGACACTGTTAGTCATGTTCATTGCCACGATGTTTAAAAGAGGTACATCCCCTTTGAGAGTCCCTTCAATCACCATATACAGCAGCCTGGCATCTGGGCGGCACAAACTATACTGTCTAATAAACATGCGGATATTTTAACGATCTAAACAGTCTCATTGACTCCCATGGATGCTGTGAGTCCGGAAATTATGTTTTAATACCATATTGTCCAGTAAATGTCTAGCTTTGCTGCACGGAAAACAGAGCATATTCTGAAGTGCCACCTCAGAGATACTAAGCGTCAATGGGTTTAAATGGGTCAAGCTTCAATGAGAAAAATATCACATTAATGACCTGCGAGAAATTACTGCTGAACAAACTAACTGTGAAGCTGAACATTTTCTAGCCCAAAATATTCATTTGGAATGAGAGAGTTAAGTAGTGTAAATACAATATTACATATTTAATTGACAAACTTTTTTGTGACATTTTAGAGGAGGCTGGGCTTCCTGTGTAGTCTTTGAGGAGTCACCTCTGATGTATATAGACTTAAGTGAGTATACCTAATGGGTAACCACTGAAAGTAGGTTAATGTGTGCTTGTCAGCTCACTCATATTAGTTTTGTCATTTCAATGTGCAAGCAGATAAAGTTATTATTTGACTTCAGAGACCAGAATTGGGGTCATTTCCATTTTAATTCAGTCATTAAAAAAAAAAAAAACAATGAAATTCAATGATTCATTTTCATGATCTCCTCATAGAACATTGTGACAATTTTTATGCATTAAATGAATTTCAGTTATTTTTTAAGTGTATTGGACTGAAAATAAGTCTTGACAGAGGTGTGAAACAGCAGCAAAAGCACGAAAACCATGAAAGAAACCATGTCTCTTTAGCAAGACTGTGGTCTGGGCTTTGACGATAGAACCCAGACAGTGGGTCAGAACACTGGGTTACCCCCAGTAACACGGAATATTAATGACATTGACCCACATTTCCATTCCACAGGCCTCTTTCCTGCTGCCATAAACGATGACAGATAAGTTGTTTCCGGCAAGATTGGTGAGATAGATAGTCACATCCCACTGCTCCATGCTATTATTATTCTATGAAAAAATACATGGTACCACCAATTTGAAAAGGAAAAACAAAACAAAAACAACTAAAATAACAAATATATTTGATTTGTTCCATCACAGCAGAGCAATGTGTGTGGCAGTGAATGAAAGATGAGTTCGGTTTTAGAACCAAAGCTTTGGAATATGGAGAAGGGGGTGGCCCCTCATGTAGAACAGAATGAAATGCACAGTTATGGTCTGACAACAGGGGTGGGGGGGGGCACTCTTAAAGCCCATCTTTCTCTCACTCTCATTTTCCACTAAGCTCTGTTTACTTTGGCGACAAGGACCATAAGCGTACCGGCACAACTCCATTATGAGAACAGCACATGGTCGAGCGGTTTATTGACAAAGGTTTTGCACGCAGTAGGCATAAAACAAATGCTATAATGCAGGCCCGTAGCATTTTAGATGGATTCCTACAAGGAAAGCAACATCCAGATTAAATGTCATTATGTTATAAGATTCCCATTGCCTGCCGCAATATACAAAACAAATGAAGAGGAGTGAGAACACAAATGGAACCATGTCAACAACTCCCCCTCCCTGCCTGCTCCTTCACCAAAGAAAAAATGAAGCTTAAAATTTCAAGAACTGGCTCTCGAGTGGTTCATTTGGTAACCATCACAAATACTGAGTGGGTCTTATAGCCTAAAGGCAGCAGGTTAGGGCCCAGCTAATATCATTATCAAAATTAATTTAAAAATGCTAATGTGATAAACTGAAAATCTGTTAAGCATGAGGGTGTTTGTGTAAAAATACATTTTTGGATATGAAAGAGAGCAACTAACAATCAAATCTTTGACTATTACAATGCATAGATGTGTTTTTGTATGTAAGTCTTCATGGTGATGTATGCTTTACTGCAGACCTGCAGATGACCAGGGCAGCATGGTTTCCCAAGAGTCAAAAACCCCGCCCTTGCCTGCTTTCACTTCACGAGTCCCCTGCAGGCCTGTTTCCCTCAACGCATTTCAGACCAACCTTCTCACAGTATCGGTCTCAAGGTGCATCATGTTATCTGCAAACCGCGTGTTAATACTGCGTAAACCAGGAAACCCACATTTCCCCGATTTCATTGAGCAAATTATATATATTATCTCCTCTGATAGACGAGGCAATTTCCAGAAGTGAGCTGGCAGGTTCATCTTGTTTCTTTGAGAGATAACAACACAAATAGCGCACCTGAATCGGCAAAAAAGTACAACGAAGTCTGCTGCGAGCCCAAACTGTTCTTGGGAAAAAAATAGAACTCTCGCATTTGATTGCAAGTCAGTTTGAGAGAGCTTCACTTTCCAGTCAATTTTGCTTGTTTTTGTGTCATATTTATTCAGTTGTAGTTTCTATAATTACAAATTTCATGCTTTTTTAGAGCAGGAAGGAACATTTTCCATTCAGTTCCACTAACATTGGCTGTGGCTTGCAGGAGGATGGACTATTGAGCTAAAACAACCTGGGTGTAAAACAGTTTCAATCAATCTACATCTACATAAATGTGTCAGAATTCTTTGTTTGTTAAACAGGGTTGGTGTATATTTTAATAACCATTTCTGTAAATGTTGGAAAGTTTGCCAGAAAAGCTAATTTTCAATCAAGCAAAATTTTCCACATCGTGAAGGTCTCCTTTAAAGGACAAACGTTGATTGAATCCTTTCTAAAGTCTTGTTCTTCAGTGTTGTGAGATTAGAAATCCCCTTTGAGTAGGAGCTGGGGGTGTGTATTTTTGGCAGGCTGCTCTAGACGTGCTCCCTGAAGACGAAGGCTCAGCTTTGACCAAGCGAGCTGTGGCAACACGTTTCTGTCTGCCTCAGCTTTTTACTCCCCTCCCGCAGCTTTCTCCATCACGTTATGCACATACAGATCCCAGCCCTTCAAAGCTCAGACCTAGTTAAGGAATATCTTGGTGATATTCTAAAAACATCAAGGCCCCAGTGAAAAAAAGGGCACGGGAGATGCTCCCAGGGAGTTATGGGTAATATCATTAAAATAACATACCCTATGCGGTGTGTCCACATGTGTGTTTATATGCGCACAAGTGTGCGCATTAGTTTCCATGTGTAATTACAAGAGCTGTTGAATAATTCATGTGATTTTTGTTGTTGTTATAATGGTATTGAGCAAAGAGATCACAGAAAATTAAATTGGGGTGCTAGGCAGCTTGGAACCCTTTCACCTAATTGTCTGTTTGAATGTTAAATTCAGATTGTAAAGGGTAATCAAAAAACTACATTCCATAACCAGATCTATGAAAATTTCGCTCAGTTTACTATTCATCACTGAACCACATAGAGCAATGGTCCCGACCAACTGTGAGAAAATGTGTAACAAAATATGAGCAACCTAAGCAATCAGACAGTTAAGTTTTTTGTAGTACCATTGCAAATTATGAAAAATCAAACACTGTAATTTTATGTTCAAAAGACCAGGTGATGATTGGTGGTGTGCTTGGTTCTGTAACAGGAGCAGCTCTATGTGAAGGCTGGCACCAGTGGGTAACATAGCCATTACCTCTCCACATTAGCGGCCGACGCTTCACAAAAGCCTGCAATTACGCAGTGCAATCAGGACACATTATCAGAGCAAAAAGGACCACGTCTGATGGAACAAAGGCCAGACATCATTTATAATTGCACATCCTGAAAATAAAACTCATTTTTAAGTACTCAAAAGAAGCAGCTTGAATATTTTTTATATTTGAATACTGGTAGTTTTACCACTTTCAAGACGATATGAGGTAAAAATAAATGTTCATTTAAAAAATGCTAATAAACAAACCACAGACTAAAAAAATACTTGCATTTTAAAATCATTGACCAATGGCAATAATGTTTCAATGAAAATTTGTTACAGTGCAGAATATTTCCTTCGTTCAATCTTGTGTGGGAAATTTGCATGGTATGGAAAAATATATCTTGGCATATATAATTTAAATATTAATCTTACTGAGCTGACAGTTAAGAAGAGTATCACAAAAAAGTTCCTAAATGTGCATTAAGCCAAAAAAAAGACACGTTAATTATGACAAAATCTTTGTGGAATTAAAAGAATCTACCATGTGGATGATTGAGCCTTCACTGTCACAGTAAGTGGCAGCTGCTAAAATCACAGCATATCACTTCTCCCTCACAAGAAGCTCATTCAGAAACTATTGTCGTAGTAGGGGTTTGGTTGCTGAGCTCTGACTGAAATTCACAGTGACATCCTAATCAAATGTAGATTGTGGTTTTCTGATCTGTTTTTCCCCCTCTGGAGGTTGTGAGAAACATCAAAAGGTCAAGGATCTGAAATCCCCACCTTGTTCTTGGGCAAGGAATCCAAATGTATGCAGACATGGAACAACACAAACACCACATGACTGGGGAACACGTACAAGCCCGGCGCTGCCAGGTGAATCTCTCTGACAGACAGCTCCCGCTAACTAGCTTTCTGCTTCTGTGACCTTTTCACACCAGCCCCTGTAACCATAAACATGAGAGGGAGATAGGGAGATGGAGGGGGCAGAGAGTTAGGGTATTGGACAGAGGGCAGGAGAGAAAGTTAGACATACAGAGGCAGAGAGAGAGCAAGAAAAAGAGACAGGGAGATGGAGAGAGTGGAAGAGAGGGAAAGAGTGAAGGTATTGGGCGGAAGGCAAGACAAGAAGGAAGGTAAATACTATATAGTAAGAGAGTGAGACATTGAGAGACAGAAAGAGAGGGAGCAAAAAAGAGAGAGAGAGAAAGTGATAGAGTAGGCAGATGGAGAGTGCAGGAATGAGAGAAAAGGATAAATACAGAGGAAGATAGTGTGGGAGAATGAGAAAAGGAAAGGGAAAGAGTGACAGATAAGGAGATGGAGAGAGGGATGGAGAGATAGGGAGAAAGAGAGAGGATGGAAGAGAAGGAGAGAGAGAGAGAGAGAGTGAGAGAAAGAGAGAGAGAGAGAGAGAGAGAAAGCAGAGTGGAAAGCTAGAAAGAGCAGATTGCTACCCCTCATAAGATAAACCCTCCAGGTTTAATGTGCATTTAAATATCTTTCACACGGAAGTCAAACTGCAAATTCTGACAGATACAGATTGCATAACAACAGCTGGGTAGAGCTCGTCCCAAGGGCTTCAAAGCCCTTTTTTTGCTCCGATAAGATTTATTTTATTTTGGTGCCAATAACATATGCTATTTAACTTTAAAGTTACAGAATCCTAATTATTTTTTGTGGGGTGGGGATGGAGGGGGGATTGAAGATGCATCTGGATGGCAGACATGAATGATACCGTTGAGTCGATAATGTTTTTCACCCTCTTCTTTACTGTTTGAAAATCTTCACAAGTTTTGAGAAATAATGAGTTTTAGGAGCAGGCTCGGAATTAATAATGAGCACTGGGCGATTATACTGACATTTCCAGTCTTCTCTCACCAGCAAAGGACCTCCAGTACCACCATGCAGATAGAGCACTCCACTCAACATGTCCGTGGACTACTCAAAGTCTACATCCCCTAACTAAAATGCTTAAGAAAAAACATAATTATATTCTGTTGAACAGCCTTGTATCATTCATTGATGTATGTTTGATATGCAGAGAGAATGCAGACCTTTCACATTTCACATTTGCAATTTTGTTCACATGCACCTTGGTTCATTTATACTCCCTACCCTTCTAGCATTAGCCAATACACACAGCTATTTATGAAATATGGTATTCAGCTGGATTTATATCTAAGTAATAGCATGTTGTAATTAACTACATTAGTGCTTCTGTGTAACCTGAATTCTCTGGTGTTGTTATCCAAGTCTGCCCCACTGCTGTTCGTAAACTCTTCTGAATTCTATTTGATCAGAATAAGGGTGCCTGTTTAGTGTCTAATGTAGTGTCATGTAATAAGAGGTAAAATGTAATGACAGAGCAAGTACTTCCTGGAGACCTCTTCATCACCATTCCTGATTTCCCCCCTAAATTTAGATTCAGACATTTATCAAAGTGATTCACATGCTATTGTACAGATGCATATTTTCTGAAGCAATTCAGGTTATGGTACAACAGCAGAGCCTTTATAAGGAATCAAACCCACCACTTCTGAGTGAAGCCCAGTACCCTCACAATTATACTACACTTTTACATATGCAGGTCTAATTCATGTAAATATTTGTATTTATAATTATTTCATTCATCTTTCTGTTTAGAGGCCTACCTCATGATGATCTCATAATGGTAGAGAACATTTTCATCTTTTGGCTTCCCAGTCTGAACCGGGGCTCAGATCACAAGTTTGCTTGTCATGGGTCAATTCTGGAAATGGTGAGGTTATTGGTGCGGGTGACGGCTGATGCCTACATCCTCCCCCTCTCCCCCACAAATGTTGGTGGTCCCTCCATCTCCGTGTTAATCCTGAACATAGGTCCTGTGTCTAGGGTGGGGAGTGGATCAGATACCAGTAGACATGATGAATCGTGAATCGCGGCAGGTGAGGTGGCAGAGGGCGACTAAGCCACGATAACTCAGATACCGCGAGCTGGGGAGGACTGAAAATCCTTCACGTGGACCCAGCCAAGAGACATCTCTGACAAACATGGCCATCTCCATGTGTCAGATGTTTATCAGCTGCAAAAAAAAAACCCAAACCTGTGGAGGCCAAACTCTATGGACACGGATAAGGTTTATTTAGAAAAACAGGGGAAAGAAAACCGTTTTACATCGGCGTGTCTCACAGGGTCGGTTGTCCCCGTTTGGTGGCGAAGATAAGACGCTGAGAATGAACTGATTGGATTAGTGGTCATTCTTGTCACTTTGTTGTGCTTTCTTATCTGCCTCCAAGTACACAGAAATGAAAGGAATCTCATTAAGCAAACCCACACATGCTGACGTTCCAGCATATGTATTCCCTGATACTGTAAAACTTGCCAATTTTCCCAGCAAATCAAAGGTAGGTAAAAGAAGTATCCAGATTTTTTTCTTGTACAACCCCAGTGTAGTTGCTCAGGCAGCATTTCTGTATGTCTCACACACACAGGCACACCCAGGATTCTCAAAATGTGGTAAATTAAAACAAAGTAGTAAGTCATTGTTTGTCATTTTGATTGTTAGTAAAAAGCCTCATAATTCTCCAGTCTTGTAAATGTGTATTATTTTAATGTGGTGCTGACGGATTTCTGCTCTGTTATGGGCAGCGCTGGCACAACCTGACAGCTTTCACCACACAGTGTGCACACAGCGCGTCCAAAAGCAAAACTTAGCATTCATCCACTGGGGAAGAAGAAGCACAAATAAATCATAATACCAGCAACTGATGAAAGCATGGCATGTGATATTTATATTATTTTTATTTGTTTAGTGCCAAACTCGTTTGAATAAAATTCATATTAGTCTTCATCCATGTGCAGAGTTAGCCTGACATATCCTGGGACCAATGCCAAAGGGAAAAAAAGAAAAAGAATAATTTGTTGACTGAATGCTGCAAAGGGTGATGGGAAAATAGGGCTCAGTGGTAATCGTGTTGAGAAGTCGCCAAGCGTGTTTGGTGTTACGACGCTGAAAACCTCCAGCTTTCTGTGCTGCCATTGGGTACCTGAGCCAGGCTGATTCCCACGGCCGTCTCCACACAGAACATCAGGGTTCTATGGCAGGGCGAGAAATGCAATGAAATGAAATATTTATGGTCATCATGGACGATTTACAGTAGTGAGAATGGGAACTGTCTATACATACTGTATGTTTTTTCTGTTTATAAAGATGAAGTTGGAGAAAATTCAGAAAACTGGCTTTTTTCTGTTAGCAATTGCACACAAGTAGAATGTGACACTCCTATGGCATAACATGGGTATCACATACATTTGGGGTTTCAAATACTTTATTTATTTATTTATTTATTTATAGCTTTAATTATATGTTTATGAGGTGAGTTTATTTGCATACATTTTTTCTCTTTTTCTTTTTGTTTGTTGTTATTCCAGCAGCCATGCCACCCTGAAACCTTCTCATGACAAACTGCTGAAGCTAAGCATCCAAGCCACCCTGAAACCTTCTCATGACAAACTGCTGAAGCTAAGCATCCAAACCACCCTGAAACCTTCTCATGACAAACTGCTGAAGCTAAGCATCCAAACCACCCTGAAACCTTCTCATGACAAACTGCTGAAGCTAAGCATCCAAACCACCCTGAAACCTTCTCATTTCAAACTGCTGAAGCTAAGCATCCAAGCCACCCTGAAACCTTCTCATTTCAAACTGCTGAAGCTAAGCATCCAAACCACTCTGAAACCTTCTCATGACAAACTGCTGAAGCTAAGCATCCAAACCACCCTGAAACCTTCTCATGACAAATTGCTGAAGCTAAGCATCCAAACCACCCTGAAACCTTCTCATTTCAAACTGCTGAAGCTAAGCATCCAAACCACCCTGAAACCTTCTCATTTCAAACTGCTGAAGCTAAGCATCCAAACCACCCTGAAACCTTCTCATGGCAAACTGCTGAAGCTAAGCATCCAAACCACCCTGAAACCTTCTCATGACAAACTGCTGAAGCTAAGCATCCAAACCACCCTGAAACCTTCTCATGACAAACTGCTGAAGCTAAGCATCCAAACCACCCTGAACCCTTCTCATGACAAACTGCTGAAGCTTAGCATCCAAACCACCCTGAACCCTTCTCATGACAAACTGCTGAAGATAAGCTAAGCCTGTGCTTTGTACTAGATTAACACATTGATGGAAAAACCTCCTCAGAAAACTAATATGCTGCTGAAAGAAGTGTTGTTGGATCAGGAAGATAAAGTCATCCCACTAAAATGTTATTCTCGGTTGACCTGCAAAGTTAAATGAGCAAAGCTAGCATAGAAACACTACAGGGGCTTCATCAGCTGACAGTCCAGTGTGGCATCAATAGAGTTTACACCAGTCAGGTGGTGGTAACACCTTTCTATTTGTACAGCTGCCAATTCATGCTTACTCACGTACAATGCTACTGCTATGCCGAAATAATGTTTTCCTCCTCGATTTTGCTTTTTGCTTCCACCCCAGCCTCCACCTGCTTGGCTCTGTTTATCCAACAGTCATTTGGGGAGGGATTTGACAGATTTTTTTGCTCCTTGCCTATCATTTAATTTAGTTACATAATCGCTGTGTTTCCTTGGCAGATGGCACCCTGAAAAGCAGAGCCTTCTGCCAACGCACCACAATATTGCTTACACGTCAATAAACGCTCAAAACAAATATCTGAGTTTTACTGACTGAAACACAGTCAGGATGAATGTTGTGCAAGGCCGTGGAACAGGACTTTGCTACTGCTGTCCTCCTTCCTCACACAGATCAGAAAACCAGGGCCCGAAACGCTTACACCCCAGCCTTGGGAGATGCTGCCGCAGTATACAGCAGATATGAACGAGGAGCAAAACCTCAGGGAGATTACTGGGGATTAGTTCATATCCACTGTGGTGGTTTTTTCTCCAATGAATATTCCTCAGACCATGAACTGTGAGCTGGGATACCTCCAAGATTTTATTTATTTTTTACTGAGATCATTGACTGTAAACAACACTTTGGAACTCTGCAGCCACCCACATTTTCAATTGGTAAAACCTCAATAACATGGAGGCCTAGTCAGGTTGATACCCTTACTGTTCAGGAGTTTCTGCTATATGCATACATAGCATACTCTGAAATATATACTTTGTATCCTTCCATGTTTTGTTAAATCCAAATGCACACATATCCTAACATGAATGGTAATCATGAACACTATGAATAAATAATGCACAATATTACTCCTAAGATATCAGTTTACTCACTAATGATAAACAGTAATAACACATCTGTCAGATGAGATGGAAGAAAGTAAATTGAGTCTTACTGTGGCAGCAGCATTACAAGTCTTTGGGGCCTTTAAACTGGCCTTGTCTTGTTCTCTCAGGGAAGTATCCATGTCTAACGTCAGCCTCCTCTTCCACTGACAGGAATAAATGTCAGCTACATCGATGAAAGCCTCCATATTTGCCCGAGTCTGTCTCCCTTGACGCCAGAAAATAGTTTCAACACGGATGTTTCCCGGCCAAACATTCCATGTCAGTAAAGTTCACAAAGATGCCAGTTCACGTTGGTCTAACATTCTTGAAGTTAGCAACTGCTTTCCTTTTTCATTTTATTTTTCAGTGTCAAGGGGTCAGCACAAAAAGGTTAAAAAAGGTTAACAATTCATCAAAATGAATCAAAACACAAATAAATAAATAATCCTGTCACACTATGTAATCCTAATTTCAAATCACTGTTTGAGTTCATTCTCATGAAATCCTGATTTTCAAGTGGAAAATGTACATTTGAGGTGTGCTAATCTTGCTGGCATTTTGTCTGTGTCTGTGTTCTCAACAGCATAACCTATCATAAATATTAGAAGTCGTACCACTGAATATATTTTACTGAAGTAATTTAAGTTGATCACCTCATCTCAAACGCAGATGGACAATGCCCGACCTCAGAATGAAACCTGCAACCTCTTACAAACACAGCTCCTAAATACTTCAATAGTTCAGTGGAAACTTTTTTTAATGACCTCGGACATAGAAATATTGAGTGATGGATAAATCGAAAATGTCACCTGCAACGCCTTTCATTTCCTGTGTTAAGAAAACGCCTTCTTCCCTCAGCTTGGCTCACCTGACTTTCCACACGCATGGTTGCTTTTGGGCACACATTATGAATGTGGTCTACCAAACAACATGTCTACTTGTCTTATCTCCACTGCTGGCACCTGCTCCTAATGAAGGTTAGCATATGTCTATGTTCATTCAATGCAAAGGCGTGCTACCCCTGCCTTTCAGTGCTACTATCACGCATGACTGTGTGATTACCACTGCAGATTTACAGGGGCAAAACTAATTGTGAAGGGGAGGTAATTAATGATCTCTAATGACACTTGAACACAGGAGATCAGCCTCTGATTCTTAGAACTACACGCCCCAACAGATCCTGTATTTGTTTACGCATACTGTACCTTTTTGTCTTCTTACTGTTCCCTCAGATCAAACCTACGAGAACACACACAAGATACGATGGGCACCCTTTTTCCAAAAAAAGACTGGTATTGAATGAAAACTAAAATGGTCAATATCAAAACAACTGCTAATGAATTGAAAATTCTGTGAAAAAAATTAAGAATAACCCTAAGATCCATTAGTTTAAGCCTAAAATGTCTCTGTGCTGGATTGTGTGTTTTTGCAGTTAGTTGCCAAGGCAGCATTTCGGGACAGTTAAGTGCACAAACTAACCTCCTACCCCCCTCCCCCAAACTCCCACACAATGGAGATTAGCCCTCTCTGCCTTAATTAATCGTTTGTTGTTTTTCATGCTCGTTTTGTACCAAGAGCGGCACACTTAATCTTCACCAACCCCATGTCTCTTCAAGTATCCCCAGCTAATCATGAGCACTAAACTTCATCTAACCCTCTACCCTGACTGTACCCAACAGTGTCACACCCCAGAATGCACTGCAGCTGGTAATTATCCTTAACGTGAGCAAGTGTTTTTGTGTTCACTTTTTAAAAGGTGTAAAATTAAAAAAATAATAATAATAACAATGATAACATGAAAAACCATACATTTTTTAATCAGAGAGGGCAAAGAATACATCATGGAAAGTAAATAGTGTTAAAAAAAAACAAAGATAATGAAATGCTTACTGTTTTGCCTCTAAACTTGATTAAGCAGGGGGTTGGAGGGACACATGAGGTAGGGATACACAGTGGTGGAGACCCTGGCCTTAATTAGTGCATTTGCATCAAAATTTCATTTAGGTGATGTATGTGGGAATAGAAAGGGCCGGTGAGGGGAGGGGTGTGAGGGGATAACCGTGCACTCACACATTTTTAGAGGTGCTTAGTCCTGACACACGGGCCAGGACGGCACCCTGGGTCGTCCATCACGGGCAGTGAGGCAGAGGCTCAGATTCTTTTTTATTAACCTCCTGACCTGTCTTATCACAGTCTACATGCTTAACGAAAAGGAGAGAAAGATGGGAAGAATTAAATGATAAATAATAAATAAATACATCTGACAAAACCATGGGACGATCCTGGAAAATCTGGGCTAAGTAACAACCCAAATTGATTGCCTGCAGTAGACCATGGTACCCTCACAACAAACTTTGGTCCATGATGTCTCAGACACTTACCCCACTCTAATGCTGTAGTTGTAACTAAAGAAGTGATTATACTGTCTGGAAGGTGGGCATACTGTAACTCCAAACCCCATATGTCTTAATGATGATAAGGCTAATGGGTGAATACACTGTCTGAAACCCCATATGTCTTAATGATGATAAGGCTAATGGGTGAATACACTGTCTGAGGAGGTGGGCATACTGTAACTCCAAACCCCATATGTCTTAATGATGATAAGTGACTTTAAGTTACATTCCTGACTGAGAGTGAATGAAACACATGGTCAGCTGCGGATGACAAAGCAGAGGAAATGGTCACTACTTTTGGCATGCTTCTACAAGAGACAAGCCTAAGCCAGCCCGCGGCATACATTTGACGGTCTTTCCATCCTTGTGTGACAGAATAGCTCATTCGGTACAGCATTAATTTCAGCTTTAGGTGAAAACATTGTCGCATTTCAAAAATATATATCAAGTTCCAAATTTTCTTGGCAGTGCGAGCTGTAGTTATATACTTTTCTCATATCACTTGGAACACTGCATTCAATTTGAAGTTTACACATAGATGTATAATACATAATGCAGTCATGTGATTTTTACATTTTTAATGTTGATAACATGGTAGTAATATACATGAGCATGAATCTGTGAAACGTAAATATTAAAATGAGGAGATAAATGTTTCAAATCGTAAGGTGCAAGTTTTGGAATAAAGGGGAGTTAAGAATAAAGGTAAATAATTCAGAAACAGGAGTGGGTAGTGTCTACCTTTCCTCAATTCAATTTTTTGTTTATATTCTAAATAGTGTTATGTAGTATTAAAGCGAGACATTGTGAATGCAGTCACTCAAATATTAGTTTTAGCTGGAGTGGCATTAAGATACATTAGCTAAATCATCTCGATCTGCTAGGCAGCTTGTCAAGGCATGTTCACTGGCCTTGTGGCAGAATACATGCCCATCCTCTCCCATCCCTCTCATTCCGCTTGTTCTTTTATTACAATTATTTCAATTTACTTTGGTGCAGGGCATCTGCTGTTAATTAAATTTGTCCTACCAGCTAACAGGGACTGCAGCCTGTGTCATAAAAACTAAAAAAAAAATAATATGAATTACTGACGGCAAATAATCTGTTTCCAACATCTGATGTATTTTTGTGTGATGTTTAAAAAAGCATAAAGCAAAGACACTTCTGCATCCCACACAAGCAATGTGAGAAAGATGAGCAGAACCTCTAACAAGAATATAAAATATGGGTTATACACCATTGAGAGATCAGAAACCCTGTAACGGCGATCAGTGAGAGCATGAGTATTTTAGCTGTAATTTCTGAATTCCTATGGAACATAATGTATTTTTGCATTTATATCGTAGAAATTATGAAGCTGCCCTGTTTCAAAAGTTTTCAAGCAAACAAAGGGGCGATAATTTTCTGTATATTCCTTCAACCTCTATGGCCATGTGCTTTGTGATTGCTCTTTCCATCCAAACCAACATGAGGTTTGCTCATCCAAGATATTACTTCAAATCCTCTAGTTCCAGCTCCACACTTCACTGTCTGCTTCCACAGAGCTAGGAAAGTAAAACTGGGAAGTGTACACTCAGTCACACGACACTTCCATACACCAGATGGACCGCAGATGCAGCAACTAAATTATCACCGAAAAACATTTGCAGTTGCATCATCTATACACTCATAGAAACACACACCCTTGTGGCTCAGTGTGTTGGTGGAGTGGGTCACAAGGATTTAAGTCCTATATTATGCCATGAGGGAAATACAAGTCTCTGGAACTCTAGAGTCAACAAAATTGAGACATCTGTTATGTTCAAGCCATGCTCTGTATCTATCCCATTCAAACTGGGAGTGAAAATGTGTGCTCTCGCATCTCCCTGGACATACTTGGAAAATAGCAATGGGTACAGGCTGGCATTTGCATGTCAAACATGCCTTATGATACAAAAAAGTTAATGCATTGAAAGTCATCAGAGACATACTGCTGGCAAGCGGTCCTCCTTGGAGTGAGAAAGCTAGGCAAAATGAAATGCTGATGAACATCACAGCCTTGGCATGGGTCTCGCTGGGAGGTAGAGTCCATTTTCTCTTCCATAAAAGAAAAAGTGAGGTTACTCCAGGCAATGTTTATGACATAGCAGCTCGAGAGCTGCTGGCTTTTCTTATCCCAGAACTACCTTCCCCTACATCAAATTAGCCAAGAAAAACCACAGCCAAGACATTTCATTTTAATAGAACTTCAAATACGTAATACCTCAATAAATAAAGTATCAAGCCATTGATATATATTTTTAGGAGGCTTCTCTATATTTATTTATCCTAAACAAATCAGACTCTACACATGCAAACATGTTTATAGTTTCATAGAGGCACACAAGGAGGCCATGTATATGTCGCAACTAGCCCTCTCTTCTTTCCACACTGCATATACATCTCCAGTTTCATATTGACTATGCCATCTGAGAAACAAACATAAGGTCAGCATGTTCTCAGTTCATACACTCGCAGATATCTGACCAGTCAGGAGTGGCTGCTAGAGAGTAATGAGACTGATGACTGTTTCCAGGGTTGCCACTATCTTTCCCCCAGAGAAGGTGAGCCAATTGTGGTCTGGTAAGTGTGGACCTATGGCTGTAGCTGGTGATGGTACAACTGGGACCCACCATTTCAAGGCTCACAGCTGCCCCATTTACATGTGTCTGAACTCTCTGGATAGCTCCCAAAATTATCCCAAAACAGAAATATACAGAAGACAAAGAAATCTCTTGATATTGGATGTTTTTGGCCAGTGTATTGGTATTCAACCCAGAGTAAGTTTCTCACTGGTTTCCTTTCCTTCATTGTTTGGAGAGAAACTTGCTTCACAAAGGCCTTCTGCAATGATACACCAGAGACTTCCTATGTCCCGCGGCGATCTCCAAATCAAAAACTCGCATGCACAATCCCAAGGGAAACACTGCAAGCCCTGTGCAACTTTTTGTGGAATATCTATGTATCCTTGCATGTTTCATCAGGTGTTTCAAAGGAAATTCATAAAAGAGTAAATGATAACAAGCCTCAGGCTGAGAAAAACTGGTTTGCTTTCTCTGTGTACAATTCAGTTCTTGGTGATCTCTTTTAAATAATGGATAAACATTCCTAATGAATCTATTCGTTAGCATAAGGACAATAACAGCTCTGAACATCTTAAATATGACAGATTCCTCTCTGGCTGTATGAAGGCTTGAAATAAACTTGGTCATTGGTATTTGGAAAGATACTTCTTTGGTTTTAAATATTTTTTTGAACTTCATACATTTTTTGTCTCTTAGATACAGCTCTGAAAGCTGAGCTCTGAAAGGTCATTCCAAGCTGATCAACAGTCCGAAATGACACCAAGTCTATAAGTTGTCACAGTACCCCAAAAAAAAAAAAAACAACATATCTTGTTGCATTAAAAAATGTATAAGAAGGTTATTAGGTTATTGTTATGGATTTGCTTGATATGAATTAAGGCATTCACAGCAGCTGTGCTCTGTTGTTGTTTGACCCCTTTCATAATTTGTCATCAAGGACCCCAGAACCGAAAGCCTGTTCTGGAAGACAGCTGAACATCTCCATTCCTTTGCTGTGGCCTTGCTTCTTGCCCTGAAAAGGCTTTAAGTGCCAGATTATGGCAGACTGTCATCATAATGTCACATGTGACTTATTTAAACAAGCTCTAAATCTCTTGATCTAGGTGGAAAAACCAACCGTTCTGAATATAATATCAGCTAAAATAATACTTTCAAGTCCTGTTTTTGAAGACTTTTGGTCACAGATTTATAACCAGTTTGTGGTGTATAACAAATGTGTTATAAATGGGTCATTAAGCATGACATTCTTTTGAAAATTGGTAACTACATACGAAAATGTAAGCAGGAGGGTGACACTACTTTTGTTTACAATACTGTATTTGTCAGTTACTTTTATCAATCTTTTAGAATGACTGTAGTTCATAAATATGTAATTCATTAAATCTGTCAACTATCCATTCTAATTACTTAGCAAATAGTTAGTTAGCCTTCTGACTAACCATTTGCAAACTACTTCTGCAAAATAAGTCATATATAAATTCATAATTAATAAGTCCTCAAATGCAGGTTGACCCCTGCTGGCTTGTGAAATGCTTGAAAAGCTGTGATGAAATAGTGTCAGTTTAACCGATTGTAGCCGTCGCCTGCAATTTAAAAATCTTGCCTCTTGCTGACTTCCTGAAGTGTAACATTTGAAAGGGCCATGGGGGACAGCCATCAAGAAAATGCTGTTTGGAGAGGTGCTTCAGTCTCATTACGTAAAAGTGAGATTCAGACACTGACGGCAAAACGTGGAAGGGAAAAAAATTGGAGGAAAACTCCATCCAGAACAGATGAAGAAAAAGTAGCAGGCATTCAAAATTAGTGCCCTGACCCACAAAAAGGGGCTTGGACCAATTTCTCAAATTTCATCAATTTCCAATTTTTAGATACTGCTGAAATGCATGCTGGGAGTTACACAGAAAGGCTCAACTGAAATTCAGGACAAAGGGATCAAGAGAGCGCTGGTAAAAGAAAAGGTAGGGCGAGACAAAGTGTGTAAGAGGAAGAAACGGGGATGAAATGGGGGAATGTGGAAAAATGAAAGGAATATAAGGAGTGGGTCAAAGAAAAAAGAAAGAGCAGGCAAGAGACAGAGAGGGAGGAAAAGAAGAGAGGGAGGGATAGTAGGTCAGAGAGAAGGGAAGAAAGAGAGTGCAGCGGGAATAGCGGACAGGTTAATGTAGCTCCTGCAATGAAACACTCATAAAGGTTCCGCCCTCGGGCATCGAGAAGCCATTCCATCTCCCCATGCTTACAGCCCACCTCATACCATCCTCTAAATCATAGTCAAAATGCCTTCTGCAGTATTTTCATAAAAAAAAGGGGAACATGAAGAGACCCAAAGCAAGAAGAGCCCCCCATAACCAGAAAGTAAGTCACAACCATTTGAACAAATCCAAAAAGCTGTCAGATGCGTCTCCAAATGACTTATCGACCGGGTGTCGAAAAAGTTTATGTAGTTCAAGGCCATCGATCACTGTGGAAACTTTTTTAGCACAGATCTACATTTTAGCTCCCATGATTCTCTACTCCTTCGCTGCACACTGGACATTTATGCTTGTGTTTTTAATCCGATATTTGCTCAGACCAGCCAGTCGTATTTCTCATTCCTGACTCAAAACTCAGTGTCCGAAACTGACATTTAATGAAATGTGTAGGCTGTCATGTTGTGAGTTATGTACATCATCCACTGCTCACACGTTCTAAAGCAACACCTTTCATCAGGCGTACAGATGGTGCTTGGAGTGTAAGATTTATTTACGTCATGTTAAGCTGATAGAAATGTAACATTACAGTTTGAAAGCAGTAGCATTCTAAGGGGCAAAGACTAATCTGTACTTCTGGCACAACATCAGAGGAAACTGTTCCAGATGTCATTTGGTTCAGATTTCTCCCACCATATTTGCCTGTTATTTTGCCTTCTTCTTTTTTGCTGCTCTTACACACGTCCGTGTTGTTTTCTCTCAGCTAAATTTCATTACTCATCATTGCATGCTGAAGATGCCAATTTCGTGACGGCCGACACGTGAATAACCCCCCTCCCCAGCCACCCAGTCTTCAGTCCTCACTGCACACTTGGTCTAATTTCGTCACGACCCACTCTCGTCACGACCGACCCTCACGACTACCCCCCACCCTACCCACCCCACCTCACCCCACCAATCTGTGGCCCTGACTGTCACTTCTGTCCCCTTTCATGCTTTAATCTGCTCATCACTTTCATCAGTACATCCTTGGGGAGGAGAAGAAAATAAAAAAGAGATTTGAGGAAGAAATTTCCCTCTCAGTTTTGTCCCACTGAAAAAAATGATAGGAACCTCTCTCTCTCTCTGTCTCTCTCTGCCTTTCCCCCACAATGCCATTGCCAGCAACAAGATACTCTCGTTAAAGGTCAATGGGGAGTCAGGTCACCGTTGGATCGACCCATCGGCTCTCAAGCGAACCGGAAAATTAGGAAACCGCCGTTGATGCTCTAAGGTAACGGCGAGAAAGCGAAGCGCACTCTCAGCAGTGCAAAAACCCCACCCTCCCACCTCTATCGACACCCACCTTGCAGTTTTCATTAAATCTGAAGATCTTTTGACATGCCTCAGACAGCTGGTGGTGCCTATAAGGACTTTAATAGTTTAAAAGGTCTTCACCCCTCCAGGTTCAATTGTGCACCCACTGGTGTTTTTCAAATGATGAGCTCCACAACAACTGTACTAATTCAATAATGATTTGGACCATTTGGATTGTTTTCATTGAATTCAAGCTTTTGAAAAGTATGGCCTTCTTACCTCACCATGTAAAATGAAATTATGGTACCATTGTTCCTTTCATCATGTGAGCAGCATGTGCAATATGCCTTTGTGATTTCATTACAGCAATTAACAACTTAATAGATACCAGTGTTAAAGGGTAAGAAGTAGTGATCATGAAAATAAGTGGCATCATTTCTGTCTACTGCACACAGTGGGCCTTTATCAGGACATTGCTTATTCTGTTTAGTTTTATAAGGAACCCTCCGGAACTTCTGTTTTTGTCTGTGTGTAAATGGATAAACTATAGCCTTCTGGTACTCATTGCAGAATAGTTGGAATTAACTTCTGATAACAAATGTGTCCATCTGTATTACCAGAGAGCACATGGTTGTGTTACACTCACAGGTAATCACTGAAAATATACTTACATTCTCACGTGGGCAACATTTCACAGACTGAAGGGGAGCAGGTAATATTTTAGATGTGATTCTTTCACATGAATTTAATTTACATCTCACAGTACATTGTGATTTTAAAATGTTGACATTGCTCTTTAATTTCTTTTTATACCAAATAAAGCACAATTCACAAAAGATAATGGGCTGTCACACAAATTAATTCTGTCAACTTAATAGAACACTGCAACAGTTTTGGTCGTAGAAATGACAGCTGACAGACATGAAGTGGATTTCATTTCAGTATGATTTTGACAAGTTAATCTAATTTCTTAAGAAGTTCCACAAGCATTTCCTGTTAAACAAGAATTTACAATGCCACAACAAAATCTCTTCTAACACATTCAAGATGTGCACCTTCACCAACCCAGACAGCCTGTCCTTTATGAGAGCACTTAATATATATTCCTGAATAAGGGAACTCATCATGAAAGTGCAGTCACTGCTCCACAGGTTAAGTGTCTGGATTCAATCAACATTTGTTCTTAACTTTCATAATTAAAAGATTGTTTAATTGTTTAAGTATGTTCACAAACATACTTTGACAGCTACAGAAATCGCCAAAAGTAATGAAAAAAGCTACATTGAAAAAAAAACACATCTAATTAATGATAAACATTGATTGAAACGATGCCAAGGCTTCAATTCCTGATGGCAAACATTCATTTTTCAGTACACCTTTAAGTATATGTTTACCTCTCTTCATAGCAGTGAAGTCAACACATTTTTGATAAGCGGATACGTTAAGTGGGATTATATGCGGAGAGTAGTACTGAGCAGTTTTCCTGGTTGTAAAAAAAGGACATAACAATAAGAGATTCAGCAGCAGATCTGTGAGCGCTCTAGAGACCGCTGTCTGTCGCTCTCGTTGCGTTCGAGAAATGAATAGTCTGAGTGGGGCTGTCCTCCTGAGAGCAGTATCCTTTAGCAGGGCAGAATAACAAAGCCCATTGCACAGAATTGGGCATGTAATGAGTGATTTAAATGTGCTATGCGTGATCCCCATCCCAAAATGTCAGACTCCGAGAACAGCATCATGCCACCAACAATGTTCCTGGACCTTCTTTTTGCATTAAAAAAGCAGGGTGACCGGCAATGCAGGAATTAACTGATTAACTGTTTAGCCGACTGCTACGAGTACAACTGCTGTTCTTACTATGATGCTAAATGCTTAAATTACTACAAAAATTTGGAATTGTAGTAGTAATAGTACTTGGACAAAGTAAACTAAACCATTAACTTATTAACTGGTTAATTTATTGATGCTAGTACTATTACTGCTAGTAATACAATGCTAAATTCTGTTGTAACTACCATTAGAACTAATATTACTACTGAAATTCCACTTATTAGTTGTAGTTACAAGAACTAGTAGCTACTGCTGCTACCATTACTATAGCTATTTGTGCTACAACCACATCTGCTTCAACAACAAGTCAGGGAGGTGTTGTCTGGCTTAATTTCTTGTCAGTTTCTACTCTTAATTATGTTATTAGTGCAATCATTTCTGTGATCTGACATTTTAGCTAAATTTCATGATAAGCAACAAATGATAAGAAACGAATGATAAGCAAAGGGCTGTTCTGGAATCTCTATATGAAATATTTTACTATGGTCAAAACATTTTAGAGTAAGCAGTGAATAAGTTAATTGAGCCAGGATAATAGTGGAAACAATTTATGTTCAATATACACTAGCTGTCTCCCTCTCTCAGGCACTCACTTACACCAACACATTTAAGTTTTCTTTGTCATAAATGCAAACGCTCCAGCCCTAGTTTTTTTTTATAAGGTGTTTTCCTCCAAACTCGCAAAATCAGGATTGAGTAATATTCCTCTGTTACGCTTCTATCATGGTCAATTTGCACGCTGCTCACTTTTTTATCTCCTAAACCAGAGACCTCATCCGTTATTTATGTGTCATTGGGTCCCTCATGAATTATTTAACAGATGAGTCAAATCTACAGCTATGCCGCCAATCCTGTGATAAGGGTACAGCAAGGAAGAGGGAGGGGGAGAGAGAGGAGAAGGGAATGAGTGAAGGGGAAAAAGAATAAGAAGCAAGAAAGAGTGTGCAGAGCAAGAGAGGAAAAGGAATTTTTTTTAACTTTTAAAAGCCCTTTATTTAATGTAGCATTAAACAAACAGTGTGAAGTACAACTAAACTATGCACCAAATATTGTATTAAAGTATGATGCAGACTAATTCTGAACACAAAAAGTGAGAAGTGAACTCCACAGAAACCACTTACAATTTGCTGAAGATGTCATTACAAAAGTAGAGAGTTCTTTTACACTTAGTACAAGATGGAACTCTGTTAATATATCATTTACTGCAAAACTCCATTAGATAACTGTTAATTTTGTGGGAGGTAAACTCTGGCTTTAAGTCGTAGAGCCCAACCATAGGTTACAAGTTTCATGAACTTCTCAACAAGTTATCTCATGCTGTTTTCTCCATCTCATGAAGCAGAGAAGATCAAGAGTTAACGTTATCTCTGAGCCTCAGTAGAGCTGGCTGTGGGCCTGGATTAAGTCAACACTGGTCTGTAAAATTGTACAAATAAATGCAAACATTTGTGTTTTTCAGTCTCTTGTAAAGGACTGGGAACCCAATGGTTTTGCACCCTAACCCTGTGAATTCTCTTAGTCTGACAAACTTCCAACTCAGTGTAGGCCAAATGATGGATACACAACCAGACAGCTGCAAAGTAAAATAATGTGTACATAGACTAGATTGATTACTAGATAGTGGACTTCTGTACACGGGGTCATGACAGCCATTCTTTTCAATGTCCCTGTCTGTCTGAGCACCCCCAACCCCGATGCCGCCAAAACACAAACAGAGCGTCACCGCCTCGTCTAACAACCCTGATGGATGAGCCTGGCCATCGATAGATCCTCCCTCTCCATGGCGACTGGCTGACTCTGCAGCTGCTATTACCTGCTAATACCGTACATTAGCGCGTGCCCCTTTGGCATCGGCAGCCGAATCGATAATCGGGAATGAATACGTTGCACCGAGCATGACCATCAAATGATTACAATGTCGATGGCATACAGGACAAAGGATTACAAAAGGGGAGAGGAACTCTCTGTGTTTAACCGAGGGAAAAATGAGAGAGAGGATCTTTGGCTCCAGAAGGTAATGAAGCTAAAGCTGATGAATTGGACCCAAATAATAAATAAATTTTGTACATACTGTTTGCACATTAATATGAGGAAATCAATTGAGAAACTGCTTCATTGTGTGGTGTTTTAATATTGTGTCGTTTTGCTCCAGGGAAGTGGGCTGCTCATTAATCAAAAGAGTCTACAGCAGTGTGTCTAAGGGAGGTGTGTTGAAAGATTAGTGCCTCCGAGCTGCATAGTGGCCACTAGGGGTGCTCTTCCCATCCCAGGTTTGTTTTGGCTGGTTTCCATGAACAGCTGTGACTGGAGGTCCTCATTGGCAACTACCAATTGACTCAGCCTTACTGGAGGAAAATAGGGGTTAAAGCTTCAAAATCCTGAGCCTTACCCCTCTCTAGGATCCTAGCCTGCAATGCATCTGAAAATACATGAACTGAGTATATGTTGACTCTTTTTTCATCTAGTAGCATATCAGTCATGTATGTACACAGTCCTCCCCCTGAGGCTATGGGAGAAAGTTGCTGGGGTGGAACTGATCAGGTTCTGGTAAAAATGTGGAGGTGGAGGGGACAATTTAAAGAAATGCATGGGTTGTGAGTGTTTCCTGTTTTGAAAGTGGTTTTCTAAAAGCACTCTGAGCCAATGCATGAGCTTCAACGCCCCCCCGACACCAACCACCCACCTGAGCTCCCCCACACCAAACTTGGCCAGCCCTCCTCCCTGTCATCTCTCCCCATGGTGTCCCGGTGGAGCTGAAACAAGCCGTTAGAATTGTTTAGCTCCTGAGCTCTTGTCACACACACACACACCCAGCCCACACCACACCATTGAGCTGGAGAAAGAGAAACAGGAACCAGGATTAATCAGTCTTTCACTTACAGAGAGTGCTTTTTAACCCCCCCCACCCCAGCCCCAAACCCAGCCTGTCCCCCATACAGTCCATCACCTCACCTGCTCCCAAAATCTAAGGCCAAAAAAAAGATGGGGGATTTGGCCACACAGCCAATGACAAGCAGTTTGATGAGTTTGTGGGAGAGAGGGGGCGTCATTTATAAAATAAACTCCTCAGGCAAGAGGGGTAGGGGGAGAGCACTGCCAATGTAAAAAACAGAAGAAAAAAAACTGAAAAGAGAGTAAAGAAAAGGAAATCATTGAAGATGAATGCTTTTTTGTCATTTTGTTTTTCAAAACAATTTTTCAGCCCAGAACTCAGAAGGCTGGATGTTTGAAAAAGTTCCCCAAGCAAACTGTGGGGGAGGAAGCCTAGTGGGCGTGGGGGTGGGTTGGTGGGCGGGAAGATGGCGACCATACTGCGCAGCAGCAGGAAGCAGAGTGTCACACATTCCTGAATCATCTATTCAGATCAACTCCCGCACTTGTCAGGATTCGCAATTGAGCTCACCCCCTGTCCACACCTGCTGTTACCTTTCAACGGTTCGACTACACACATTTATACAGTCGGTTGCCTTATCCACGAGTATATGGTTCCAGGACCCCCGCGGATGTGCCAAAACCATGGATGCTCAGGACACATATATAAAATTAAGTAATTTTACCCTATACATGTTCATGTTCAACTTGAAACTCCACCTATATGTACTACTAAGAACGGCTTAAACCCACATAAATCATACTGACAACAATATTCTAGCATATGTTACGTGCAGGAATTTCAAATGTTCTTTTTCGAAAATATTATGGATTTTTTAAATAAATTTTCGAACCGCGATCGGTCAAAGCTGGAGATGCCAAACCCACGGATAAGAAGGGCCGACTTTATACTCATACATGTATATATTCACAAATGTATTTCCACATTTAAAGACCTACCTAAAATACTGAGATTTCAGCTACTTCAACGGTGAGGTAAGGGCACAAGCAAGAAATTGCCAGTGTGTTACAATAACTTTACTGACGGAGAGATTCACACTCCGGCTGGTTCTGAATAGGAAAAAAAGTGTTGACGATTATAAAAGATGCTGTAATAAAATTGTTACACCAGAAGTCCTGATCCCCCAGTCGTACATTCTCTCTGCACAGACTTACAGTGCACACACAGACCCACGTCCATTACCACCCAGTCAAACACCTTGTACTCCCTAAAAGCTTTCCTGTGTCAACAGCAGACAATGTTTTGGCAGTAATGTCGAAAGCCGCTCAGGAAGCTATCACAAAAAGTGCTGAAAGTCTGGCACAGAAACAGAGCAACCGTATACCAGGCCATGGATAACACCACTTTGAATTGTATTATGAGATTTCAATACTCATCAGATGGCAAGAGATTTTACTGTGCGGTAATAATATTGGACTAAATCACAGGAGACTATCAGATTCATAATTCCTTTGTTGCCTTTTTCGCACCTCCACAGTTGAAGTCACCAACTCTTCTGGGTCAATTTATTATTAGAATCACTTAAACCCTAAAACAGCTGTAAACATTTGCCCTTTTAAAAAAAATATCTATTTGGCTAATATTAAATCCCTCTTTCATATGATAATACTTTTTATACAATTAGCTGCGTGTTTGGTTTCAGGAATACTTTAAACTTTTACAAGCACCTACAAAGTCTGGTGAATGTCTATATTGTTTCTTAGGGATGATTTTTTCTGGATCATAACTATGATTTAACCTCTGGCACTGAAATAATGCTTAATTAAAAATTCGCTTTAAAATGGATGGCTTTAATAATTTATATATTTAAATTTTTTGGGTGAGGATGATAGACAGACAAGACTTTGTAATTGTTTCTTTACACAAGGGAGTTCAAATGAAGCATTCTACATTACATATTTTCAATCCAAAGTGCATATCCATTCAGTATGAATGCACTGTCCACCTCTAGCTCAGCTGGCATAGCTGTTGTCTCCTTCTCCATTGAACGCATTTCTTGGCCAAGTTTAAATATTTTTGTTCTTTCCCCATTTTATCAGCCTGAATTCAGCTGTCCCCACACCACCGGCCCATAACAAAAGATAGGCCACTGATGGAGGCTGACAGTGGACAGACGCAGACTACGCTAACTGAGAAAGTTAGCATTGAGTGTTAAATGAGGACAGCCTTGACATGCTGCATTATTCAATATTATAACCATTATTAGCAAGCTTAATAAGGGAGTCTAGACGTCCTGGAAGGAAGCCTTGTACCCCCACCCCCCCACTATCTTCAAGGCCAAGCTGTTTAAAAAGACAAACATCCTCCATCGGAGGACTCATTGTCCAAGAACAAAAAATGAAAAAAAAAGGTAATTAAAGAAAGAAAGAGAGGCTTAGATGAATAATGGAGTGAGTTCTCATCTGCTGGTCTCCACCTTTGCTTGCTGAGGATTTTCTAATGCATCATTCAAACAGGGGGACAGTCTCTGGATCGAAACGTGAGGTTTTTTTACATTTTAATATGAAGTCCGCCTTGTTAAGTTTACACAATGTCCTCATTATTTCCACCTAAAAATGAGCAGTTATCACAGCATGTATACGGTAATTTAACTCAATCAGAGGTCATACCAGCCCTCTCATGAACTCTCTAAGAAGTGCCTTAGCATTGTTGACTTACATACCAATGAACATGATACAACATAACCTTATATTTGACCAGGTGAAGTCTTTGAAACAATAGAAAACAAATGTTTTTGCACCATATTTTCATGGCAGCATGGTGCTGGCCGCAGTTTCACCATTGTCTTGACATTCTTAGATCTTACCATTTGAAACATAATTTCAATGGATTGTAATACTCACTGTAAAAGATATACAGAGGTATAATCTTGCCGAACGCTGCCATGCAGATAAAAAACCTAACAGAAGCAGAAGTCAAACAGCTGTTTGGTATCAGAGCAGAGATTTGATGAGTAATCATAAAATGACAAATACCACAATGGCTTTGGACAATTTTCAGAATACAGTGATTATATGACTTTTTATGTTTGCATTCAGAAAAAAAAAATATTTGCATTGTGAAAATACATTCCTCCTGTCATTTCTATTGTTAGGTCATGTTGATGTAAATGTTCGCCCAAGCTTTGATTTCTGAACATCAAATCTTTTCTGCACCCTAAAGCATGTCATATGTCCTCATGTGGTTGGTCTTCTCTTCTACTTGGTGTCTCTCACTAGCTGATTGCATGGATGGGAATACCGTCAGCTTGAGGCAGGAAAATTGTGATGCTTCCTGGAGGAGCAAGACTGGACAGAGGAGGAGAAAAGGGAGACTGGCAGGCAATCAATGAGGTTCCTTTGAAGAGGAGCATTTTGATTTGGCTTCCATCGCCACTCCTCACGGTTTAGTGGCCCCTGTCCTCTGATTGCCATGGTTTTCACAGAGCCTGAATTAAAAACTAAAGAAAGAGGCAGATGATGAGTCATTTTATTTTGTGGTAATTTAATGGTGGGTGTGTTTAAAGACAAAATGAGCTTGGGAGATTTAGGGGGCATAACTGAGCTTCAGATAATTCTGGATGGCTGTATTGTTCTCGACTGTGTGGCTTTTTCAGGAAAGGAACAGAACTGATATACTTGCATAAAACATTGTAGACTATGTTACAATGCAATAACATGCTAGTGTTAGCAGGTTCTGGCGTACCAGTTTCCGATATCCTAGATTCAATCAGTGTTTTAAGTGATATTTTTTATTCAAAACTTCTTTCGCAGTCATTTTTTTGCCACCTTCAGTGATCACAAAACGAATAATAAAACTTGTTTACCTTTGTTTACCTAAATTGTACCCCCTTTTCCTAATATTATTATTTTTGGATCAAAAGCCACTCACCGTCTATCAGCAGTTTCAGTGTTAAATTCTAAAACCTGACTTTCAAACAGCTGGAATTAAGAGATGGAATTCTGATACATGGGAAATGATTTGTTGTCACTAGAGAAAAGCAGGAAGGCTATAGGGAATTCCAGAAAGCTGAGACATTGTAGCTTCAGGAGTTTCCAGCAGTTTCTAAATCATAATGTGTCACCAACTGGGAAAGTTCCCTAGACAGGATGCTGTGCTGCTTCATTAGATTTATATTAGAACTTCCCTGAGAAGTTATTACGGTTAGACAGCATCAGTAGTGATGGAAGAATTAAATATCATGACACCAAAAGTAGGTGGAGCTACAATGCGTTACCAGTAGCTCAATGGGTCAATCCAATTATTGCTTTGTTGAGCAGAGTGCAACGTTTTTATTGGTGGAAACAAGTCCGAGTCTGTCTGTGAGCATCTTTATAGTGCTGGATATCACTTTACAGAAAAGTTTTTTTTTTTATATACTGAGGCAATATAAAAGGTATCATTTGTCTGAACAGAACATTTTGCACATTCTTCCCTTACTCAAAACCCTGTCAAGCCTGAAATTTGTATTGTTGAACTTCTGTTCAACTTTATCCTCAAAGCATATATTAATATTTCCAACTGTCAGGGAGACGGAGGGCTTGGTGCTTTTACCTAAACTAAATTATGTGCAGGAGAAGGCCAGAGCATTCATTACTATGTGTTTGGTTGTCCTGTGACAGCGTAAAAGCCGTGTTTGGACACCCTGGTGTAATATCAGATTCTGGCTTTCCACAGCTTCAGGGTATGGATTTTATGTGACGTGAAAATAAGAATCTGCCATGCTCGTAAAGCGTACCCCTGTGCCATCGTTAACTGAGTCCCTGCCTGTGAAAAACAAGCCGACCAGTGATACAGTGCTTACTAAGGAGCTGGGTGTACTGCAAAGCATATATGATTTTATGATCATAAGGCTAACATGTGGGTATACTGAGGAGGTGGGTACTGTATAGTGTATATGTAATAATGGATTTATTATTATTATTGTTGTTGTTATTATTATCAATAATATTAATAATAATAATAATAATAATAATAATAATTAACCATGACCTTCCATTTATCTTTTTCCCCTTTCTTTTCACAAGTGTGAATTGACAGCAAAAATTCTAAAAGGTTTCAGGTCAAACTATACTGAAGGACTGAAATATAGCACTTCTGACTGAAACACATACACATAGACAGGCTGTGGAAGCTTATAAGAATAAGAGCATGGCATGTTCAGCCAAATGAATTGAATTCCCCTGGAGAAGGGCACAGCTTACAGTGTCTTAATCCTGCATTGCATTCAGAGTTGTAGGGAGTTAATTGGCAGAAAAAATGAGCCCTGGAAGAAATGGTAAAGGCACGCATAAATAAGAAAGAAAAAAGCATGCATAAATAAAAAGACTTCTGATATCAGGCCCAGTACAGAAGTAGTGGTAGAAACCATTTCCCGGCACATAGCCGGTGGACTGATAACCTGTGGGATAATTAGGGGGGGCGGAGGCATGCACTGTGCCAGCCCTTGTCGGCTTTGTTTGGCGCACATTACAGTTGTGAGGATTGGTGGTGGCAGTGCCGATGGAGTTACCCGTTTGAACCAACCTCTATTGACCCGGGTCAGCTCTGCAGGAGTCAGCAGCCTCAGGCCAGAAATATGCTGAGAGACGCATTGTGTGTAGGAGTAAAACACTCACACACTCGCACTCACACAAGCAGATAAACATCACAGGTATGAAAACACATACACATATGCACTGTACACACATACCCACTCACTCTCACACACAAGCACACTCACACCACATGACGCAGCCACATACACAATTACAAAGAAGAAACAGAATAAATAAAATCTGATAAAAAATCATTCAGCCACATTTACTGCCACACAGGTACAGTTCCTTCAACGTTAACTGAAAGGCAGAAAAAAGGTTTTTCCGTGTGGTACGTTTAAAACATTAATAAGCCTGGGCTATAGTAGGCTACTGTCTGCATTTTTCCAGATTATATGTATCTGAGAGGTATACAATGTCACTGAAAATGCACTCTGTGTCTGTTAAGTATTAAAGTATTTTAGTTCGTGGAGAGAATAGAGACAGCAGCTATTATGGTCATGGAAGGGAAAAGACAGGGATCAAAAGAAAATATAGAATACATAATTATTTGTTAAAAAAAAAGCTCTGATGACTCACTAAATGGTCTTTGCTGGGGAATCTTGGAGAGTTTACCCCAGAGAGGGAAAATCACACAGAGCCACACATTAAAGGCCTACAGACTCGTTTTGGTGCTTTCAGCCCGTATATCACATCTTGTTGTTTGAAGATGGGTTTGCACAATGATCCAAGTTAGAAAATATACATTTAAGGATATCTTAAGTATTTTTTGGTGGCAAATTCAATTGTCCTCTCCTCCTCTTCTAAAGTTACTTGACAAATGTGGAGTGTAAGTTTTTTATTCATTTCTGTGAACTACTATGTCACCACTCTCCAGTTATCCAAGCATTTTTGCAAGAAAATGTGGACATAAATTTAAAATAACCCAACAACACTGAGTTGAATGGCATGCCCTGTGTAGAATCTTTAAGCTTGGGTTTTGTTTCAGAGGACATTTTATCCCAGATAACAGAACGATTGGGGATTTTGATATCTGACATCCATTTGTTTGCTGGGACAGAAAAATCTTCTTCATTGGATTTGCAATTGATGAAAATAGTGGATTTTGTGGATAGCATTTTCTTCCAGGCCTTATTTTTCTGATGTTCTGCTGATATGTAGTATGTTGGTAAAAGCTTGTATTCCTGTGATAGTTTCTTTCTGTGATGAATTGGTAATATACCACAGGAATGGCAGGAGAAATGTCTCACTTTTTTCACATTGAAGAAAAGATGTCTTTATTCATCTTTTGTTTTCTCTCTGTGTTGATCAAAGAAGTTGGATGATAATTAACGCATACTTTAGAGGTCATTTCCCCTGTTAAGCAGTACTGATATTAAAAGTTATATTCATTGATTAATTAGCTGCTAAGCAAGACATGGTAACTCAGCTGCCAAAATAAACACACTTTAATTCAATTTCCCGCCCACACTTTCGCTTTGGTCCATGCCAAATCTCGTCAGGGAGTCACAGTTTTAATAAAAATGATTCTGTGGCCCTTTGGGACACTGAACAGTTATTTAAGGAGGCTCATCAGCATCTTATAGTGGCCAGATTTTCATAAGAGTACATGTTTTGCCCTATTTTTCATTTTGATATGATAATGACCAATTTAATGCATTAAATAATTTGTATTAAAACAATTTTAAGTGTTTTAGACACATGAAGTGACCTAAGACAACTCTCATGTAGAGTCATCTTTCCTGAGATCCATTAAAGCTCGTCCCTGTGGCATTTTCAAACAGCTGTCTTTCTTCTCTCTAAAAAGCAAAAATACTCCATTTTCCATGCTAACCCAGTCTGACAGCCCAGTCCAAATATTTGCTCTTTGCTCCTTTGCTCAAACTGTGTTTCACCACCGAGGGAATCAGCCCATCCTTTGACTCATTTAAAGGATCCATTATCCCCTTTAAAAACGTGGTAGTGCAATAGTGGCCTTCTGAGACGCAATTCTTGCAGAAATGTTTTCTTTCCCTTCTGGTGTCTCTAAGAAAGCAGTGATATATATGTTTCAACGCCTTTCATTCAGGTCTGCACTGTCCATTATGATATCTTTATTAGCAACTTGTCCCCACTTTTTTTACATCATATATTTTCCATAGAGACTACTTCATGGTTTCTAGTTAGTAGGGGCTTTCAACATGTAAAGTGCTCCATATTTATTACTGTGCAAAAGCACATTCATATATAGCAATCAAATCTTGCTCATTATGATATTAGCATGTTATTACACAGTCAAAAACACACAGTGCTGTAAAAGAAGTGAAGCATGATTTCATTAAATTAATTACATTTTGCATTTGAATTTTGCATTAAACTCTGCATTTGTTGTTGTGGTTCATAGTTTCTGTTATTTAGGAGCTTCTGACATATAAAAAAATCAAAGCCAGTGTATCACAATGAGTGGCCAGCAAATGAATTCCCGGTTAATAATTTGCTTTCACACATACAGCTTTTTGTCACAGCCAGTCAAAACCCTGAAAAAGAAGACAAAATACCAGACCCCCCCTCCCAACCAGACAACCCCAACCTGCACCCTTTCCCCATGGAGACAGTACTGTCACAAATCATATCTGACCCAGAGAGGTAACGGTACTGTTCCCTGCTGGTGCGCAGATTATAGTGGTCATTGATGACCTTTGACCCATTGACCCAGAGAGCTGATTCTGGGCCAATGGGACCCAGGCCACACGGTTGTCACATTCCTTGAATAACAACAAGTGGTGAACCGTCTGGGTTAGCATGATCTTTGCATTCAGGTGGTATAATGGTCAGGAAACTGGGCTTGCACCTCAGAGGTTACAGTTTTGTTTCTCAGGTGGGACACTCCTGTTGAACTCTAAAGTGGGTATTTTAACCTGACTTGTTTTGGGAAATATCCATCTGTATAAAAGGTAAATGTGAAACCATAAAAGTAAGCAGTATAATCACAAAGACCAATTTTTAAAAAAAAATCAGGGGCCTCGTTACATTGTGCAGGCCACTGCTGAGAATCTTTGTGTCCTTCTCTCCTTCATCTTCTGAAATCAATGCACATGTCTTGAAGAAACACAGTTTGTATGACAGCTCCTAACCAGGTGACACGATTTCCTGTCCATGATTTTTAAGTCAAAGCGTAGAGTCAGATACAGAAATTAGTAATACTACTGTGTGTGGATGGCCTCATAGCAAATCTCACATGTCAAAGCTATGAACTCCTGGTGTCTGAGAGCCATCCGGAAACTGCTGGAGAAATTATCCGGCCGTCATTTAACCTGAACGAGAAACGAGTTCCCTTGCCAGACACACATTCCTACAATTAATGATGAAAATGATAAATCAAATGTCCAAACGTGAATGTAAATAACAGACTGGGATATTGTGATATCATTTGAGTCACTTCCCAATGTGCAAATAAGATGCAGCAATGACAATACACACTGTAACACAGATGGACATTTTAAACATATTTACGATAAAGGAATAATAACCCCAAATAGTGCTAGGACTCACTGCTGTTTTTTCAGATTTTGTCTGAATTCCTTTTTTCAGATGGTCATCTCTATTCAATTATTGAGATACCAGAAAATAAAATTTACATTTCGGTATGAGCTTGGTTTGTCGTAGTGACAGGCATGTCAGTGTTATCCTACTTTCCTAATAACAATGGGAGTGTGTGTGTGTGTGTGTGTGTGTGTGTGTGTATATGTGGCCTCTTCAGGCCCCAGCACACTCCACCTGAGCAAACCGTAACTGCACTTTGTCACCTTTTTCCTCGCCTTAGACAGGTTTCATTACTGTGCTTAATCTCTGTGTTGGGAAGCTGTCTGCCCTGCCATTGTGAATGGGCATGCCACTGCGCTACCCATTTAATTAAACGACCTTACCCATCCCCTCCCCCCACCACGTCCCCACCCGCACCACTCTGACCTTTCCATCACAGTCTTGTGGCCTTTGTTCCTTCAACAATCTCTCTTGGTGGGGGGGGGGGGGAGGTGGGCTTTGCAATCTTGTTTTTTCTCAAAAGGAGTCACAGTTTTTTTTATCTCTGCCATTGTGTCCGATGTAATCTTGGGGCTCTGATGAAATGACGGCGAAGCCTGGAACCAGTGGGGTCAGGGTTATCAGTGGTTGCCCTTTCAACCTGGCGACCGACGATCAGCCGCTTTGTTCTGCTCATGCCAACAGACATCACATTGCTTGTGGCACGTCTGACCATGCAGTAAATTGTTTTGTTTTACTTTATTATTACTAAACTGAAATATGCATTACAAATGCTGTAATTCTTTAAAAAAAAGGCTAAATGTCCTCCAGGTGCCAGGGTATTTTCAACAAATCATGTAACCATGATCATTTGTATTAAAATGTTTCTTATTCTGAGATCTAATAAGTAGTAATTATATGATTTCAATGAAACTCACAAACGTGTCATTTTTTCCAGTATGTGACTATAAGAGCACTCATTTTAATCCAAATTGTACATACTGAAAATCCAACTGACGAGTTATAAATTTGATTACTTTCCTGCTTATTGGAAAGGCAAAATAAGCCCTCAATTTTTAATTAAGTTGAAGAGGATTTTATACATTTTTATATTTTTATTATCAGCAACAAACATTCAAGGTTTTAGAAAAAAAAAATTGCAGAAAGTGTTAGTAACCCTAGAGTTTAAAAGTGGAAGTATTCCTTCCAAATAACAAAAGAAAAAGATCCAACCAACAGCTTTCCCTAATTAATGAGAAACATATGGATTAGCAAAGGATATAAAAGTGTATGACAGAAAGTATAAAAAGCCCGAATGTGGCAGGTCCCTCAAAGACATTCTTTTGGAAAGTGAATCTTAAATTAATGAAAGCAACTCCGGTGTAAAATGTTGCTGTAAGTCTCAGCACCAGAATGTAAGAGGCCCATTCAAGCCAAACTAACTTCCTGATTTTCATGTAAGAAATAGTTGAAAAAAAAGAAGCAGGAAGGACTTAGATGTAGTAGAACTTATTTCCCCTTCATTTACTTAATAACTTTATGCAACAGGCTAGTTATATCTATACAGTAAGCAAAAACATACCTCTGTAAGGACTGATTTTATTTCCCACTCTGTGCCTGGATGGGAACCCAGGACTCCAGGCGACCTCAGCCTGGCCACAGGAGGATTGTCCATAAGGGCCCATAAAGCCCAGCTGGACACACAGACAGAGAGGGACAATTCAGGGCTTCGGGTGTCACATGTCTTCAAAGAGGACTCTACAGTGGGGCCATAAAGCCCTGCAGCCACTTCAATGCTGTACAAGCCATAAACACTGGGAAAGACTGAGGGGGGCATGTGGATGAGCTGTAGTGTTGGAAACAGATGTCACTGAGGATTATTGGAATGTGTTGCATTGTGTACCCACGTCTGTAAATGAGTGTGTATGTACATAGCCTTGAGAGCACCCCTTCAGGACTTCATCCTGGGTGATGGGGGAGAGCAAGTGAGGGTATAATTAAGGGCACACCTGCCATAAAAGTTAGTGGCTAACAACTGCCATTTTGCTGACTTTCCCATCCATTCAGGATGAAGGGTGAAAGGGTAATTGTCCCTCAATTCCTTTTGTGCCTGTAGGGGGGTCTCATGACAGTAGGCTAAGAGGGAAGAGGGTTGTAGAGTGTGCCTGGCAGAATCCTATTGGATGACCGTAGGATATTGGGGAGTGGAGGGGGTTGCTCAGGATGGCATTTAAGGGAAGCTTAGTGATACATTCGGGGAGCATTGCTTAACAAGCTCCTGGCGGCCATAGTCCTTTCCGGAATAATGGGGGGTGCATACTTTGCTGTTTATCCTTGTCTTGTCTTGTTGATATCTCTGCATGTAACATCTTGATGGTGACAAATCTTGTGCACTGCAATAAACATTGTTACATCTTCTATTCACAATAATGCTTTCTATTCATTCTATTTCATCTAGGTGTGTGAACAAGGGGCATCCAGTGTGGCAGCTGAGGTACGGAGGCTTTCCAGAGGTTTGTCACGGATACAGGGCCCCAGGTTCTGCAGCCTATCCTGTTCCACTTGTAACAGTTGTCATAAGACGAGATGGGTATGCTCCCTAGGATCTCAACTCTAGCAGATCTAGGCCTAGAAACCTCTGAGTGTAGCCAGACACCACTGTAGGCAGATGGATGTAAGCCAAGGCTGTAGGCAGCCAGACACCATAGCAAGCCACTGGGTGTAAGCCTAGGTTGCAACAAGTCCCTTTAGGTTGTAGGAGCGGTCAGACACCATGGCAGACCATTAGGGTGTAAGCCTAGGCTGTATGCAGCCAGACACTGCGGCAGACCACTGAGTGTAAGCCTCGACTGTACTACTGTCATAGACCTCTGAGTGCGGCCAGACACATAGCAGGCCACTAGGTGTAAGCCTAGGCCGCAACAAGTCATAGACTTCCTAGATCCGCTGCGTTCATATCTTAGGTTGGGGACCTGAATCCTGGGGCGAACCTGGTTATGCCCTGCACTCTGTTGTCAGCACCTGTTTATCTGTTTGATAACTGCCTATGGAAGTGTGCGTAGAAGTCTGTGTTTCATTGTTTAAGTTCCCTTTAGGTTTGATACCTTGTGTTGCCCTAGACTACAAGCGGATTCCACCGTGGTACGAGTGGAAATCAACTACTAAGCGGCAACATGGAGAGGACACAACATAACTGACATCACTGCAACAAAAACACACATTTGTCACCTAACTTTCTTTCCCTCATAAACTAACGTCTTCCTTACACCTCACACAATCTTCCTTAGCAATTCAGAAAATTGGATTTAATGGTGAATTTCAATGTTTGCACTGACAGGTCAATTTTAGGATATCTTCCCCAAAGAGACATGTATATGGGTTTATTGACAGATATGTTTTTATAGACATATGAGTTTTTAGCAATTATCTATTGCCAACTATGCCGCAGGAGTGCATAACATTTGCTTCAAATGATCAAACATTCTCTGATACTTACCTTCACGCTCCCTCCCTGTGGAGGATGTTTACACTCCACTCCAACAATCTGAGAGAGATGTCTTGTACTACAACGTTAAGTTACAGCTATTGCTGAAACAGTCACAAGTTTTCACAAAAGTGGCGATAAATCTGAACAACTTGCAATTATTTGGAAATCAATCTGCCAAGCACCAGCTGCGGTCGAGCGTTATTTTTATTTATTTGTCAGTTTTATTTGAGAAGGAACAGAAAATCCTGTGCAAAAAAATAACAAAAACCTAAGAGGCTCGCCATTAAGCTACTATAACCATACTGATGCATTAAAAGCACATTATACAACAGCGGTAATTATTAGATAAGCATCGCCTCCGTGTCTGGAGGGGGCACTCAGTCTTATGGTGATGAGCCTTCTCCTCTTTACCCATAAATATCAGCATTTTTCCACTTCTCTCACAATATTATAAATTCATTTTTAGTGAAAGTTGTTAAGTGTATGGACCACAAAGGTGCAATAACTACTTGTGTTATTCACTTAAAGTCATGAATCAAAAAGTTGTGTGTCTTTTTGAGATTGTCCTGGGCTCAATCTAGAGTTGTGGATTCAATCAACATTTGCTTCAGTCTTTAAATGTCAATTAATTGCATGTGGTTTTTTTCTTTTTTTTTTTTTTTTTTTTTTTTTTTACAAAAGTAGTTTGTGGATTCCGCAATTAAGATGAACACCTACGTGCACACATACACACACACACACACACACACACAGCAGCATCAGAAATGGGTAGGGATGTGTGTGTGTGTGTGTGTGTGTGTGTGTGTGTGTGTGTGTGTGTGTGTGTGTGTGTGTGTGTGTGTGTGTGTGTGTGTGTGTGTGTGTGTGTGTGTGAAAAAGGGCAGAGGTAGGCAGAATCAGGTAGCACAGCCTTGCCATTGAGTAGTGTTGGTACGGTCAGAAATAGTTAGGACAGTGTAGCCAATGAGGAGGACAGGCATGGCACAGGCAGACCTGGTCAATGAGAAAAGCAGATACAGGTAGACCTGGCTGCTCAGAGAAGGCATACTGTGCTCCCACTGAAGTCTGGGAGTAGTGCTAATAGATCTGAACTTAAGAAGCTTTAAAGCTGTGAAAAATACAACTGAAGAAAATCTTTGTGGTTAACAGTACAGTACAATGGTTAAGGACCTGTGCTGTAACTTAGAGATTGCAATTTTGCAAGATAGGGCACTGCTCTTGTATCTTTATGCAGGGAGGAAAAGGGGAAAGAAAGCAGAAGACAGACTGGTGGACAATAATAAAAGAAGAGACAGTGAAAGAGCATCAGTAATGGGTAAAGAGAGAGAGCATACCCAACCTTTGGAAGCTGCACACATTTAAATGTGTCCTCACCATGGATTCGTCCTCCACAGCTAACCACAGGCTGCCACCCACTGGACTTCACTCCATCTGTACGCACACCAGGACTACCGCACACTGGACCACCGCACACTGGACCTCACTTCATCTGTACTCACACCAGGATCACCGCACACTGGACCTCACTTCATCTGTACACGCACCAGGATCACCGCTCACTGGACCTCACTTCATCTGTACACACACCAGGATCACCGCTCACTGGACCTCACTTCATCTGTACACACACAAGGATCACCGCTCACTGGACCTCACTTCATCTGTACACACACCAGGATCACCGCTCACTGGACCTCACTTCATCTGTACACACACAAGGATCACCGCTCACTGGCCCTCACTTCATCTGTACACACACCAGGATCACCGCTCACTGGACCTCACCTCATCTGTACGCACACCAGGATCACCGCTCACTGGACCTCACTTCATCTGTACACACACCAGGATCACCGCTCACTGGACCTCACTTCATCTGTACACACACAAGGATCACCGCTCACTGGCCCTCACTTCATCTGTACACACACCAGGATCACCGCTCACTGGACCTCACTTCATCTGTACACGCACCAGGATCACCGCACACTGGACCTCATTTCATCTGTACACACACAAGGATCACCGCTCACTGGACCTCACCTCATCTGTACGCACACCAGGATCACCGCTCACTGGACCTCACTTCATCTGTACACACACCAGGATCACCGCTCACTGGACCTCACTTCATCTGTACACACACAAGGATCACCGCTCACTGGCCCTCACTTCATCTGTACACACACCAGGATCACCGCTCACTGGACCTCACCTCATCTGTACGCACACCAGGATCACCGCTCACTGGACCTCACTTCATCTGTACACACACCAGGATCACCGCTCACTGGACCTCACCTCATCTGTACGCACACAAGGGCTGTTGCCCATTGGACCTCACTCCATCTGTACACACACCACTGGACCTCACTTCATCTGTACGCACACCAGGGTCACATATACGTCTCTAAAACTTTCATGTCCTTAACATGAACAAAAAGTATAGAACATAGTTTTCATTACTATGATTAACAAGAAAAAACTGGAAACTAAAATACAAAGAGTACAGAGAGAATTTGTCATAGAAATCACTCACAGAATGTTGTTGTTGCTGTACTTTTTGCTAACGTGCTGTTGCTGTGTTGCTGGAATCCTGGAGTGAGAGTGCCTCATGGCTTTAAAAATGTGATCTAAGGTATGCTCAAGGCAAAACTGCCCAGGGATGCTCAGGGACCTGTGCTGAAAAGGCTTTTATCCTCTTACTCGGATCTCACTAGGATACTAAAACTCATCCCCAGCCCAATAATTTTGCTCTTTTTTGATCTCTTTCTTTGTATTATTTTTATTCATGTTGTAGGATGATTAATTGTGGAACATGATTGTAGGGTTTTTATGGAAGAGGTCATTGAGGCTGCCCTGTTTATTGTGATAAGCTGATTGATTGTTGGGCAAAAAAGAGCTGATCATCTTTACCGAAGAGCTCAATTTAAAAACAGAGAGTGGGAGAGATATTGAGCGAGTACAAACAAGCGTGGCACATTAACAGCAAGCAGCCAATTTATCGAGTGGTGTATTTGAGGCCGCAAAATGCACAAAGTTTCAACTTATAAATGCAGGAGCAGAAATTGTATGTTGCAACAAGAGAGGGTGGAAAGAAATTAGTTGGGAGGGAGAGAGAAATGGAGAGACAGAAGTGGCGAGAGAGTACAAACCTAGAGGCCTTGTCCAGCTTCACCTTCAGGCTTTCTTAGGGCTGTCACATTGCTAAAGTGCTGCTTATGCATCACCCTGGAAACTAGAGATTGACAGACTTGTTAAATGATTAATTGGTCATCTTGTGGCATCACAAAGATCGAACACTTCTGTGTGGTTCTCAAGGTTGACGGCCATTTTGGCAGGAATGACATTAATGACACCTGTAACAGAGGGCAAAACATTCGGACATACAGATATATCTCCATTTTCATATATTTGGACTGTAATTCTTTTATGTCTAGAGCACACATGTTCCAAAGCATGTCTCCCATTTATTTCAGATAGGATGTGTTCTAAGCCAGGGATGGGGACATTTCACTTCCAATGAAGTCAGACCTTGAAAAGTCACTGTTGCAATTTCAGAAACACATTCACACACAGGAAATACATTTAGGTTGAAGTATGATATGCAACTGGATTTTAAGGATATTAAATATGGATTTAATATTTGCAAAGTTATTGAACATATCATCAAAAATGTATACTGTAAAACTTCCCAAAAAAAAAACACGTAGTCAAACAGCATGTATTTTATAATAGCCTGGAGCACTTCATATTTCAACAAATAAACATCTCTTTCCAATAAAAGCCTGGTAAAAACAAGTGCTTAAGTTGCCATAGATAAAACAGTTTGCACAGTCAATGAAATATTCATCATAAAGCCATGATATTATCTCTGTTCACTGTTGATAAAGGTATTCTGTGCTTTTGTATATTTCCAAGATTTGGTGGATGCGTAAGTAGAATTTTGTACCATGAAGTTATGTTCAGATGTTTTATACAATATTCAGCTCAGGCATCTCGCAGTTTGATATGCAGCTGTGTCAAACACAATAAAAGCCTGTCTCCAACAATATCCTATCTCTTATAAGTACCTTGCGTATTGGTTGTGAAAGTAAATAAACTCCTGGGCTATTATTTGAAGTTTTACAGTATATGAATATTTTCTTGATCAAAAACACATAATGTCACGATGCCTTCAGGTATGGACCAGTCTCTCCCAGAGGCTGCGTCATGTTCTCGGGTCCCTGGGCCCCTATCTTCAGCTTTCCGGAAGCTACAGGGAAGCAGGGGGCAGGAGCTGCGGAAGGGAGATAGCTTGTCAATGTGGAGGAGAGCGAAACAGAACAGCTCACGGCTCATTAGAGATCAAATGCGGGGTCTTTTTTATCCCTGTCCTGCGTCGCTCACACAAAGCCGCAAGGCTGGCAGGGAAGCACGGTGCACTCGTGTTGTGTGTGCTGGTTACGTCAGCAAACACCCACACACACAAGAACATACACGCGCACACACACATACACACGCGGCCACACACACACACACACCCATACACACACACCCACACAGTGGCACAGAGAGTACACACACACACACCCACACACACACACACACACACAAACTCACAAGCACACACAGCGGCACAGAGAGTACACACTCACACACACACACAAGCACACATAGTGGCACAGAAAGAGATACATACACGCGTGTGTGCACACACACGCACACACAGCAGCACAGAGAGTACACACACACACTCACTCACACGCACACACAGCGGCACAGAGAGTACACACACACACCCACACACACACGCACACATGGCAGCACAGAAAGAGATACACACACACACACACACACACCCATGAGGTACACAGAGAGATACACACATGCAAACACACAAACACCCACACAGCGGCACAGAGAGACACACACATACACACACACACATCCATGAGGTACAGAGAGCCACACGCACACACCCAAGAGGTACAACGAGAGACACACACACACGCATACACATACTCACACACACAGCTGCACAGAGAGATACACACACACGCACACACACACATGCAAACACCCACACAGTGGCACAGAAAGAGATACACTCACACACACAGCAGTACAGAGAAACATACACACACACAAACACAGACATACACCCACACAGCAGTGCAGAGATAGATACACACACACACACACACACCCAGACATACACACAACTATACAAACACACAGGAAGGGGAAGCCATAAAAAGGGATGAGAAAGAAGGAGTGAAAAAGAGAGAAGGAAAGATAGAGAGAGAAAGAGATGTCCATGCTGTGTGGTGCTGTATGCTAATCACAGCTGTTATAAGAAATTATGCAAACTGTTTACAGGCATTATTCAAATATTGAGCCGAGCCATCCTAATTAGCAACGCTGTCTCTGTGTAATGACATGGGATTCTGGGAAATGTGGGGTCTTATTAATTCTGGTCACATCTAATATCCTGACATTGGTGTCTTACATCCAGTTTCCCTTGGATACTCGTCCTGTTTTATTTCTCCAAAGCATAATTCACGCTAGTCTGTCATTAGTGGTTCGTCTGAGATAGCATTCAAATCACTTAATGGTGACATATGGTGGCTCCACCCATTTTGGTGTGATGACACCTCATGCATCCATCCCTATCTCACACTACTGACCTGTTCTGGGAACTGGTTTCTCTGCTTTAGGCAAAGAGTGAGAACAAGGCATGTACTCATTAAAACGCAGCATGCTGTGTTCTCCTCTTCAAGGTGATTTGTTCTTCACTATGATTAAATTTTAGGTTACATTTTTTTGTTGTTAAGGATTATATAATTGTACATGATTATATACTTTGGGATGCATTATTATTGTGTAATTGTGTTGATTATATATTATTTATTCACTTCAACAGCAGCTCTGTTCATGAGGCATGAGTAACTAAATGAAACAATTCCTTAATTTTGTTCGCTCAGAAAGCGAGAACATGGCACAGCATCACACTTCAGTTCGAGCGCAGGCCACGATGACATCAGGTAATTAACAACCGTGGACCACTTCGAGCATTAATGTACATCGATTTAATTACAACCCCTGAGCTTGTTTTCTACTCTGTTGGACTCTTACAGATTTCCCCCATTCAAATCGTGTCAGATTTTAATCACTTACCACAGGCAAGAGACGAAGGCCTCAGAATGACTTGATGGAAACTTAGGCATGCTAAGCCTATGATCAACGCTGATGGAATAGATTTTTTCCTTTGTTTTGTCTCAGATGTCATTGGATATATCTGCATAGTACAAATAAGATGAAAAAAAACTCTGCACTGCAAAGAAAAGACAAAGCAATGAGGCAGGGAATGTTTAGCCACGTTTGTTTATGGATAGTGAATGGCACTCTTAAACGCACATCCTCTGTCATGTGACATTCTGAGATGAAAGACAAGATGTGCCCTCATTTTCAGAAAGAAGCATGGATACATTATAAGCAGCTGTGCCATTTAATAAGTCATTCGCTTATAAAAAAGGATAGATTCATCACGTTACAAAGTTTACTTTTATGGCCCCAACACTGGTGCTTTTACTAGCAAGTCATTCCTCTGACTTTGATCATTGTAAAACAAGAGTTTAAAGACAGGATGTGATGTATGGGAAAAATGCATCAAGAAGAGGCTATTTGGTCTCTAAATATGCCCTTCCTTTTTTGTACGTTGAAGCTGGGAGCAAGTTATCATGGTTGTCTGATCTTTCATTTTAAATCCCAAAAGGAAACTGTCAAATCGACATTGGCTGTTTCACTTCCTTGATGAGTGGGGGGATGCTTGCCATTTTAAGATGATTTTTTAAATTATTTTTTTTAAATAAATTTTTAAAAATATTTTTAACTAAAATGTCTCTGAATGTCCGCAAAAGCCATCAGGGAGGCCAAAGTGTTCTGTGACTCTGGCATTTTGTTCCTGGGATAGAGAGAGAGAGAGAGAGAGAGAGAGAGAGAGACGCTGTGTCTCTGTCACCTCAGATGTCACACACAGATCATGTGGTATCACATGTGCTCCACATGCATTCAGTGAGTGATGGGGCAGAGCTGCTGCGTTTTGGGGCGAGGGGGGAAGGGGGTCAGCACATTCAGGTTTTCCCATTTCAGCCCTTGCTCCTCCCCCTCATCTTCATCCTCAGTTACTCTCTGGTCTTTCTCCTCCACCTCATTCTCCTCCTCCTCTTCTCATTCCTCAGTATCTCCTTCCTTCTTGTTCCTCTCATTGTATTCATAGTTGTGGTTGGCAGTAGATGGTAAATTGCAAACTGGATGTCATTATTTTCAGTATCATGGAAAAATCATGGCAGAGAGCATATTTCATCTACTGTCACATTTTCAACAAAGTGCGGGATCTCAGCATTCAAAACATCTCCACCAATGAAAAAGTTTTCATATATATCTGTATATATGATCATACATAGTACTACCATGAGATTACAATAGAAATCACATGGCTGTGGTATTATTATACATCCATATGACTGCTATATTTCAAACGCAGTACGCTGCAAGGATTTCAAAGTGGTAAAACTACTGCTTACGCTGCACTGTCACGAAAATATAGACCTTAATATCTGATGGTACTTATTTTTGCCTGCAGGCTGTGGCAAGAATTGCATGTATGTGCACGAAGAACAGCCATTATTGATTCAATGGGCAGGTTCTGCCTTTTCTCCAGATTAAACAAAGCCACCAAGTCCAGCGAGATAAATCAGACTGGGTGAAACATCCAGATTTATTTATGAAATTCTCCCCCATTTGATGTACAGACTGGCTGGCGTATAACTCTGCTGTGTGCACAGAAGTGTATCTGTATAATTTATAACTGAACTGAAAACGCTATACAATTAATCAAAAGCATACAAAAGAATCGCATAACCTCCCATGGTTGGTTTTGTCTAAGTTTCAAAGCCTGTACTTCAATGAAATCATGAGGTTATTAGCCTCATTACAGTCACCTTCGATTTAGGATATGGAGACCCACGCAGCACAAGATGAATGACTCAAGGAATGCATTCAGACCGCATTGTGTCTGACACACAGAAATACGGGGGTGCACTTCGCCTCTCCGCTGTTTTTTTCTTTTTACCACTTCAGTACGCTAGGGACTAACTCCACATTGACTTACATGGCAACTTAAAAAGTAAAAGAAACGCCTCTAGATGTTTTTTTTTTTTTTTACGCCTTTTGGACTAAACATATGGCTCTATCCACTAAATCCTTCACGAGTCTTGGATAATTACGGTTTCTCAGAACATTTATTCATGAAGGCCGGAGACTATGAATCAGAATGGGAGAGCGGCCCAGAAGGAAGCGCAGCTGACGCTGGAGGTTGTTAAGCTGTTAAAGGGGTAGGGAAACTCCATCTCCGGCCATCTCCCAAATTCTAATCAAATGCTCTGAAAGCAGCAGACCCAAAGCTAGTAAATTTCCCCTAGCTCAGAACATTCACAGAACTATAGGAATGCCACAAGTTTGAGGGAACCAATTGCCTTGTTTGAGGAGGGCAACTTAAACAGGTGTCAGTGGTATTTAACTTTAATTGTGCTGGACGTTGTAATGTTTGCCTTTTGGGTTTTACAGTGTTGTATAAGTATTTCAAGTGAGCTCCAATTTCCTGTTTTTTTATACAGAAGCACAAAAAAAGCTTGACACACTGTGACATGTTAATTAATGAGGACAAAAAGTTCAATATCAAGAGCATTGTAATGAGTAGCCCTTGTGGATCGGAAATTATAAAGGAGGAAGACACAGGTACAAAAGGTATTGTTTTAATTGTGTCTCAGGTGACAGGTAGCATGGTTTAGCACTTACAGTTAGCCTTTAGCAGATGCTGCTGTAGTAACTTGGGTGGCTTTTTAAAACAATTTATTTTCGCAGCTGGATATACTGCTGAAACAAAAGGAAAACAGAAAGAACTTTGGAATGCTTTCTGCTTAAACTTCCATTTGTCTACGAGAAGAGTTTACAGTAAGGGTGTTCACAAACAGTATTAGAATGTTACTTACAGGCTTGGTCAAGATAGCAGAAAAATGCTCAACATTCAATTGTTGAAATGGTAAGCTTGTAATATTACTGGAACTATCATTACGGATAAAACTGATACAAATTGCCATTCACAACTGAAATTCTTTTTGAAATGGGGGCCATAATTTAAGGTGACTCTAAGTTAAGAGTTGAACAACAAATCTACATACGGAATATATATCTACAAAGGGGAACAAATCTACATACGGAATATGTTTACTCTGACCTTCAAGAAATTTTCTGAGCACCAGGTGCTGTTATCTGATATAATCGAGGTTGCATCAGCTATGCCACGCCTGAAACTCAAACCAGCAATCTCCAAGCCAGAGGCTCCATTTCTCAAGCTCTGCACTGAACTGTGCTATGGCCTGTTTTTATGCAGTTGTTTCACTCTATCAGGGCACCCTGCTCATTTAAGTTAATGAATCAAATGTTCACCACATCGTTACTGTAATTACATCATTATGGTACATGAACAGTACACACCAATGGCAGAATGTGATTAGTGGCTGAGGACAGCCACTTGTTTTTCAATGTCAGAGATTCTGGGGGTGGGGGGATGGGGCGGGGCTTGTGGTGGGCTATTTGATAAGCAAACCACATGATGCTAGCTAAATGTTAAACTGTGGAACCAGACATGTTTCAGTTCAGCTTTCAGGACTGGGAATTTAAGAGGACAATCAATTCAATCAAGGCAGACTTAGTTTACTTACAATGTAAGCTTCTTTGGGTGTTTTTTGTTTTATTTCAGACAAGCAAACAAGCCTTCTGGAATATGTTCCTCTCATTCTTAAATATATTAATATATGCCCCTTTAAAGAGTAAAGTTCAGTTTGATTAAATTGCACAGCCCTGAAAGAGCCTACATTTGTTTGATTGGATCCTGGTTAGGGCTTTGAAGCATTTTAACATATTTTAGAACATTACAAGACATGACTAATGTTCTGATATGTACAATGCTTTCACATACTGCCTTAGGAAATCCCTGTACCCAAGACAGAATGGGACTTTCACATAGTAAGTTGTGTTTGTAGATTTTATGTATCTTTTGCTGTTATTTGCCGGGTCACCTTGCCTGAGGGAGCAGTGTCGGCATCAGTCTCGGTTTGTGCTCCTGTACATGACACGGGTCCAGCTCCACAGACCACAATGCCAAATCTGAGTGAAACACCTGGTCACCCGCGTTCTGTTTACCTGGCCCAGTCTGACCCAACCACCAGGGTGATGCAGAGAGTGAGAGAAGCAGGTCAGTGCAGATTTAAGGTCCTTCCCCTTTTAAGGCATGCACCCAGATGTTTATATCATCATCACCTATTGTAACGTCAGATGCTGATCAAATCTTAGCTTTTTTTTTCCTTCTTCATTCTTACCACCCCAAACTGAGCTAAACTGTTTGGTCTTTGCAGCAACCTTCTTCCAACTCAGGAGGAGGATACCACGTCATGTGACTGATGACATATCATGTGGCAGCCAGCCCTCCTTTCTTTCCACACTGCCACCAATTACATGCTACTTATGTCATTGGAGGATTACAAAGTCAACCATTTCCTCAGTTTATTAATTGACATGTGCCTAGTTGACCAGAAGAGGCCTCAAGAAAGCAATAAGACAGTAACTTATCTGGCCTAAATCCTATCATTCCCTAGCAAGATTGATCCAACTGTTGGCTCGCCAGTGCAGACCTCTGGCCATTGGCTGTAACCCCCATTTGCAGGGCTCATTTCTGCCTTCAAACAAATGTCTTTACCGCATGAGAGGAACTTCGCTTTTCATAGACTTGGAAAGCTCTGCTTTTCAGTAACTTAAAAAGTAGTTTCCAAAAACTTTTAACAACTGTAATGGCGAGCCTCACCCTGTCACCCAGAAAACTTTTTTTGATTTTTCTAGTATCATTTCATCCCTGAGGGGGAAACTCAGAGCGACAGTCTCAGCTCCTCACCCCCGGTTTTCGGAGACTGAGCTTGCGCTCGTCATTCAGAGGACCAGGCCCCGGGAGGCTGAGGGCTTTGTGCGCGATGATGTTGTCATTTTAGAGGAAGTGGGTATGAACAGACAGGAAGGAACCCTCCGGGGAGAAGGAGCCTGGGGCGACTGTCATTACCCAGAGGGCCTAAACAAGGACAGGACGGATGGAACAGGCCTCATCAACCAATCACGATTAATCTGAGGAATATCTGAGGCTCTCTCAAGGTTAGGTTAGATATAGTCAACTGTGAGCAGCAATGATAATATCTGTGGTTTTTGTACCATAAATTTTGTACTTAGCAAATATGACAACCCTTCATTGCCCAAAGGGAAAACAATCACATGGATTTCATATGTGATCACATGTGAACATATGTGAATGTGACATGAAGTCACATGATACCTACCTGTGACCTGACTGATATGTGGTGTACATGTGAACCACATGTGAAATTGTTTCACTCATGTGCAATGCATTGTATCAGACATTTTGATTCAACAGTAATCATGTATGTGTTGTTACTGATCAGTTTTTATCCGGTGGGTTAAAGTTAGCTTATGTGAGTTTGAAACAATCTCCATAAAAGTTTAATATTTCAGGTTCCACAGAAAGGTCTTTGGTTTCAGAGGAGGATAACTCTCATCGCATTGAGCAGGTGGCTCCCTAGTGTCCTGACCAAACTCCTAAAATGGCTCATTAATCAGTGTAATTTGCAAAATACTGGCTTTAGCAAAGTGGTTTAGCGAAGTCCCTGTCTACCTCAGCTGATGTGTGAGGAGCATTCTGGTCTAAAATGGCCACTTGAGGAATGAAGAACAACTAAAAAAGTTACAATTATGAAAAAACAAAGGCAAACTTCCAGGCTAGTATAAAAGCATCCTGTTCTGGAGTGCTAACCCAATGTCTCATCACAACAGCTGGGCTGAATGATGTTTGGTGATACTTTTTGTACTCACACAGTGGGCTATTTACCATTTCATATTGTGTGGGGGAAATAGATCAGTATGATTGCATTTGCAATCTGTGTTCATACAATACACACATACACACACAGATAATTTAGTGCTGATATTGTACAGCTGTGCTATTTCTGCCTCAAGTGAAGGCCAAAATCCTACCCATGTTTCTAGTTTCTTTTTAAAGCACTCTAGGCTCATACAAGGTTTAAGTTATAAAAGGGGATGGAGGCGGTCTTTATTCCTATGGCAACATACTGAAGTCACAGTCCTATTATAAACCTTCAGACTAATAAAGCCATCTTCAGTTAGCTAAATAGGTCATAAAGTACACTAAGGATAACTGTATTAAGCATGCATAACCCATACATGAAGCATGCATAAGCAGGACATAACTACTAAAGCATTCATGAAGCGATGTTCGCCTGAACACAAAGGACATTTTTGTACAACCAGGGTGAGGGCACATAGAAGCTTGGTGTGCTTGCTCTCCCTGGCCTGGAGATAGCAGGCTGCTGCAGAACATTTCTGCTGGAAATCATGAGTGTGATGTCAGCCTTGTCTGGGGCGGGGGTGGGGGAGATGTGCATGTGTGTGTGTGTGTGTGTGTGTGTGGGGGGGTGTCATTGGCGGAGGAAAAGGCACTTTGCATATTGGCATCAGATCTGAGGCCCAAGCAGAGGATGACTCTATACTGAGCAGCTGTTTTCGCATGCAAGGCGGACCGAATGGGTAGGGCCCCCCCAGCAGCCCCCACTGTAAACATCTTGGCAGATTAGGGGGCCGAGTCGCTTTCCACAGGCGTCTGAGCCCCTGCGTGAGAAAGCGCTCTTCAAACGACTCCTCTCTCCTTTCCCGGCATTGAAAAAAAAGTGCCAATGCGAAGGAGGCCCATATGGTCCCCTCTAGGGCAGCCTCGAAAAACATGGTTTTACATGATTATTCACCTTGGAGGTGTGCGCTGGTGCATGTGTGTGTGTGTGTGTGTGTGTGTGAGTGAATATATTTTTGTGTCTATTTGTGACATTGATGTGAGTACATACATACATGCACTCTGTGTGAGTACATTTGTGTGTGTGCGTGTGTGTGTGTGTGTGGGTTTGTGTATGTATCTATGTATATACGTATGTACTTATGTTTGTGTGTATATGAAAATGTGTGTGTGTTTGTTGTTGTGTGTAACAGTGAATTCAAGTTTTTGACTCGTGTATGTAATTATATATACAGATGTATGTATCTATGTAAGTGTGCATGTATATGGGTGTCTTTTCAATATTTCATGTGTGGGCATGTGTGAGTGAGTGTCTGCAGTTATGCATTCATGTTTTTGTATGTGTATTTGTATTTTGTATCAACGTAGCAAGTGTTCGTACATGCTTATATGTCAATACGTGACCATGCATGCCTGTTTGAGCGTGATTGAGTGTGATCCTCCATAATTCATGACCAGTTTGACATATCTGGCTTTGATGTCTGATGAGTGGGCATACTGAAAAAAAGACTGAAGAGGAGGTGGAAAACGGGGAAATCTTCATCTTTTAGACACATTCATCCCCATCTGTTTTCTTTTCATCCCACATCGTGTTCTTTGCTAAGAAGGACTAAAATGTTGCGTGAGTGCAATCATATAAAGTAGCGAGTCCCTAAACGTGTCTCCAAACATTAAGGACAAAGCACCGTGGAGCTTCAATTGCTCCCCCGTTTCTGCTAAGCCTATTTGGACACCTGCACTGACATGGTAAACGACTTAAAGACTGAATAATTAGCTTAAAAATGCAGACCCAAATTATCTGTACATTTGCATACTTAATTCTTCCCTGTGGCTTTGATATGGTTGAATCCGGGTTCAGGGCTGCTGTTGTGGTTCGGATTAACATGTGAGGCAACAAGGTTAGTCTTTGTTGTGGATGGATTTCCCTCAAGTTTAGCACGGGCATTTTAGCCTTTGTAAGGCTTGCAATGTGTAGTCTTTCAGAGTCAACATGAGTTCAGTCACACAACCATGTTACCAAGGTTTAGTCGGGTATTATGAAAAACGCGCTCAGAAAGTCATACATGTCAATAACCTAATACACTGTCGCAGCATTAAATCGCAGCCCAGTAATCATTGTTAAATATGACCAAATCTGTTTCTTTCAGTAGTGAGAATGACTGTATGAGCATTGTGTTTAAAATGACATTCAGAGATCCATATGCCTCAGCATTACTGTAATTTTCTTTCAGAGCCTACGTGTGGAAAACATGCCGAAGCACCCATGGATCCAATGTAAGGGGTTTTTTTAGCGGGAGAAAAGGCAATCTCCGCAGCTGCTGGAACAGTGTGAAGGGTCATGCTGGAATTCAGTTGTCAGTAAATGTTATGCATTTGCATGAAATATCCCAATCAGCACAAGTGCACCTATCCATCCGCGGTGTAGGCTATGTCAATGATGGACGCACGCCCGCAGGCATTCTAAACCACAAACACAACAGATTCATCCAAGGCTGAGCTTGTCTGTGCACTAAATTACCTCATAAATTACTGCACCCATGCAAGCTTATCTTTCGGAACTTTTTTAAGTAGACAAAAAGTAATTCTGCAGCCACTTTTAAATGTTACATCACTTAAAGTTATATCATTTAGTTCAGCATTTTATTAGCTATTTTAGCCTCAGTGTAAAGAACAAAAAAGTCAAAAGGAAATGAATGTATAAGCATACACAGTACACATACACAGACCCAAGCGCACACACATATGTTATGTGTGTATGTGTGCGCGCGCTTGTGTAAACTGTGTGTCCTTTCTATATACATTTTCATTTGACTTTTTTGTCTTTTACTCTGGAAATAGAATTGCTTTGACTTTGCTGCAGATTGAATTGCATATAGAGGCTGTTATTGGTGGGTTGCTGTGACCAGTGTGGCGGAATGGAGTTTCGCCCGGGCACCAGCTGAGCCTTCTCCAGCCACCCACCAGGCCAAATCTCTCCATCATCGATTCACTGGCTATTCGATACGCTGCCAATCTGCCCTCCCTCCTTTATTGAATGGAGGTGTGATGGAAATTGGAGTGACAGAGATGCAGAAAGCTTCATTTCGCCAGACGCCGTTCTCAGACGATGTTCGGGGTAGGGATGCGGGCAGGGGGAGGACCATGGGGTCAGGGTACAGGGGGAACAGACGGAGCGAGAGAGTTAACATGGACACTGGGTGAATCCAGTCAGTCCGAGGGCATCAGGACAGGTCTTTGATATCCTAAAAAATACACTCAATGAAAAAGCATATTTGCATATTTGTCAATATCCAGCAAATTCTGACAAATATGAAATCTAGGTCTAACTGTATGACTTTCAGCTTTCAGCACATGATTCCATTGACACTGGTCCATTTTATAATGTAATTTTGCAGCATGCTAGGTCATCCTGTAACTAAAAAAGGTAAAATGTCAGGAGAGGAAAAGGAGAGAGGATGTGGGGACCAGAGGAGGTGAGTTTAGGTCTGTCCACTCCTTACAATTTCACCTGATTTCATTTTACCTGTTTTTATTTAGTATACTTGGAAAAAATAATCATATGGTGACATAAGTTTATTGAACTAGTTGTAAAAGTAATGCCCTCCTATATACCCAGTACCTTTATGAACAGGATAGCAATGTCACATCTGTAAAATATGCAGGGATATATGTCATATCATGTGAAAAATCATTTTAGGAGGATGTAAAAAAAATATTTTGCCAGCTAAAATAATTATTCTTTGACTTCAATGTCAGCTTTTGGACTTCATTGTACAACACAATTAACAACTTATAGGATGTGATGTATCAGCTGAATATAAAACATAAATTGAGGCCATGTAGGGAATGGAATATGTGGTTTTACATGCAGTGTCACCTTCCTGGGGCAAGGGTGACAGGGTGATGGGTGACAGGTGACCAGTTGTATGAAGGCCCATCAGTCATCCATCCAAAGCCATAAGTGATTTTGATTTTTTTATTTTCTACTCAAGTGTGACATTATGAAAGGGTAATCATCATTCTACCAGACAGGGTCTACTCAGTATGCTCTTTAGAAAAAAGAAATATAAAAATACCACATTCATTACTTGACAGAAAAGCTGACCGGTGTACATGCATTCTCAGTTTCATAAAGAAATACAGTAACAGCTGTTAACAGGTTAGGAGACTAAGATACACTATTCCATGCTATCTGGGTGAACACGCTGTCACTCCCTCCTTCTCTCCCTCGGGAACAAAATGCTACAGTCACAGAACACTTTGACCTCTTTGATGCCTCTGCAGACATCCAGAGACATTCAGAAAATAAGGTACTGGAATCAAAGCTCCACCATCAGCACTCAAATCAAATTAATTTTTTTGTTATTTTCTGGGAAGATTTCACATTGACACCAAGCTCCAACTTTACACAATACGTATTGACATTTTACTCAGACTGTAAGTATGTGAAAGTGCACAATCTTGACGTTCGGCCTACAATGCAGGGGAACATTTAATGGCATTATATTTTTAGTTATTTTTCAGAAATTTCTCTCTGCCTCAGCTTTCCCATTCCTTCCACATTCAGAGTGATCAGCTTGTCTGCTTCAGGTTGTTTGTGTTTATATGTGTCTTACTGTCTTCTACAAGCTCAGCCCTAACAATGTATTATTATGGGCCCTCTGTAATTCAATTCATTGAAATATACTTATTAAATCATCAATATCAGCATGCCGCATTAAAAATTAATACAAACATTTTTATATTTGTATTTATTATTTGAAATTATATATCATACATACATTTTACATTTTGTATTGCGATCATTTCTGTAAGGGGCTCTAAGTTATGATGAAGCTTAAATAAATAAAACAGACATGACATATACCAATGTCATTTTCATCATAGCATTCTCTATAAACAAACAAGTAGGAATGCAGAGTAATGATGCATGGAGGTTACTTGGAATGTATAATAAACAGTTTGTCAAATTCATGGCCCATGTGCTGTAATTCCATATGTTTACCACTAGGGCAATAAAATAACTTTTTTATTGTGCTTTTAAAAATACGTAAATGCTCACTGAGTAACAATCTTTGAAAAGTATAATCTCATTTAATACCTCTGTCCATGAGCAAACACTAATTTATTTATTTATTTATATTTTTTTTAACAAAAGAACACCAACACGTCTCTGGCTATAGTCATTAACCTAGTTAAGACCCTTCAAGGGTATACCTATTTTCCAAACTCATTTGTAATTGTGCTGGGTGTAGATGAGGCCTGGAGTTAGCCTTTAGCTATATGCACTAATGACTGCATTCAAAGCAACATCAGATGGTCCTTTTTGATGAGGCCAGCATTAAAACCATAGATAAAACTGTATCACCTACCAGCATTTCCACATTAATGTAGAAGTGCCTTCATATTGTGCTCGTTAAAAGGCATTCTCAAAATGCTTAATGGACTCCCAAATGTAAGGGTCAGATCTTTTACCTCACAGGAACCAACCTGTAATGGGGATCCAGTGAAGGTCATTTTTCTTTTTATCAAAAGATAATCCACACACTCTAAAATGTGTAAATTATGTGTATAGTGTATTGATTGGTGTGGGTGCTTTGTCTTTAATGTTTTCATAAAGTCACTCGAGGTCTTTTCCTCCATTGACTCACACACACACTCACACACACACACACACACACACACACACACACACTCATTCATCTAATAACTTTAGGCCTCACGGTAGGATATTGTTTTTAAACCACAAAGCCAGTCGCTCGCGCTCTAAGAAGCTGTTAGCCGAGGAGGCCCGACTTTGTCCTTGAGCTCCCACCGTCTGATGCTCCACCTGAGAGACAATCTGGGTCATAAAAATTAATAATCTATTTCCCTCTCTCCCGCTCGCTCGCCTGCTCTCTTTCACTTTCAGAAGTCCCATTCCCCCCCACCCCCGCCCCTCCCCGCCCGTAACAGGTGATAATGGGACTAATGTCCTCTGTAGGGAAAAACTGCATTCTGCCTCTCCTTCATTAAAGCTCCCACTGCGTGTTTCCCTGTTGGGGAAGCAGCCAGTCAGGCTTCCTAAAGAGTAATGATATAAGGGACTAATGAAGTTCCCCCCCGTGCTCCTCCATCTGAAAGCACTCGCTAAACTGGCCCCCAGATGTTCCACTTGTTACTACTGCAGACTCCACAGCTGGACAGAAAACACTTTTTCCAGGAAACGTTATGAGTCAGGATCTTTATTTATGGTCATGGTGGGTATGACGCGGGTGACCAGTTGCCAAAAACGTCATATTTAAATCTTCAACCATTGGTCTATGTACTTGGGCATTCAACCAAGTTCACACACACACACACATACACACACACACTCTCTCCAATACACATATATTCACATAAGCATGCCAAAGCACGCACAGACACAGAATCATGAATCACCAGCACACAGAGACAGATGAGGAAAGAAAAGCAAGGGAGGAATTGTTTGACAGAGATCAAGACTCAGACAGAAAATGTCCATGTCTCACATGCAGCCAAAGCTGTCACCATCAACAAGTGCAGCAAAAAAAAAACCAGAAGAAAAGAGAGAGCGGAGTAAAAGTGGATAGATCCCCTCTGATGTGACTCCAGAGCAATATTCCAGATCAAAGCCCAAATTCTCTCACAAGACACTCGGATCACACAGAGTGAGGTAAAAAAAAAAAATGGCACTGCACAGTATCCTGTCCTGTCTAATTAGGAATTTCAGTCAGCTTATGAGCAATTACCAGTCCATCCAAACATGTGCCCTTGATGCGAGCAGCCTGCTAATGTCTTATTAACAGACTGGTGTGGGTCTCGCTTGTGGATGTGGCGCGGGGGCAGTGAGGGGGAGCGCTTTGGCTGGCCACATTTCTGGGGCACCCTGCAGGTTTGACTTTGCCCCCTAATGCCCAGAGACGCCCAAGGTGACTATCTGAGAGGACTGTGTGTGTGTGCGCCTGTGTGTGCGTGCGTGTTTGTGTGTGTTTTTGTGGGCACATTTTTGTTTTTCATATTCAGTACAATCCCTGTGGGTTTGGACCTGAATACACCGGTAGGTTGAGGCTTTGAGTGAGTCACAGCCCCACGAAGTTCAGAGGTACAGCACCCGCCACTCTGCACTTCTTTAAACATCTTCAGCCAGCAGCCTCCTCCCCATCCTCACAAACAGAGTGACGATTTTCTCTCTGGTCTTTTGTCCGCCTTAATACTGGCAGCTACACGCACAGCTACACGTTGCTCCCCTTGCCTCTGGCTCTGTGTGACCCAAGCTAGCATGGGTCAGCAGGGTGTCATCTTCAGAGGGTCACAGTTCCCTGCATACAGAAAATCTTCATAGCCCCCCCTCCTAGCTCCAAGCACTTCAGTCCATCCCCACCCAGGGCCTAAAACTATGAATAAATCAAACACAAAAGCAAAACCCAAAAAAATAAACTGTCTGTTCCCACCCCCTCCCTGCTTGTTTGGAGACTGAATCCACTTGGTGAACGAAAGGGCATCTCTCACAGAAATAGGGCTGAATTCCATTCATGTTAACTAGCCCTCAAACCTGAATCCTCATCTGTTCATTAATAATAACCCTGTTGCATTATTTACAAAATACATACAGATCTGTATAACAAAGGCAGAGGCATTTCCAAAGAAATATGCCAGATTTTTATTGCTCTGAATACTGTTATCAGATAGCTGTCAATGATGTAGAGAGAAAATAGGTAGTAAATCTTTTACTAAAAGCTAATGTTACTGAACTAAAGGAAGACCCTATTGAAAGTTTATAAAAGTTTAAGTGCCAAGACTGATTCACTATCAGGTAATTTGGTGATGAATACATACAAATGGTAAATATAATTTAACCAATAATGGAAACCCTCATGAGAAAGGGCTAGTATTTTGAAGTAATTACTCCATAATTAAAAAGGAGTCAACAAATGTGTGGACGACTGGGGCAGCCTGTGGTCTAGTGGCTCAGGTACGTGACTGGGACCCTTGCAGTGGGTGGCTTAAGCCCCAGTCTAGCCTCAGCAGGAACAGCGCTGCTGTTGGGCCCTAGAGCAAGGCCCCTAACCCCACACTGCTCCCAGGGGGGATTGGCCCTTGGTTAACATAATCAACTGTAAGTGGCTTCAGATGAATGATTGTAATGGCAGTGCTAATTGCCAAAATGTTTGTGAAAAGTGTTTTAAAATTAAGACTTCAATATCTGAATTTTTAAAGCAACATTTGAGATCTTACTATTACATATATGGTTCCAGGACCCCCGTGGATGTTAAAAAACCGTGGATGCTCAGGACACTTAAAATGATGTAATTTTACCCTGTAAGTGTAAAACTTGAAATCCTGCCTATATGTACTACTAAGAACTGTTAAAACCCACGTAAATCATTCTCACGACAGTATTCTAGCATACGTTGCATGCAGGAGAACATTCTGTTGTTTTTCGAGAATATTCTGGATTTTTAAAAAAATATTTTCGAACCATGGTTGGTCAACACCATGGGTGCCAAACCCGCAGATAAAGTGGATAAACTTGATTTTAAATAGGGCAAGTCAGGTGTGTTAGTACAGAATTGTTAAAATTAAAAAAAGAGCCTCTAAAAAGATAGCCCCTTAAAAGAATTGTAGCTAAAAACTGCCTCAATGAAAGAATTAGGCCCTAAAGTGAACACACAATTGCATCATATAGAGTAGATGCTTACATGGGGAGCTCATTATTTTGGAAATTGTTGGGGATACGACAACATGAAGGATTCAAATAACATTTTGCTGTGTACTTTTGCAATACCAAATCATGCAGGGCACACAATTTGAGGGGGTTGCTTCGTGGGTTTGTCTGCAAAGCTGCTGGCAGATATCCCGCAGTCAGGTAGATCTGCTAGCCTCTATTATCCACAAAAAACATCTCTGGCTTGGAGCTTTCCCATTTCTCTACAATGGCTGTGATTGGTCCTCGGGGGAGATTATTGCACAAAAACGGACGCAATCACACTGCGAATCAGCCGCACAGGCCGATTCTCGAACACCTTCTCGAACCGCAATCACAGGCGCACAAAGCGCAGTTGTTACATGCATGTGGACAGACCAGCAGTTTAAGCATCCGTGTGCGTCCTGTTGCACAGGCAGGGTTTAGACACTGGCCAATGGGGCTGATTGAGCCCCTTGTATGCGCATGCCCCATTTCTCATTCCCTTTCATTTACGAACAACGTGTGTGAGTGGCCAGCTTTTGTTGGAAGGATGCAGGGGGCAAATGTGTTATTTATGCATCGCTGTATGTTATTTATTATTCTACTACAGCACCGATCCCTTCTCTCCCTTAATACATGGTCTTCCACTTTTTGCATTTTGAGTTAAAACAGGTTTCTTTCTTATTCTTAAAAGCCCATATATAAAAAGCATATGAAAGACCATTTTGGGGAATAATTTAACAGTTGTTTGATCAAACTTTAGTTTCTGAATGGAGTTCAAGAATCTTTATATCAGACAGTTACTGCTTTTATTCTTTTCAGAATTATGGTATTTAAATTATTGGTATATAAATACCTTTTTCTCTCTCGCTATCATTTTCTCTATGCCTCTCTTACTGGTATGTTTTTTTAAAGAAAAATGTTTCTCTTGCCTTCTGTTCTCTTTACTCTTGTAAACATGTTGAATACAGAGCTTTTAAAAGTTAATAGAATCTCTCTTTCTCTCTCTCTCGGTCTCTCTCGGTCTCTCTCTCTCTCTCTCTCTCTCTCTCGGTCTCTCTCGGTCTCTCTCTCTCTCTCTCTCTCGGTCTCTCTCTCTCTCTCTCTCTCTCTCTCTCGGTCTCAGTCTCTCTCTCTCTCTCTCTCTCAGTCTCTCTCTCTCGGTCTCTCTCGGTCTCTCTCTCTCTCTCTCGGTCTCTCTCTGTCTCTCTCGGTCTCTCTCTCTCTCTCTCTGTCTCTCTCTCTCTCTCTCGGTCTCTCTCTCTCTCTCTCTCTCTCTCTCTCTCTCATTCACGTTGCAGATTTCCAGTGCTGTACATTTATCCATTGGGCCCTGATGGTGGCCGGGAGGATGATGATTTGTCGAGATGGGGAGGGTTAAACTTTGAGAGGGTTAACAAAATCGTACTTCATATCTGTGTAAAATTGCTTTGCAGGGAGCAGATGGTGGCCCAGGTAACAAGGTGGAAGGCTCATCTGGCTGTAGATATAGAGTGGTGGCCATCATTGAAGCTACTCCACAATAACCCACTTCCAAAGCAGCTTGGGGATTTGCAGTGGAGGATCCTGCACTGTGTTGTTCCAGATAATACTACAGTAAACCGGTTTGATGTGAATGTGGATGAGAGATGTCCCTTTTGTTCAGTAACAGAGACATGTTTTCACCTGTTTGGAGACTGTCAGCATCTTAATACCTTGTTCGCTACTTTGGAGGTTTGGACCTCCAGGTTGGGGTTTCAGTTCTGTAAAGCGGGTTTTGTTTTTGGGGTTAAGTACTCTAAGGGAAAGCAGCAGAATTGTGCACTGATTAATTTTATTTTTGGCCTGGCAAAATTGGCGATTTATAAGAGCCATAAAGCAAAGGTGGAGCAGCAGGGGTGTCAAGACCGTGTCGCACTACTTAGGGTAGTGCTTATTTCTCAAATATAGTTGGAGTTTGAGTTTTATAAATGAAATGGAGACCTCATGGAGTTTATGTGGAAATGGTGTATGAAAGAAGTGTTCTGTGAGTTGTGTCTGATGGATAACTACTGATAACATGCAAAGAAGGAGGGGGGTGTATTTATTTTTTTGTTTAATAATTTTTTGGGATATAATTTAATATGTATATGAGTATGTAAGTCGCTTTGTGTATGTTAAAAAAAAAAGGGGCCTTTAAGAGTCAAAGTCTTTCTCCCTCTCACTCACTCTTTCTTTCTCCCACTCTCTTTTTCTCTCTATGTCTCTCTCTCTCCTCTCTCTCTGCCTGGAGAAACTGGCTCGGCCCAGCTTTGATGGGTCTGACTGATTACAGTAATTCTTACACTTTAATTACCTGCACAAAACCATTAGCTACAATTATACTAAAGCAGAGGACTCCATGACAGAATTCAGAGTGTCAAATTGTGTGTGTGTGTGTGTGTGTGTGTGTGTGTGTGTGTGTGTGTGTGTGTGTGTGTGTGTGCGTGTGCTTGTGTGCATTGTGTGTGAGTGAGTGTGTGTGTGAGGGAGAGAAAGAGAGAGGGAATCTTTGTGAGGAGCCCAGGAACCCAGGTCCCATTTGAATAAGTTTGCATCAGTTTTGCAGTTCTACAGTCACTCAGTTCACTTTTTTGAATGAATGTGCTTTAAACATGATGTGGCGGTAATCATCATGTAGCTCCATGTGTGACTGTCTCAGAGGAGATTACGGTTCTTTTGATGTCAGTGAAATCCGTATCCATACACAATGGAATGATGTGACACAGCTCTGTCTTTATGTTCAGTTAGCCAGCACCTGCAATGGTACAACTCCAACAGGAGTCAGTGCAAAGGCTGAGTTTGTCATCAAGGAAATTATGGTGAATGCAGCGAAATGATCAAAATGATAAGCATGCGTGAGAATGAATGTGCATTCTTTCAGCAAACTGTTACCTCTGTCAAACCGAAACATACAGGAATTTAATGTCCTCTTGTACATCTTGTCCAAGGAACTGAGGAATGCTGGTTGATAAATAAAAAGTTATATAAAGTTATAAAAAGTTAATGAGGTGTTTTCCCTGGGTGGAATACAGAAAAAAACGAAGGTGGGGGTACTGAAGTTTCACAATGGCTCTCTCACCAGGTTTTATGCTCTTATCTTCCAAAGGGCTGTGTTACAGACCCTGTAAACCTTTACTGCAACAGCAGTCTTCCTGCTTCCCTTATTTGTTCAACTTCCTGTCAGCTGGGCTTCAGCAAAGATTAACAAAGCAAGACTACAGGAAATTAGAATATAAAAACCATATGCCGTAATGGCACATGTTAAGATCATAGTCCATCCTAATGGGTTTATGGGCTTAATTAATATTGCAATAGTCATAATGTGTGTGCAACTTGGGTTTTCCATGCGTTATCTCTCATATTGGTGTCTACAACAGTGGAGCTCCTAAGTCATTTTGATCAGTCAAATTCCTTCACACTAGGGTGCAACTCACAAATCAGCAAAAGGATAAGTCCTTTCATTTAAAACAATATTCATTTAATGCATATATGCACATATACACATATATGCTCATTGCAAACAATAACTAGGTTGTAAATCGATTGTCAAATTCTAAAGCACATTTAAAGGACAATGATACAAGTTTAAAAATTGATATGTCTTACAACTATATTATGGTAAAAATCCATTTTCTGATTTCCTCCTTAAATGATCTCTCATGTGCTGTGATGTTTGTTCACATACTACAGATATGACAAATATATATTGTGTTCATAAAGCTACTGAGCAAATGAGGATAAATTATTTTTCCAGCTACTGCTATAAACTCATATGTCCCCTCTCTCTGCTTCTGTTATATGAGCCTTTTTCTAAATCAGGAAGAGAGACTGGCTGGAGAGAGTCTTTAACTCCTGGAGTTTCCAGGTGAAGCAGCTCTAGAGGCCATTACGTGCTTCACTAATATAGACTATGCCAGTGCCAGCTGGGGGTATAAAAACAGCCACCCGCCTTGCCTCAACAGGGGAGGGTCTCACTCAATATGGCCGCCCCCACCTCGACACGGTGTGTGATTTATTTAAAGCCTGTCATGTGTGACCCATTTTAAAAATTCACACCTCTACCATGTTTCCTCTTCTTTATTCCAGTCAAGGAAAACAATGTACAGACACATCGCTATTTTTGTTTTACTCATACTGGTGTATTGTTGCTTTTTAATTATACTAAAATGTTCAAATGAATTAGGGTGTTTTATTTTTGTTCATTTTTTTCTACATTTTGTGACAGCAAAAAAACCTGGCATTGTCATCATGAGGTTCTACTGTTTTAAGAAATAACTTCATACAATACAACATAGATTCGAAAACTTCCACAGTACAAATTAGAGCAGGCAGAATGCTCATTAGCCAAACAATGAGTGCTAACCCCATACTCTGATCCTATTCATCTTTCACTATTCACTATGCTGCAATGCCAATTTCATTTGTCTCCCACTGAAAGCATAGCGAGGATAGGAAAAAGGCTGAGATGAATTGATTATGCTGTTAGAGTAGATGTTGGGCTTGTGTTTCTGATGACACTGTTGAATGGAGGCCATGTGTTTCTATGGATACCCACCATGCAGCGCGAATGATGGCTTTGGCAAAGAATGTCCGTATGTTGTCATCGATTTCAAATATAACAAGTCCCACAGTGTTGTCAGTCTCTTGATTGGGCCTAGTCTAAATCCATGAGGGGCAATATGTCCCCTACATTACCCGCATTGAAGTCTGGGTGGGTATTTTATTGGTAATCAATTTTGTAAGCTCGATGTGGTGAAAAGGATAGACAATTCTGTGATACCTGTGGAATTTCTGAGGATTTTTCATTCAGCGCTCCAAAGCATATAAAATATAGGTATTTTTAAATAAATACTAATCATTATCCATTGTAACAGTGTATTGCCTGAAACCACCATACAGAAAAATGTAATGAATTCAATGTACAAGCAATTACCTGTCTGCAATGTGATGTTTCCTTGATGTATTTAGACTGCATTAATGATTATCAGAATTGGATATCTTATTTACTCCTACTTTACCCCTCAAGGTTTCAAGATGGCCGACCTTAAAACTCAGTCCACATTTCACCTTTTTCATTGGGGCACGTGGCCGTATATTCAGCCGCTAAAGGTTTCGTGTTGGGTCTGTGAAATGTCTGAAGTTTAACAAGCACCCAGAGAGATACTCAAGGCCCACTAAAAACTGAATACCAGAGAGCAGGCCTATAAAGATTTGAGGGAAGGCAGGGGGAAAGTAATCAAAAGTTTTTATTTATTTATTTACTTTAATGCTGTGTGATAAAAAGGGGGCACGAGTTGAGGGAAAGCAGCTGAGCCGAAGGCCCAGGAGGCCTCAGCGAAAGCATCCTATTGGCCCAGAGAGAGTTTAATCTTCGAGATGAAAAGCAGTATGATGCAGGCAGTAACCTTCACTCCCTTTACTGAAAGCGCTCCACCGTGTGGGCCTGCCCTAAAGATGAGGGGGTCTAAGATCAATGTGGCTTATGTTCGTGTGTGTCGGTTCATACACAATAAGGTGGTAAAATTGCTAAAGGTCTCCTGACATGAAATGAAATGAGTGTGAACAAAATACTACAACACCCATGAACCTAACCCATACACATAATTGCTGTTCTTACAGTCATCTATGCTGTGTGTAATAACAGCTTCTTACATGATATTTTCATACCACGGTTACACTTTACATTAAATTGCTCTTTCACTTGCTGGATTACATTATAATTACCATGGTAACAAGAGATTATTACTAAATAATGTAGATTGAGGAAGCACTGGACCAGGAGGGTCTTTCCCTTTATTACACATGTAAAACAAAGCCTGTTATTATGTTACTTGATACATAATATATAATATAAAAGGGCTTATAATATATTAGTAAATACACATAATGAAGAAAGCCACTTACTCTTGTTTACCTGTAGTGCAGTTACTCAGTAATAGCTTGCATAAATGCTACTTAATGTTTATGCAACCTTTTCCTCCCCAAAAAGCTCTATGATTTTATTTTACAAACTGATAAGTTCACATAATCCAATGTAGACCTAAAGTGGGATGTTTCTTGTTCTTGTTTCCGCTCGGGGGGACTTTTTCCATGTAGAAGGGAAAAAAAGGGCAGTAAAAGTGGAAGAGGAGATTAGGCCCGGTTTATAGGGCTCATAACTCTGTTTGGGAGGATTTGCACATCTCCACCATCTCCACTGTATGTCTTATCACAAAAAATCATAAATCAGAGAACCCCACACTGGCCAGAAGGGCCTGGCATGTTTTGAAGATCTCTAACAGGCTAACGGTGGATGTACACTAGAAGGTTTTTTGTTTGTTTGTTTGTTTGTTTGTTTGTTTGTTTGTTTGTTTGTTTGTTTGTTTGTTTTAAAAGATAAGATGGCAGTCAGGTGGGTATAAGAAAGCCTCCACTGGGTGCAACATCTTTCAGATCTTTCGGATGTATCATGGGGAAAAAAAATAAATAACTAAAAATGAACATGAGTGACACTAATCTGCAAAATGTATTCCGTGCATGGAATGTAACTATGGAAACTGCTTTGAATTCATAAACTGAACTCTAAAGGAAACATATTGTGTTAAATTCCAGGCATTACTGTGGTATTATGATGGTATACATAATATGGCATTCTGGGTTATCGGAAACAATGTCCAAGGGTACAAGTAAGGCTGAGGCTGTGCAAGCACAGAGCGGCATCAGTTTGCCTCTGATCTATCAGTTACCATCATCACACAAACAAACGGTAGCACTGCATTCCCATACAGACTCCATGCCATGTAATGTGAGCATTGTTCCATATGCACTATTGCTCCTGTGTAACAGTCTGGGGAGAAGGCGGTTGTTTGGGGGGGGCAGAATTTGATGGAGTCAACCTACCCCCCGTTTTCCTACCTGAGCTCCAGTCTGTGTTGTGCTCATAATTTCTACATCCATTATGAATTTCTCAGGTGCCCCCCCCACTTACATACAGCTTCTCAACATGATGGAGGTTGACATACTGTTTAGGGGCCAGATCATGTGATCAATCACTCACTCCTGCTTCCTGCTCGTTTAATCTTAATACAACATGACAGGCCAAGGGAGGGGGGCGTGGGGTGGGTTATGGAGTGGGGGAAGGGGAGTCGATACGCGGCATGACAAATGCGCATGAATAGACTGTTTCTTGTTAGTTCAGAGCTCACTGTTTCCTTTAGCTTTGCCTCTGCCTGTGCTTCATTTCATTTGTACCAGTCTCCTGCTCTCCATGTATCAACAGAATCAATCCTCAGGGGCATTTTGATTTGACATGGTTCTGATATGCTAAAAATACATGGGTGAAGCAGATTTCTGAAACATATTGGCAGACACCAAGACCTGAAGAATATTAAGTTCAGATTTAACTTCTTAAAGTATACAACGACCATTTGATTCTTCTTACATAGTGAAGGCTTATGTCTGGTCGTCTCCATGGCATGTAAGGTGACACAGTGATTTTCAACATTTATGTCCTCGTTCTTGGAAAAAATCGACTTGCTCTGAGTTTATATTTTCTCAGATTTTATTGGAGGGTACTGTATAATTTGAACATTTTTACTTTCTTCAAAAACTATTTCCCACAATCTGTGAGGTGTGTTCCTGCATATATTACAGATGTGACAGAGCTATGCTGCTAGTAAAGCCAATGAGAGAATGAAGGAGCGTTACTTGAACCATTCCATTTTATGAACGCTTCGTCAAATAAAATCAGGAAGTAAGTCTAGCTGGTGTGTGCTTCTGAGGCAGCGCCTTTTTATCACTGCTTCTGTTAAATTGTGTGGCCAACATCATTTCTGAGCGTTTTTATTAAAACCTACAAAACATGTAATGCAAGGTAAGGTAAAATAACAGCCCATATCCTTTACATTCAAACAGAAAGAGGAAAAGAAAATTAATTCCCCAATAAAACAGGCATTTATTACAGTAATGTATTTCAGGATACAGGCTGCTGTCTGATTTCCCTTTCGTTTGCCTCTGCTCCTCAAAACAGTCCATCCACAAGCAGGTTTATTTATAAGGTTGTCATCAGGTGTGAGTGTAACACGGTGAGCTGTTATTTATCGATATTAAGCTTTGAAGGGTGGGTGGATAGTGTTGACATCGATGAAGGACGCTAAGTGAGAAACTTGACTAATGCACCAAGCGAATGCTGCCATCCGAGTGCCCCTTTGGCACCTAGAGTCTCCCGCATGTTTTCATCTCTTTTCTTCGCTTTTATCCACCATTAAATATGTGTGTGTGTTTTTTACATCTGTTTGTTTTTAGCTATGCTGTCAGAATGATGGGCTCTCTCAGGGACCTGTCTGTGGCACAGAGAAATAGGTTCTCAGAGTAATGGCTAATCGCTACAACTAGGCCATTGCATGGGCTTATAAATATTCACACATCTTTTTATTTCCTGTTTATTTTTTTATTGAACATCAAACAAGGCAGGCAGCATGAATTGTGGGAGGCTTTGTGTAATTTGTGTGTATGTGTTGTGTGTGTGTGTGTGTGTGTGTGTGTGTGTGTGTGTGTGTGCATGCGTGTGTGTGAGTAAATGTGAAAATCTGTCTTTGTGCAATTGTGTATATGTATGCATGATTGTGTTTGCATGTGTAGCTGTGTATTCCTGTGTAGTTGTGGGTGTGAATCTATTTTTGTGTAACTTTGTTGAAGTCTGTCATTGCATTTCAGTGTGTCTTTCATTTAATTTTTTTCCTTGTTTTTGTGCAACTGTGCGCGACTGGGTACGTGCAGGTGCAAGCATGTGAGAGGTGAACATTTCAAAGCAGTCAAGACAAATGAGTCAGACACTAATTAGGCACAAAAATTCTGATACATAAATCAACATCAATCAGACTGAAGAGTCAAATCTACCAAGGTTTTCACCATAGATCTGAAAACCTGCTCGGATAGGGTCAAAACATCAACCTCCTCAACACAACGCAACAAAAGAAAACCTCAAAGGGAAGAGAATCTAATCTAACAGCAAGAACCATATTCACATGCACACGGCTGTCTTTCTCCACAGATGAACTCACTCATCAGTAATGCGCAAAACTCACACACTCACAGCCAATGGTAAAAAATAAGTAAATAAAAATCAACAATTCCTCACAAAATTCCACAGATCAGCATATGAGGAGGTATGCTAGATTGCATTTGGTTAATGAGAGAGTGGGTGAAGGAGCTGTCACTCAAAGCTGTGCAGACGGTGAGGGATCTTATTGGTGGAGTGGTAACCTTACCCAATAGAGGGGTGGTTCTGTCCGTAGGACACAGTGTGAGTTACAACCCAAACTCAGAGGCTTGTGATACCCCCACCACTGCTGTGGGCCAGTATGGGTCAGGCTTTTTTATGCTCTCATTAATCTTAAACTAGTTAAAGTAAGTTCTGTGGGGTACACTTTCTTCTCACGCTTTCTTTTTTCTTTTGTTTTTGTGACTGCTTTTGACTGCAAGTCCTGAAATTATATTGTGTATGTGTAAGCATGTGTCTGTCTGTGTGTTTGATGTCTTATTCATGGTTTCATGCATATTTTGGTTTGGAAGGGAGGTAGGGTCTTATTTGTGTGTGCTTCTCTATTTGTCTTATTAATTGTTGTGTGTTTGTGTGTAAGCAGAGGGAGTGTTTGTGGTGGGTGTGGTCTTGTTTGTTTGTTTGTGGGGGGTAGGTGGGCTTCTATTTCTTTGTTCGTGCCTGTGTGTGTGTGTTTGTACTGGATGGAGCCTGTGTGTGTGTGTGTGTGTGTGTGTGTGTGTGTGTGTGTGTGTGTGTGTGTGTGTGTGTGTGTGTGTGTGTGTGTGTGTGTGTGTTTAGTAGTAGGTGGAGCCTGTGTGTGTGTGTGTGTGTGTGTGTGTAGTAGGTGGAGCCTGTGTGTGTGTGTGTGTGTGTGTGTGTAGTAGGTGGAGCCTGTGTGTGTGTGTGTGTGTGTGTGTGTGTGTGTGTGTGTGTGTAGTAGGTGGAGCCTGTGTGTGTGTGTGTGTGTGTGTGTGTGTGTGTGTGTGTGTGTGTGTAGTAGGTGCAGCCTGTGTGTGTGTGTGTGTGTGTGTGTGTGTGTGTAGTAGGTGGAGCCTGTGTGTGTGTGTGTGTGTGTGTGTGTGTGTGTGTGTGTGTGTGTGTGTGTGTGTGTGTGTGTGTGTGTGTGTGTGTGTGTGTGTGTGTGTGTAGTAGGTGGAGCCTGTGTGTGTATGTGGATGCATTTGATTGATTTCGCTCTCTTCCTTGATGGCTCTGCCTGTGGCTAAGGCCTCTTAAAAAATCAACACTCACTAATTATTGGTCTCATTTCCTGATATCCTCAGACATATACACACTGTCTGTACACAATCTCCCTCTGGCCAGTACACATCAGAGACAAGAGCTCTGCTTTCAGCAAGAGCACTGGGTCCATCACTTACATCACACACACAAACACACACACAATCTCTCTCTCTCACACAAAGACATATTCTCTCCCTTCCTTTCCCAAGGACACACACACTCATGCATTTTGTCTCTTCTTTTCTGAGAAAGCACACACACAGACATGGTCTGTAAATTCATGTGTGCCTGATCAGATGCACACAAGTACATGAACCTACACTCATACACACTCTCCCTTACACATGCATACATGCACACTCTGTCTCCCCTCTCAGTCAGACACACACACTCACACACACACACACACACACACACACACACACACACACTGCCCTCACCCATCTTCAAGTAACCTGTTACAACATCCTGCCAAAACCATCAAGCACAGAACCGCACCATTTAACCAATACTCTCTCTCTCTCTCTTCTCTCTCTCTCTCTCTCTCTCTCTCTCTCTCTCTCTCTTTCTCTCTCTCTCTCTCTCTCTCTCTCTCTCTCTCTCTCTCTCTGTCTTACTCTCTGGTAATTAAACAATGGGAGTAAAGCTATACTTATGTACAAAAGACAAGTAAAATGGAGAATATCCCATGCCAAAGCATATAATAAGAAAAGAAAGAAAAGAAAGGGCAATAGTCTTCATCATTATAATCATAATTCTCATTCTAAATAGGTCTAACAATAATAACAATAATAATAAGAAAAACAGCAATAATAATAATCATCATCACTATCATCATCATCATCATCATCAGTATCCTGAGCATAACCCTGGTCATCCTGTGCAAATAGCTGGCCCTGCTGGCCCCTCAGTGTATCCTTGGCTGGACCCCCCTGGCTGCATCACCAAGCAGCGTCTGGCATGGCACAGGCAGGGAGCACTCATTACTGTCCCCTATCCGCCGTCATCGCACAGCTCAAATGGCGCTCGGCCGAATATCACGCCCCACACAGCCGTCCCCCCAGAGAGCCTCTGTGATCTGCCGGCATGTCTGCAGATCATGGGAAACTGGCGCACATGTGTCTATTATTAGCACTCTGCTAACAACCTGGAAACCTCTAGTGCTGGCTGGCTAGCAGGTGCCATGGAGGTTTGAAGCTGCTTGTGAAAACCCTGGGTGAAAACAGTCAACACCCGAGGGTGCCTCCATTTTCCCATGCACTAGAAAAAGGACATATTCCAAAGCCATTTTTTTTTGTTTTGTGACAATCATTAAATCTAGATTTGTTATAATTTGAAGTCTTCTGGGTATCATACATTGTGATTTCCTATGGTTGGTTACTTGGGTTATGTCACACATAAGGTAACAATGAGTTTCAGAGGTCGGTCTTGATGAATGAAGAAATATTCCTGTTTGTGACTGAAGAACACTGACCTCATTACTGATAAAGACCTTTCTCCCAAACAAACCTAATAACTAACCTTTCTAGAACATACCTAATGATTCTCAGAGCAATACTTTATAAGTATAATTAAGTGTAATATGTTTTGTAGTCAACATGCCATTCAATTTATTTAATTAATTTTGCAGAACAATGTTTGCAGCAATGTTAATATTTAGTACAATATATAATTAAGAATAATTACAGTTATATACTTTTGTATTCAATGCTCCATTCATTTTTAATTACATCATAATTCGTTAAATTAATACAAATTTTGGGGAACAGTAAAACTGGCAAAACACAGCATGTCACAAAAGCAGACATCAAAGGATTAAATGCAAGCTAGATGTGAACAGAATTTATTGCCAGCAAGAGTATTCAGTCCTTTGTTGCTGTTTAATAATGACAATCAATGCCATTTTATATTCCTTATTTTATTTGTCATTTTTACATGAGTATAGTTTTAGTTTGATGTGTCACTGTCCATTGTATCTTAAGAGTTGGTGCGTTTACAACAAGCCCATTTACAGAATTTGTATCCAAAGATCCAAAGTCTATGAAAACGCAAGAGAGAGAGAGTTAGAGAGTAGGGAGGTGTAAAGCAAGCAAAAGCCACAGCGAGGGGACATAGATAAACAGATGACAGATGTGCACTGGGTGGGAGAGTGGGGGGGTTGGGGGTGAGTACCCTTCAACAGCTACCTTTGGTGCTTCCATAAAAAAAAATAAAAGGTGTTTTATTGTGTTTTTTACTGTGCTTTATAGTGCTATAAAATGTTTAGTGGTGCGTAGCAAGTATTTGTAAAACCTTGGCAGCAGGAAGAACTTCTGAGCTGTGCTTCCTTCTGATTAAAACATTTTCTTCCTGGAATTCATTTAAAATTATTTTACATTAAAATAAATTCAGCATCTTCTTCCTGAAAACATAAACTTTATTTCAACCCCACCCCCCAACCTCCTCCCACCCACCCCCTATTCAGTTTCACTTTTTGTAATGTAAATTCATATAGATGTGACATCCATAAAGAGCAAATAAGGATCCTGTTCTATAGTGAGTATCCCTCTGTGTAATTTAACACCTTACTGCAGTGCTCCAGCAGGTCAAATCATCTGGAGTAAGCTCTTAGTTTGCCTTCCTCTGTTGAAGAGAATACCAATATATCAATATGTATATCAGTAACTGTATTTATTGAGATATATAACAAAATTTTAAAGGGGACATGAGAAGCTATGATGAATTTCACTCTGTGCATTTCTGGCACCATTGTTGTTATTGCTATTTGAACAATTGTAGTGTTTTTTTCTGTTGTTGATTTAGTTGTTGTATTGCCTTTAGCTCTTGCTTTTGTTGCGGTTGTTAGCTTGTATAATTTTGCTCCTATTTGAACGCAAAATTCATAAGCCACTCTCAAGGATTTGGAGAGATCAGACAAGCACATGCCACTGTCCACAAGTTAAGTTTACAAAGACATTGGTCTGGGGAAGAGTGAGCAGGCAGGCTGTGGGTGAGCAGCAGGGTTGCTGGTGAGCAAATCACATATAAGCACCCTAGTCAATTGAATCCTCCCTCATCGGGCAATGCTATGCCAATTAAAAAAATCACCAAATGACCATGGTTGTTGCTGGCATGGTAGGAATTCGACACCAGACCCTGGAGGAGAGCCTTAACAGGAGCCCCCAGCACTTCCATTGTATTCGCTTCTATCGTTTGTCAAAATGCTCGCTGACCGCCCGCTCCACGTGAACATGGTCAAAATAATATCGGACACCTCAGGGGTGGCAGTCACAGTGACACCCTTCATAAAGACCGTGCGGATGTTTTATTTTTCCCTTCTTCATCTCAACAGAGGAGGCTTCACAAAAATCTGCAGAAAATTAAATGCCTGGAGCAAATAAATTCTCAAAAAGACTTTTTATGAGGAAGGAGAGAGACAGACAGAGGAAAAAAACCACATTTTATCGGAGAAGGAAAAGGCAGGCAGCAACAGGAAGTCTGGACGCACAGTCGGATGGATGTATTTCTGCTCTCACCCCCTGTTGCATTTGTGCTGCAATCCCAAATTCCTCTCCCCATGGCACGCGCTCTGAAGCCCAGTCCTCATGCTGAGCGCAACATTTATATTCTGAAAGCTCTTCTTCATATCTCTCTCTCTCTTTTATATCCCTCTCTCAATCTTTTTCTCTCTGTCTCTCTCTCTCTGCCTACTGTCTCTACTAAATCTAAATTCAAATATGATTTAATGGCATGAAAAGAAAAACTTGTGTTGCTAAAGCATTGAAATACATAGAGGATGAGCCATGAGCAAAAGTACCCCCAACCCATAAAAAAATGGGTACCCCCCTCCCCCATAAACACAGACACACTCATCCCATCTTCAACAGACTTCTGAACAATCAAATCAAGACATCACTGTTTCAGAGGTTATAAATGCAGATACCTAAATTTGTCATTATTCCACTCTCATATTTCTCTCTCTCTCCTCTCTCTCTCTGTCTCTCACAGTTTTCTCTGTATCTCTTTCTCTCTCTCATTCTCTTTATCTCTCTATATTTTTCTCATTCAAATGTTGAATATGAACTTTTATGAGCTTTTGCAAGTCATGCGTTTCTCCCTCCTAACCTTTGTACTCCTCATAGCCTATTTATTTTTTTTGTTTTGTCTATGGTTCAGATTGATCTGTTGAGGGAATTACCTTTACATGACAGACTTACACCTCTCTACAAGCTTGGGGGCAGACCATAGCCTAGCGGCTAAGGTGTCTGACATGAGCCCAGAGCATTGGTGGCTCATGCTCCAATGTGACCACACTAAGATCAGTGCACCTGATGGGCTGTTGATCAAGGCGCTTAACCCCACATTACTTCCCTGCTTAGCCTAAACACCAGTAAGCTGCTTTTGGGTAAAAGTGTCTGCTAAATTTGTGAAATGTAGCTCTTAAAGCCATAAACTCACTCATAGTCAGGAAGCTCATTTCTAGCCAGTCTTTAATGAGCATTTTTTTCACTCTCCAGTTTCAACAGGTCATGCAATGTTGTGACGCTCATTAGGATAATATTAAGGCATAAGAGCAGCACAGATGTGTGCTTTGTGAAAGCACACAGTGGTGAAAGCATTGCTGTTCCATATGCAATTCATTCAAGGACTTTTATTTACAAGGTTCCTTCATTTGTATTATGGCTGTGTATACCAGGAAAGCATTTTCAGACCAGTTGCACCGGGCAAAAAAAAGCTCAATATGCAGTTTTGTTGTTTTTATATTTGTGTTTTGTGAGCACTTCAGGAGAATTCCAGAGCGCACATGCTCAGAAAACCACACTGCTTTCGCCTGGCTTTTAGAGGGAAGTACTAACCTGACACTCAAGGCTATTCATTGATATTCTCAAAAATGATTAGATGAATATGTGACCAATATAAATTTAAAAGACTGCATTCTATATTCTAAGAATTTGTTGTAAACATGTGGTGCTGGAGCTACACAAACAGGTAACCTTGGACATATCTGCAACAGAAGAACTAAATTTTACAGAGTTTGGAACATATTGAGCCAAAAATTCATAACACGGTATACAATACAGCCCCTCCAGTTATTCTTTTCACTAACTAAGCTGACAGTATAAATCCTGCTCCATAAATGGATGTTTGGAGTAAGAGTTGGGTATTAGAGGCTAGATATTTAGAGTGTTAGATTTATGCTTTCAGAGAAAAGGATTTGGAATTGGAATCGGGAGATTTGAAGATCCCAGGTGTCCACCCTAAATGGTAACTATGTCTCATAAACCAAACCAAAAAAAGAACTTTCACTCACAGTAAATGGGTGGATTGTGTCTAAATATATACAATATAATATGTTTCCCAAGTTCAAATTGGAGAGATCCATCTTCCGAGAAATAATCGGCCATGTTTTTAATGACCAGCCTGGAAGGAATGCAGTCCCTACCCAACCAGTTATGTTCTGTGTTGGTGAACTGCAGAGATATGGTGATGTAGCAGCCGTGTGATTTAAGCTGAGGAAACTCAATCAATCAATCTGCTGACATCATCCACAGGAAGCAAAAGAAAACAGTAATGGAGCTACATCATGATTACAGTGGTAACCTAAAGGGCTATTACACTACAAACAGGCACAAGCATTACACACACACACACACCTCACATACATACACACAAAAACACACACCACAGACACACTCACACACATTCACAGAGCTCACATACATACACCCACACACAAACAGACAAAAACACGAACACACATGCATACACACACACATACACAAATTGGCAGGTACAGTATATATACACTTGGACATACACATAAACACATGCAAGCTCAAATGAACACACACATGCATATGCACACATAAGCATGTATACAAACACAGCAGATATCAAAAAGTACCTTGAAACACAGTTAATTAGTTGTTTTGCTTATTTTATTGGCTAATTTACAGACATGGAGTTTGATTGACAGTTTTAAAAGTCATCTTTTGCATTTCAAGGGAAGCCTGAAAATCCAGGATAATGTGAAAT
>CM040744.1:19463217-19475717 GCA_022829145.1 Albula goreensis
TCCTTTAAATTATCAACAGCAAACCACAGAGATGGGTGGGGGGGGGGACAGAGAGTCACTACTCTCATTATGACAATGCAATCTGTGAAATAGGAGGGGTGTGGGATCTCTATAGACCTGAAAGCTTTATAGATCTAATGCGCTAATATTCCCAGTTCCATGAGTTACAATGAGGCCACACATCTTTTTCGTGGAAATGGGAATATTGGAACTGCAGAAATGCTGCCATGCTAGTCAAGGTGCATAAAGATGCATTCATTTGAGGAGAGGGAACCTAGTGAACAATGTAGAAACTGATGCATTGAGAAATTGCAAAGCCAGCTGGATTTATTTCACAATATGGTATACCTGAAGTGAAGGCACTCTTCCTGCAAGGTTAATGGCTCTCTCTGGAAGTGAGCCTGATTCAGGCAGACTAGAGTGTTAACAGGAACATTGAGCGCTGGGGGAAGCTTCAGCGAGAGCGGAACAAAAACCCCCCTGATGGCTTGAACCTATGTAGGGGAGGGGGCTTGGCCAACAAGAGGACCCATCGCCTCTCCTCTTTTATAACTAGGTCAAACATATGGATGGTTGAACAGTGATGCAAGAGTATGCTAAATAGTTGTTTTTGTTGCTGGCACAGAGAGGGCATCAAACACAAACTGGACTGGATTGTTTTTTTTCTGACCTTTACAGACATTTTCCGATAAAATGTTCAGAGACCACGTGGAGAATATTCTTGTGATCTAACCAAAACTCACCCACAGTATTCTGGTAACATTTTATTGTACCAAACAAGTTCTGAGAAAATAACACACAAAAAATTAAAACAAGCAACATTCAAAGGACATCCAAGAGACTGGAAAATTTAAGTTTTGGCCCTAAAATTCTGGGACGGATCACTGTGATGGATCACTGTACAAATTTTTTGAAACAGTAAAATGTTCTAAGACTGGTGGACAATAGTAATATTACCTCAAAAGTGAAAATCAAACATCAAATAATACAGCTGAGAAATAATAATCTCTATTATTTAATTTATGATCCATACAAATATGTAACCAAGCCATGTGATTTCTGTATGTTTCAATATCTTCCAGTGTTGTGTAATTGATTTTATACATCAATGTGACTGCCTAAGTTTGATTAGCAAATTTAATATATTTTCCTGAGTTGCCAGTGACATGACCAATAGTTTACGACCAATAAAATAACTGTGTAATGTTACTTTTATCAGAAAATGTTTCTATAAGCCGGTGACATCTGTGGCATTGCATTGCCATGAAAAAATGACACTTTGTGTTAGCTGGGGAACCACTCAGCAGCCATGTTGAATGCCATATTTTCCCATGATTCCTCACTGCATATCGGTTGGCATCTGTTGAAAGCAGCAGAGCTTTAAGCTGCTTCCAGCACTTCTATTTTTTACAACACAGCACTGCAGTGATCCATCACCAACGGCATGAAACTGATGTCAGAACAACTGAAATGCAATATTCAGCAGCATTGTGAAACTATTTAAAGGTTTACAGGCATTTCAGTCAGTCAATGGAGATGCCATTGTGTTAATTACCATCTATTTTGAATGTCTGTCCAGTGTTAAATAAATACTGGACAACTTGTGTGGTTTATTGTTATATTCCAAAAAAGGTTACAGAAGAACAGTGAGAACTGCATAATTTATGGCATGAAAATTAATGATTTTTAATGAATAATTATTGTCATAGCTGTCTTAACTGTTGCACATGATTTTTTTGGTGTGTGTGTGTGTGTGTGTGTGTGTGTGTGTGTGTGTGTGTGTGTGTGTGTGTGTGTGTATGTGTGTGTGTGTATGCACTGAACACTTGGGTATTTACACTTTAAAGCCAGTTGTTAATTGACCAACATTTTGTCACTGTCAGTGGAGGTGCATATATTATTCTTTACCAATTAAAAACTTTGAATTATATTACAGATAAATAAAGAGGCAGGCCTCTGAACATAAGTATCATTTAATACCAACTGTTTATAGTTGGGGGAAGCAGTGAAACTGATTTAATTCTCATGGCGGTAAGTAATTTTCATTAAATGTCAATTTGTTATTAATTCAAAGCAAACCTTAAATAAAATTGTATTCATTAATCACGCGGCTGTCTGCCGGGTCCGCTAATTAAAACGTTGTGGGACGAGCTCGTTATTCATTGGCAGACCTGATTGTTATTGTCGGCTCATCGTCCTCCTTCAGGCTCCCGTCATTTATTTCTTTCACTGTTCTTGTAGGTCTCATTAATTATTAAAATATTTATTTTCTCACGCTGACATTCTTGAATTTTGATTGTAAATGGAGGTTATCATGTATGGGTGCAATTAAGTATTAACACAGAATGCATGTAGTATCAGACAAATAATAGACATTTAATTATTTCAAAATGTAACTTCATGATGTCATACATAATGTTATATTTCTGTACTACATACATATATTTAATTTATGCAGAATTTTAAAATCGATAATTTACTGACATTTTTTACTCATACTGGTCTAGACGGAAATGTTTTAAACTGTATTTGCATGTTTCACCACAAGGGGAAAATGCATTCATCATTTCATTATAACGTCATGTATGTGCTGTTGAGAGATATGTCTTTTGCAATTTATGAAGCATATAAAACAAGATAAGCCAAACCGCACCATGGCATGGCTGATTAAACAAGCGCAAAACCCCGCTAACCGCTGTCGATCAACAAAGCCAAACAGACTCAAATACTTCCCATAATCCTCTCTGTCGATAATGAAGAAGTTGCTTCATCAACGACCTTGACCTCTAATTAGTCTCTCATGCGCTTTCGGAGTTTTATATATTCTAATACATGTATTTATTCAGGTTTTATCTAAAAACCACCCATATAATCTTAATTGGGGGCACGCAGGGGTAAATCTGATCTTTCATTTACTTTTGTAATTAATCAAGGTGAACTCATCTGGGATTGTTTCTGCTTGAATAATGATGATATCTTGACATGCAGCAATAATTAAATAGAGGCCACTCTTAGGTCTCTTACTCCCATAACAATAGACTGGGGGGGAATCCAAGCACTGCTTTAGTCGAATATAAATTTGTTGTTAAAAATATATTTTTTATTTGCATTTTTCTTTCAAAATCATCAATTATGCAATGTCTTTGCTCACCATTTGTCTCCATCAGCCGCTTGTTTTTCCACACTTTTCACATGGCAAATACATAGGATTTGCACATCTTTAAATATTCGGTGCATTAAGGTCAAACAAGTAGGTGGAACAACATGAGAACACAATAGTACAGTGACTGTCAGACACTGGTGTGTTTGTTTTTCTCTTTCATTTCTACACTGAAAGAAAACACCAATACTATGTTTCTGCTTTATGTATAACATATAATAACCAGGTTGTAAGTGAGCAGCTATGAGAAATACGATCCTCGCTGTGAATTCATACCAATTAACAACTGGAGAAAAAAAAATCTCAGCTGTATGTATTTAAACGAAGTGGACTATTTAAGTACAGTGTTTTCACCTAAGTGCAGGCACACCTGTTCCATGTGTGACCCTTAGACGAGGAGAGATATGGACACATTTGCCCTTGGCAACAGCACCTGGAAAACTGATGCGCCCCCATGTGTCACAGCAATGACCAGGTTATTAACCTTGGCTCAGCATTCACACCTGTTACAGCAACCACCTCGAGGCACAGAAAGATCTGCAACTGACCCTGAACCTGACAACAGCACCTAGAGTCGCCAGCAGCCTATGTCCCCCCGCCTGCTGCTGCCCCCCCCTCCCCCAGCCCCCGTCACACCAAACAGTGTGTAAAATCACCTCCATATGACTACACTTCTGCTTCATCATTACGTAACACTCAGTAAGGTTTTCTCTGAGTCTCTTTGGAGAACTGGAGCCACGCACCCAAAGATCAAATTCTCTGGTGATGTGATCTTGGGGTGTGATGATCTTCTCAAAGTACAGTTGTATAATCTAAAGGTGCATTATACAAATGGAACATCATACAGCACTTTTTGTGATGCAAAATAAATGCAAATTACCGTGGTTCACGTCATGGTAGCTTTATTTTAGGGAATACCTCTATCTACAGACAGTGAGAGATTGGAACAAGCGGGATGTGTTAGCTGCGCTGTAATAACATTATTCCAAACAGTTAATATTCTTCCACCACAAGCTGAATGTTTTTGCCCTTATTATGTCGTAGGAAACCTTTTTGCATTCTGCCTAACATCCTGCCATATATTCTTTAATTCATACACTGTTCATTTCGTCAGTCCTACACAGAATACATTAATTTTGAATATGATGTCACTCCAAGACTTTCCCCTCTCAGTTGGTGTTTAATTGCTTTGCTGTAATTTGGCATTATAAATTTTGCCTCATTGGCCATTATACCTATTACCTGATCAGCAAATTTAAGTTTATTTTCATAGGTTCCTTCACTGCTTGTGCCTGGTAGCTCTGTATCCATTTCTCATTGCCTTGTTATCTGGATGGCATGTTTTATCTGACCTTTTCATGGGTGTCTCCTACCGCAAAATTGCGACATTAGGGAGTTTAATTTTTTGATTGCGTAGTTTAGACCAAATCTTAAATCAGTTGTTAATATTTCTGTGTTTGTGACCACCGAAGTGCTGCTGTTTAGCGAATATTTTTGCCATGCAACTATTCCCTTGTAAATTTGGTCTTTTATGTCTGTGAATGTTCTTATTCATATTCATGTTTACTTCTGACCCCCTTCTGTACCCTATCTATGAATTATCTGCAATTTCTGTCCTCTGTGGAGTGGTGTCCGTTCTTTTGAAGTAGACATTTAGAGCACAATAAAAATAAAAAAGAAGCACTTTCTGAGAGCCTAAGAAAATTCATGTGCATAACTTGACAATAAAGATCTATCTATCTATCTACTCATCTGTAGATAGATAGATAGATAGATAGATAGATAGATAGATAGATAGATAGATAGATAGATAGATAGATAGATAGATAGATAGATAGATAGATAGATAGATAGATAGATAGATAGATAGATAGATAGACGTTTCTTATGCAGAGCACCACAGAGGAGCAATCTTCAGCAGCAGCGGGACAGGGGCCTAATGGCATCAAGGGGAGGGAGGAGATAGGCAGGAGAGGACTGCTTGGCACAGTTTACATTCTTTTAAAAAAATCACATGTTTACACACCCCGGACCAGACCCTGCCTCAAGCTTCGACCACACTCTATTTTCACCATTCATCCTCCCTCATCCTCCTCCACCGACACACAGCATTCAGGCCAAATCCAGACAAAACCAGAAAGAGCTGGCCATTGTTTCATCACCCCCAACATATACACACACCCTCATAAATAATCATTTTGTTAAAAGATTAAAAAAACATCCACCACAATCGCAAACACCCAAAATCATTTAGGCAGCTCAAACGGAGCTTAACGTTCTGCTGGGGGCGGGCCATGTCTCTGGCGCATTCCGATCGCTTCGAGGAATAAATATTTAATCACTTGTTTCTCCTTTCCAAATTTGGTTACATAATTTATTCATGATTTTTTTTTGTAAGTAAGAGTCATAGAGGTTTTTTTGTTGTTCTTTTCTCTTCTGCCTTTTTTCTCTGTAGGGAGACTGATGTTGGACAGAGGTTGGAGAAAAATAAGTCAAGACCCCCTACCTCCACTCCCCCCCAACCCCCCCTCACCTTACAGCCTCTCTTTGTGTTGATGTGCTGTGTGCCCTTTTATTAATAGGTTTGTTCACACAAAACACAAAATTTGGCTTACTGTTTTGCCATTCTCATGTAATATGTGACTTGAAGAAATTGACATTATCATTTCTAATTTTCGATAGTGTTTTCATCCTGTTTTACCAAATGCTTGAAGGAGGGCCAGTTTGGAGAAACATCTGCATGAACAGGAAGCTATAGAATAGAGAATACATTCAGGAAGAGATTTTAAGGGATATAATCTCCCTCTCATTCTTTTTATGCTACCTCTGGAGGTGGCATGGAATGTCTCCTTCAGAATCAAGACCCTCCTGTTGGCATGACAAAAAAAAACATCTTTTCACAAGATGTCTCTTGCATCTAACAAGAAATGTAAGCTATTTTCCCCAATTCTGACCAATGTAAATAAGGCCTGCGCTTTTTGGGAATCTGTGGACAAGTAAACAAATATGTTTGCCTGTGCCCTCCGGGGGTGTGGTTCCATGTTTCCCAAACACAAATTGTGGGAATGGAGGCATAGCGGGGTGGGGGGGGGGGGCATGTAGCCTCAGGGTATGTACTAAAGTGTCTAGCAAACCCCAGTGTTCTTTCACCACGCCATGGCTATCCCGCTCGGGGGGGGGTGTGTGGGGGGGGGTGCGACTTTTCGCCTTCAGTTGTCCCTGGTCAGCATTGGGAGGGGGCCACGGATTGGGGATGGGGGTGCCGGTGGGAGGTGTTTGATCTCGAAGGCCGCCTGAAAAGATATGGACCTGCCTGCCTCGATAGCCTCCAGGAAGGGCCACGACTTTTCTGCCAGTAATTATAGAGCATGCACACGTTAAGCACAATAACACACTCCCGACTGTTTCAGGGCCACTCGATTTATAAATAATTCATTGAATTGAGAGAGAAGATGTATGTTTTTGTGTGTCTGTGTGCATATGTACATGTGTATGTGTTGTGTGAATATGCAGATGTATGCATTTATTTGTGCATGTGTGTGTGCTCTTGATTGTGTATGCATATGTGTATTTGAGGTGTTTGTGGGTATATATGTGTGTGTGCAAACATATGTAAGTATGTATGTGTAAGTATGTGTATGTGTATACTGTGTGTGTGTGTGTGTGTGTGTGTGTGTGTGTGTGTGTGTGTGTGTGTGTGTGTGTGTGTGTGTGTGTGTGTGTGTGTGTGTATGTGTGTGTGCGGGCGTATATGAGTGCGTATGTGTTTTTGTGGGTATGCATGTGGGTGTCAATACATCCATGTGTATGTTTATTGTGTGTGTGTGTGTGTGTGTGTGTGTGTGTGTGTGTGTGTGTGTGTGTGTGTGTCTGTGTGTGTGTGTGTGTGTGTGTGTGTGTGTGTGTGTGTGTGTGTGTGTGTGTGTGTGTGTGTGCTCTTCTTACTTTACTTTCTTTCTTTAATGGCTGGCTTTACTTACTAAGTTCAAAGACCATTCGAAACATGCTGCATGAACTGAGCGTGTGCAGTCCTGACACATAGGAGTGGCTCAGCTTTGACCTGCTCTGATACCATACAGGGCAGCTGCCCTCCCATGTAAATGGAGCTAACCAGGTAGCACAGAGGGCAGCACTGCATAACTTTCACACTCTTATGTAAGTGTGATTCACAACTACAACGCCATTTTAAATGTCATCACTGGATTCAGGGCTCACACATGGCATATTTCAGCAGTTTGACTTCCATGAAAGGTCCTGCATAGATGCAATCTAGCTGACAATAGGAAACAAATGTTTGTGGTGCAAAATGATGGCAATAATAATCAAATAGTTTTGCTCATATTCTATTTAGAAAAAATATATACATACATTACATAATTCAATTATACGCAGAACAATTATGACTGAAAAAATGGCTTTTAAATATATGAAAACCACGCATGCCATTTCCATACCCCCAACCCTCCTCTCACACTAAGGCCCACTTTACTCATTACGATTGTTTTTTTAGCTTGATATTATGTCCTATAGTTTGAGAACAGAGTTGCATAATGATCCAGGTCCAAAACAATGTCTCAGTAATTAGACAGCAAAATTAGACAGTAAAAGTAAATTTCCCATTGACAGCCATTCATTAATTTTCAGTAATACCCTAAAGTTAATGTACTGTAATTCTGATTCACAACCATACAGCAATGATAAAATGCTAGAACACTCAGGACATGCAGAAAGGCACAGTCACAGCAAAGTTAAACTCTCAGGTAAATATGACACATAAAAAAGAGCCATTTTACTGTCTTAGAGTTCAGTATTCTGACAGAAAGGAGCTAACCTCAACCTCTGCTAATGTCTAGCAGCCACCTTAGTGATGCAAGGTGGCCATTTTGTGTCTGAGTGCTTACCACATATCAGCTCAGGTGTGGAAGGAGTCAGTCATTAAGCTAGTTACAATAGTGGATGTTTCTGAGGCCATACCACCAAACTCTTTTAAATCCAGACCTTAACTGGTTCCAAATTAAGTGCATTTTCTGGATAGACTCTTGTAACAATAGACTTATATGTAAAATGCTCTTATGCATTGTGCAACTCAGGCCAGGAATCAGCCATTGTGTCAATACCCGATGCCTATATCACCAATCTTAGTTGCAAAATTAATTCCAATGGCATTGATGGTGTTGTATTTGTCCAGGTGCAAATTTGACATGTATCCTCAATGGCAAGGTTGTTTTACTCTAATCATGTTGTTTGACTCTGGCTGTGTTTCATTTTAAGTGCTTATGGTAATTGAGCTGTTAAGGGCCATCATATGGAGGAAAACTAAAATGAAAGCAAACCAAATATGATGAGGATTAAAATGATTACTTATGAAGGACAAAATTATTTCAATACTGAAAATCAGGAAAATGCTAGATAATGCGGAATTTAATTAAAATTACAAATATGGTACAAATGACACCAGCTTTGTATAATGTTTACTTGATTTACAAATAAAGTTTTGTTCCTTTCACATACACAATTTGAAGTTAATTGGTGTCAAAGCTAATTTCTGTGATTGCTGAACTCACCAAATTGTTTTTGTGAAGAACAAGGCAAACATTAGAATTAAGTTGTCAGTCATAGATAAGGACACTAGTTGATTCAAAGTGTCTGAATCTTCACTGAAAACCCCACATAGAAATATTGACCGTAAATACACTGGGTGTGATGATATGAGAACTCATCCGGCAAAAATTTTGACTTTGACCAAAAGTCCTTTGACAATGTTAAACATTGCTGACATTGAACTATACACATTCTGTCATAAATAATAATGAATATGATGTGTAAAAGTTAGCGTTAATGATCAAGAGAGTAAAACAACAAACAACAATAAAGCATAAAAAGCACCCCTTAAAAACCTGAAGAGACCCCTTAAATGCAGGTTACACTAACATATCAATGTTAAGATTATTTCTCATTAATTTTAGCAGATTGAAAATCCTGGAGGCCCTTTGGCTGGCTGATCCAAAGGCTGGGGCCCACATAAAGCTGAAACCCCATGCCTTCTTCTGGTCCTGAGCCATGGAACAGTTAAAAGTATCACAGGGACCTACCTGAGAAGTATGCCTGACATACTGAAGTGCACTACTACTAAGTGATTTCAAAACTAAGAGAAGAGATCTTAAAATTTATTCTAAGAGCCACAGGGAGCCAGTGCAGAGCCAGAGAAAGTCCATTTCCGAGAAAACTCTTAGCTATTGGGACCCTTAATATCTGTTGGAATATGAAAGCAAAACACACCCAAGTTCAAATGTATCGCTCCAAGGGTCCAACCCAAACCTCAGTCCACACAACTTTTCAGTCATTTCAGTGCATTCCAGTCTACCATCAGAACAGTCTGTCATTGCATTCAAGGGGAACATATCTCTAATAGGGGTTAGACTTAAGCACCAAACAGACACATGCAACCTTGACACCTGTGCTGACACCGTCCACTGTTAATCAAATATGTGAAATTTGTAAAATATGTAATATGACAGCAATTTAAAGTGGCTTACAGATACCAGAATTGCAAATAAGAAATGAACTTGAAAGTGAAATTAAGTGCAATTGTCCTTGTCCTGGTATGGCACAAATGGAACGAAATGAAACAAACTTTGTTTTTAGTTTAATATTTGTGAAATCACTTAATCTTTGATGTAAATCATTTTAAGTGAAGGGTTCATGAGAGTTCTAGAGGCTTCAGTCTCTATAACTACTAGATTCGTGGGTCAAAAAATGTCAAGATGACAAAAAGATGTATTTTATGCCAAGCATGGCATCCAGCTAGACCATGAAGGATTCCATACATCAAAAGTGCACAGCTGACAGTCTGTCACTGATTTAGTCATGATGGAAATACGCCTCATCTCATAACCTGTAACCTATGGGCTTCTCTCCATAGTATATGATGCTGTAAAAGTGTAACAGGAAAGAAATGCATTTTGAGAGAATGAAATGTCCCTGTGGGAAAGAAAGTGAGAAAATGATGAAGGGGTGTAGTTCCATTCCTTTAGCTCTTTCTGGTCCTTTATTCATGAAACTTCAGGGATAGTTGATAACTCATATCTGAAGTGGGTCACTTTGTTGAAAAAAAGCCTGTTAAATACCAATTACAAGAATGTGAATAAATCATATTTTCTGTTAATTTTCCCACAGTACCAAAGACAAAGTACCACAGATAAATGTATGGGTGGAAAATTTGGAAAAATGATTACCAATTACTCTAGTAATGGGTAAACCAAATAACAATGAAATTAGTCCATGCTTCTCATACCCTCATTCACCATGTTATGGTGGCAAATACTAAAGAAAGGGACTGCCTGTATGTCTCACAAAATCATGGGAATATGCTAGAAAAACACATCTGGACCAATCAACAAGATTGTGGGCAAGTACATCAAAAATAAATCGTGTAATAAAATGCTGGAATACTTTAATTCATAACTCTCCCTTTCACACTCATCTTTCAGACTTGTTCAGTGGAGTCACACTGACGTCCCCTATTAACTGAGCCTCTTCAGCATCACAATTTAAATATTACTGTCAGGTGGCCAATATTTATGTGTGTGTAGAGAGAGAGCCGAATTGAGAGTCATTATCTGTGTGCAATTAAAGAGCGGACTGAGGCAATAAAAAAGAAATCAAGCTTTATTTAAAAATAGGCCACTTGCCAATTTGTATTGATTACCCATGTGGCTCTGTCACAATCAAATAGAACGGGGCCTGCAACCAAGAGACTGAAGAAAAAGGGCCTGGAAAGGAGCAGAAAATATGTTTTATAAATGTTTATTTTCTGTTCATTTGTCCACATGTAGCAGACGGAGGCTGTTATTGAGGTTGATTTACACAGCATACATGTGTTTATATGTGTAATCAGATCATACAGCTGGGTACTCCCTGAAGCAATCCAACTAGGGCTTGAACCTGCAACCCCATAACATTATGCTGTGCTAGGCTCCAGCTGGTTATACATAAAGCTGCAGGGTCTAGCCAATACTGATCTGTGCTGGATATTATTACATTTCAATTCATGGACAATTTATGAACAAATGTGTCTACTATGAATGTTGCATTCATAAAAGTGCAGTGTTCAAGGAGAAAAATGGCAATCTGATTATATTGTTATGAAGTGTCATCCATATTTATTAATTTTAAATTGATGTGGATATGGAGTTTATTGTTTATTATTATTCTTTTTATTTTCCAAGGCTGGTTGCAGCATTGTCCTTTGATATCAATGACATAAATCTTCATAGAGTACCTGACAATCAGTTCATCTTTTGACTGTCAGACTTTTATACTGTTCCTCTGAGAAATAGAAACATGTTGGAACAAGATGATCCTTAAATATTAGCTGATAGCTTTAGTATCATTAGGACAAGGACACAGGTATTTTCTGGCAAATTCTGTGTTTCAGGTGCACATCATGACATCAGGTTTTTTCTTTTATCCGGCCAAAAAAGATGGCTAGCTCCTGTAGGTCAATTTTCCTTCACATAACAGTTATTCCATACAAAGTTTTTTAAAAGTTTAATTTTCTGAAGCTCAAATAAAGCATCAGGAACATTTCTTCAACACCCAGTTATTGCATTCTCCCTCATCTCAAGTGGACATAAGAGCCTTTATCTGCAGACCAGAGGAGTGGGAAAATGCAATTCACTGCCAGAATGTGATTTTTTTTTCTTTAGCGTCACAGATGGAGTTGAGGTCACCACCTAAACTTGAAGAAACTTCAGCAGCTGACCTTTCTTAACCCTGCTAACAATGATTTCTCTGATTACTCCAAATAACAGGTCAGACTCCATCATTAACCAAAGCTCACACACTGCAGTGATTGCCCCCTTTGTTCCCTATCCCATCCATACAACACTGTGTTTAAAAGGAGAGTGGGGGGGGAGTGGGAGGGAGAGGGCAGGATGAGGGCGGTAGGACCAGGTGAAGAGGGTGGGGCAGAATGATGGGGGTGGAAGATTAAAGTGAGGCTACAGGTATTAGAAAAAAAACAGAAAGAAATAAGTAAAAATGGCTGTACCTCTGACTGATGGTCCTTTAGCTACAGTCCGTTCTGATCTGTGAGAGGGACCACAGCAGTGGGAGAGACTGTCTTTTCCAGCTTAGAGGGGAAGACAAAGGGCATCAGTGCACCCCACACTCTCTCTGCCACACAGATAAAAGTCCGGGAGAACGGCCAAGTCACTGGTATTCACAGACAGGGCAAAAAAAAAAAAAAAACTTTTTGAGTGCAACCATACTTTAGATTACTGAACTTCAGAGCAAAATGGTGACTTTTTCTGTGCCAGCTGTGCCCAGAAGTGCCTTC